>JAWWEE010000158.1:51577197-51587829 GCA_035221455.1 Xenops minutus | reverse complement strand
GTGTGGAATACTTCCTTAGTTATGACATTGTTACCAAGGAAGGCCTAAACCAAAACCAAGAAAATTAAACCACCACATTCTAGTTCAGAAGAGAGTAGCTGATAATGTATTAAGTCCCTTGTTTTATAAGATAATTAAACGAACAATAAGCCATACTAAATCTACCATTCTGCTTAACAGTTTCATAATTAAACCAGTTAAAAGAAAACCGTTTTAGTTTAAAGTTCTTTTCTTCCTACTTACCTAGCAAATTCAGCCAGTTGCTTGGGGTCCGAGAGATCAATGCCAGGTATTCCACCAGGAGGAAGCTTCTTTCCTGTCATGTACTCTGAGTAATCTGGAGGAGAATTCTCTCCAATGATCTGCTCTTCCACCACTGTTTCATGGTCAATATCTTTCTTATCATCTGAAATACACAAAATACTGAATTCAATACATACTGAAGATCAAAATAGCATGCAAGATATTAGGTTTCATCTCAATACAAATTCACTGATGTTGCACATTTAAAAGAATACAGTGCACTTCCAGATTTCCACACTAATTGTGAAAAGCAAAAAGATACCTGTACAGTTACAGCATGAAGAACACAGAAAGAATACAGTGGGTGAGGAAAAAATGCAGAAGTTGCATATTTACTTAAGCAAATATGGAAACAAGTAGAACAATCCTATGAATACTGACCGCATTTGAAAGATAATGTACTTTTCCTGAAACAATGTCTAAATATTTAATACCCTGAACCTCTTCAAGACTAATCTTCACCAAACCCACTCTGGTACTCAGCAGTAGTCTGTAACTTTGGAATTCTATCAGAGGAGTGGTAGACACTTACCCTAATATGTCAAGACTACTGATCTTTACTTCAGTCTTCAGACCCCCTTGACCTCTAACAGAAGTGTCACAGAGGGAAAAGAAACTTAAAAATAACTGCTAATGGGCTTTAGCACCTGCCTGTAAAATTAAGGTTTCTAAACACTTGCAGACAGGTTTGAAAGAACACAAAAAACTTAATTGTGCACCTCCCTCCCAAAGGGGCTTCTTACTTCCACAGCAAAGGCCAGCCTAAACTCTTTCCCACTCTACTATGCAAACAGCGGACTGGGATTATTCAGAGCTTTGATCTACAAGCCAGTTAAGATACTGCTATTTTCTCTGCTCTTGAGCTCCTCCTATGAATTTGTGCTCAAGGACTGCAGTGAAATCAAGTGGAAGACCTGCTGTTGCTGTCTACTCACACTTAGACCTTAGAATATGCAAGGCACAATCTTTTCTCTCTTGCTATTTTATAACAGAAACTGAGAGACGCAAAAATTAGAGAGAACAGAAACATCCACCTATGATCCTCTATGATCACACCAGCAGAAAGACAGACACAGCACCTATCCTGTTTTCTACCCTCAAATACACTCAACACAAGAGCTATGGTTGTAACTACTCAGTCCAATGTAATAAACAGTACTACTTCTCCTATTATGTGTATGGGAAGCAGATTCTGGACATCACTTTATACACAAGAGGTTTTACAAAAATAACAGAAAGTTTTGTTTTACAGGTAGTGTTTAAGCAATGGAAACACAAGGTGGTAAGACAAAAATAGTATTTCACCAATTAAAGAGACACAGGAAAACCTAAGGCAGAAAACAAAAGAGGAAATATTTTAGGTTCTTTTTTCCCTAAACAGAAACACAGGAAATAACATTAGTCATTATTCAGTAACTTAGGCTAGGAAAGACAGGACAAGACACATGCAAATAAAGGAAACACACTAAGCACAAATTTGTATTCAATTTGTAATGCCTGCTTTTAATGTTTGCCACAGAGCTATTTCTAGAAATGTTACTGCTAGTTTAGGGTTTAATCTGATCTACCAGATCAAATAGCAGTTCATGTATATTCCATGGTGAAAGAAGAAAACAGACTCCAATGCTGCAAAGACAGAAGTGTAAATAAGAAAATACTATCTGCAGCATTAAACTCAAAATAAACTAAGAAATTTACTATTTGGACCTTTTTTATTCCAATCTAGTTTTCCACTCACCACACTGTCCTTAAGCCTTTACCAGTGCTTTAAAAAAAGCAACTGAATTTCCTTTAAGTGAGGATTATATGTTAAATTTTAAAGCACCTGAAGGAGTTACAAATTCAAGTTAATATACTTCAATTTGGCAACAAGTTGTTCTTCTAAACAGAAACTTCAAAAGAGATTATTTAGCAATGCCTCCAGAGGCAGAAAAGATATGTAGCTCAGAAGGGCACAGAATTTCTGCAGTTAAAAGTGACACCTTCTCCATGCCATAGACTAGAAAGAGATCAGCTGCCTTTAATGTAGCCACTTCAACAGCTACCCAGAACTTGCAGTGACTGTTTGATGACATTCATAACACAGACAAGTTTTCATTTCCTGCCTCAGATCAGATATACAAGTCAACAGGCAAATTTTGCATGCATTCCTAAAGATCTTCTTTCCTTCCCTAGCGTAAAGGCTCACTATTCCACAGCATTTTCTTGCTATTTGAGGGCCAAACTGAAAGTTGGCTTTCAGTGCCTTTACTTTCCAAAAGCCTGCTAACAGAGATCAATTCCATAGCTATTCAATTCCACAGACTACTGGAGCAAAACACAAAAAACTATGAAAATATTGCTTTGATAGAGTAGAAAATATAAGAAACTATTGTTTAGTATATTGACAGTTACAGGAAAATAAAAAACAAGCACATGTTCCTATACCAAAAAAACGCATCTCTACAGCAGCACACATCTCCACTTCTAAAAATGAACTTAAACCAAAACAATAAAACACAAAACAGTTATCTTGAAGTGTTATGTCAGGCTAATACATCTGAAAAAGTAGCAGCAGACTCCAGTAGCTCTTTAGTAACCAGGCCATCCTAGTTACAGACCACCCTATGACATTATCGACTCATTGAGAAAACAAAAAAACAACACACAAAAGACCCTCACACACCTCTTTGGAGGAAGTCTGGAAATGGAAAAAAATTACCAATGTCTTCTATGCACAAATTTAGTTTATTTTTGATGCCCTACCAACCTGGACTAGACAGCTCAAAGTCTGGAGGGTAAAGTGCAAGCAAACTTTCACTCAGGTTGACAAGTTAACCAATAATTGTCACTGCGAACTGGGCAAGTTGACTATTTGATGTTTTCTGCCTTCAAGCAAGTCCTGATGTCCACTACAGGCAAATTACTCCCTCCTTTTCCTTTCATGAAGTTTGGAGAATCAAACATCCAAAGCAAGGCAAAACACAGACACCACCCCAAAATTATGGTGACACCTCTGGATAAGTACAATACAAATAAGGCACAGTAAGTCCACGCAGTTTATGCCCAAGTCAACCTAATCTGGATGCCACCCATGCAAGCTAAATACGGATGGAGCCATGGAGCCAGTCAGGAAAAGAAAATTAACTGCTATATACTCTCTGATCCGCTGTTTTGTCCCTTAAAACAACTTGAGTACAACAGACTCAAATACAAGGCGTTCTGCTTAAGTGCCTATTTAGCACTATTCATAAAGATCTAATGCAACTTTCTGTTATGAACTTGGAACACAATTTTAGTCCTCTCTTCTGAAAGACACTGAGGATCTGAGCGCATGTCAGTTAGTTAATCACCATCTTCACAAAAACATCCACCACCAGTCACTGCAATAGCTACGTCCAACATTAATCTAACTTATAAAACTGTAAAATACTGATGTGTTAGAAACACCACAGATATTCCCCTACATCCTTCTATGCCAAATTATATTAAGATAGATACTTAGTCTAAACTGGGTTTTTCTATGCCCCTTTTTAGAACGTACCCAAACACATCTTCATATTCAGTGTCCTTCCATCTGCACTTCTCTCGTGCCCTATATACATGTTGAACTGGACCCACCTGAGCCCTTCAAAGCAAGTATGCCAAACACTTTTTTACTGAGATCAGTGAAAGTTCCTTGTTTTAGCCAGCTGCCTCTTTTGACTACTGATGACACAGACAGAGGTCTTAAAAAAACCAAGCCCAAATATCAAGTGAAGTAGGGAGAGGCAAGATTACTGGGATAAAATACTAACTGCAGGCTTCATGTAACTGACCAATGACAAAATATGGTAGAATCTGTTTCCCAAGACTTTACTGATCATGTTTTGCCACTTTCTCGATATCTTGCAGCTTTTCTGTTGAACAGAAAATCCATCCACCTCAGAATCCCATTACTTCATGCATTTCTAGACTAAGAGCTAGCTCCAGGTGATGTCTCTGGAACTCCCCAGCTTTCTAAGATGACACTCTTAAGTCTAACACAAGGAGCCCTGTCAGCATTTCTACCTCAGTTATTCTTGATTTTAGCCATCATACTCTACTTCTAGATCCCCAAACCCTGAGCCATCCTCCTCCTCCATTACCAAGCAGAGAGAAAGCTTTGTCATTCCATCAGTTTTGCCCTGTGGAAAACAGTGTGCCAAAGGGAACTCAGGAGATACACCTAGTTGCAAAGCAGTGAGACCTGATCCTATAGCTTCCTTCTCAAGCTACGAAGTTAAGAGACATTCTACTTACCAACTAAAAGGATGAACAACATTTAAGCTTAAATTTTCTTTTTATCATCACACAGTTAAACACACTTGCTTTTAGGAACAGCTGAAAAGCAATTATATGCTAAAGGATGTATTCTGCAACTGTGCAGTACCAAGGCACTGTCATAACAGCTTGGTTATTGCTACCACATTGCAATCTCCCCAGGCAAATTAGTTCACTGGTCATGTTTGGAGGCAAAGAACCGTAATTAGCTTGTTAAATAATACGGTTATTTAGCAGACACTTCAGAATGTTAAAATTCCATTTTGCACAGTATGTCATTTTTTAACCTAATCGGCTGCTAGGCTACTTTCCCTCTGACGTGCCTTGCACACAGATGGAGAACAGGTTCTTCTTTCCCCATGTCACCCATCTCTTATTTCACATCACTGAGACATGAACTGACAAAAACAGTGCATATATCAATAGTCATCATCTGACTTCAGCATTTATGAGACACCACATCGAAGTGCTATGACCTTCTGAATGGTCAGCATATGAGCGATTTGAGCGACCCAGGAAGGATCCAACAGCAAGCTATAGGATTCTGGTTTGAAAGGTGAGCTAAGAGGCAACTTAATTAAGTCATTTTAGATGGTGAACCACATCCACGTATTTCACTTTCAAAACTGTAAATACATTTAAAACAGACGCAGGGATAGGTCTAGCTTATCACTGGAAAAAACGTCAGGGCAGACTCAGTACTTACAGATACCATAAGGCTGTATCATGGTCTTAATCAGAGTGACAAATAAGATTGTCATCTCAGTATTTTAAAGGAACCAATCACTTTCTGCCTCCATTATGAAAAACTTTCATATAAGAAGCTCATTACCTGTCTGTCATCACAAAGCATTTTGGCCATCTTTGATACAGGCCCACAAGTGAACTGACTCATCTATCATTTATACTACGTAAGACAATTGGTCAGACAGCAGATGGTTATTTTTCTCACCTCTGCAATGTGATGAAGTAAAATGAAAACCCTTCTATATTTTTTGAGACATGGAGTTTTTTTAAGAGCTTTTGAAGAACCTTCCAGAAACTCATCATGAACTCCCCAAGCTTCCAAATATGGATCTACAGCACAGGCTTCCTGGATTATCAAAAATAATTTTCAAACCATGCACGTAACCTCTGCATCTTTGTCTTTCCCATCTAGGGACAGGATATTTGAGCAATTTAACATCTGTGGGCAATGCCTGGCTGTGCTATTTCAGCCCTTAGCTTGCAGACTGTTAACAATAATAGTTTAAGCCAACACCTATTTCAGGTTTGAAAGCTTGACAGAGTCATTACCTAGAAGCAGATGTAGTTACACTAATACTTTCCCCCCTGCCTCAAACTTAAGCCCCAACTGCTTGAAATTCCAGTATTTGGTGCAGCCGGCATTTAAGCACCACCTTCCCAAATGCTTCCTGCATGTAAGAATCAGTTTTGTAACTATCATCTGACAAAGTGGCTTCTCATGATCCTTCCCCTCCCCCATCACTATTGTGCATACAACCTGGAGAAAGTCACTAAAGACAATGATTTAAGTTGAATCCAGCAAAGGCACAAATAAATCCCACTTGATAAAAACAATTTTTCTAGTACAAATTGGGGTGTCTCTCTTAGACAGTCTCATTAACTATGCACAGTTTTCTGATAAATATTAGGACAGTATAAAGTAAACACACTACAGGAACTTTATTAAACTGTCTACCCTATACACTTCTTCAACCCTTTCAGAAATACAGCACCTTTGTTCACTTATTTACACACATGAAGAAAAACAAATAATTCTATTCTAAAGAACTGAAAAGCTGATCTGAACTAGAACAAAGCATTCCTGTTTCAAACTAAACACTTTAATTATGGGTCACAAGTTTGATATCACCATAGATACCAAGGTGATAAGAGAAGTTATGGCAAATCTAAATAGTTGCCAACAACTGTACTGCAATTTCTAAGTAACCATGTAACAAGATGACAATTAAGTAGTCCCCTTTAGTCACATTGCTATATATTTCAGAGATTATTTCTACACATTTCAAAAGGTGCTACAAGACATATTACACTCATTTATGGTCAAGGATTTATGATTGGCTAAATTTGGTACCACCCGTGTACAAGCTAATATAGTAGCACCACCAAACAGTAACAAAGAATTAATTCACATTGTCTTCCCACACTGCAGTGAGCAAAGTGCCCTTGCTCCCGGTTGAAAAACCCATGCACAGCAATATAGGGCTCATTGTTGTATCTTGATGCATGGCCCTATTTACTATTTGCCTTTTGATGAACTTTTTGCTAGGCATTTAAACCAGTCAATTACATCACTGTGCATGCAAGTCTTTAATTATGTTAAAATACCAGATGCAAAACTGCTATCTTTCTTTAAAATAAATAATGTCTGATTCTGCAGGGAAACTTTACTACTACAACCATTTTGCAAGGCCATGGTTCTGCGGGACTTTTTGTGTTAATTTAGTATGGGTTTTTTGTGGGGATACTCAGGTTGGGGTTTTTTTGGGGCTTGGGGGTGTGTGTCCTCCTACTCCAAGTACTGTTAGTTTTGCAATTTTTCTGGCAACAATTCACCACCTGAAATTTCAGAAAAAAAAGATAAAGTCCCAGCATTTGATCACTTCAGGCCACTTTTGTAACATTAAGTAAGTTCGTATGAGGTGTAAGAGCCTGTCCAAGATGCTCAGTAAAACTTCACAACACTCTCAACAGAGCAGGTTATTACCAAAGACTTGGAAGGTGGGTGCGTGTGTGCATGCATGCACACAGGGAGGGAAGGTCAAACTCTAATATTTTTCTTTCACCCATATATTTGATTTTGCTTTTGGAGGGTCTTTTTAGGCATTAGAAGTCAAATTAGACTAGGTATTCATTCTTCTGCACTGTGGATATAATTGAGTTGAATGCAGCAATGCAATTCAATCTCCAGTAAATTATAAGTGGATATCATTCCCACTGAGCTTGCATGGTCATGCTCATAAAGAACAAAACCACCAAAATCAATAGGGCTACCCCTGATGTAAAAGCCGTGTACGTGGGAAGAGAAGCAAGTTTATTGATTATACACATGCTTCACTTCAGCCAAATAATAATCAGCATGCAGAAACTCTAAGCAAGCATCCTATCAGGCACTCTGAATTTCCGAGTGCAAATGCATGCTAGAAATTGTCGATTGATCTCAGCGAGGTCCTGTATCCTGCCAGCTCATGAGTCATACAGGCACTTGCATTCAGCTATCTCAGGCAGCTTCACAAGCCAGAAGCCTCTATTAGTTTCTATTGTCTTTTATCCTTCTTGGATGGTCAGTTCTAAGAAAAATACCAGCAAGGGAATTTATTCAGTTTTAACACAGTGACACAGAAGCATTACAGAACACCACCCTACCAAACAGCGTTTGGGGAAACTCTTACAAGTCCTTATCTGTTCATCGGGAAGCAAAGAACTTCAATCAAACTGATTGGGCTGCCAATTGACTACATGTCAGTAGTGTCAGATACTCCATCAAACTTGCTAATCATCTGTACCTAAAAGGAGAGTAAAACTCGGAACCACTATGCTTTCCACTTTTTCAAGCAGGAGAATTCACCCATCCAATATACGTTCTCATCCACAGTACCTGGTCATTCACAAACACCACAGAGTGCAAACATTTTAGACTACATCAAAAGATTTAAGGATATATCTATCTACTAGACACTCTTAAAAATGCAAAAGAGAACAAAAATTGTGATATGAAAGACAAATTACCAACCTACTATTCGAAGAGCACGCACCAATTTAAATATTACATGAACCAATACTATTTGACCGCCTTTTTTTTCACCTTTACATAACTGAAGGATAAAGCCTTGCTGCCGGCAATACATTTTTGTAAAAAGAAAAAAAATAATAAAATAAAATTAAGCGGGCAGGGCAGGTGCACGTCAGGTTTCCTCCAAGTCCCCACAGATACATAACACCTTCAACAAGATTTTATTCCCTTAAAGGACACTCCCACAAAAAAAAAAAAAAAAAGCCAACAAAAAAACCCTCCTCAAAAAACACAGAACCTCACACGGCACGGACTCTCTGCGCCTACTTAAAAAGCCTGCTTAGAGCTTCAGACGCGGCCGAGGGACGAGCCGGACGGTTTCGGAGCGGGAACGGCCGCTGTGCCGCCCGCAGGACCGAGGTCAGCCGCGGGGCCGCCCCGGAGCCGGCGGGAGGCGCGGGCAGCCCGAGGAGCCGCGGGCAGCCCGAGGAGCCGCTGGCCTCGCCGGCTCCGGGCGGGGACGCCCCACCCACCGCCCGCCCGCCCGCCCGCCCGGCCGCCGCAGCGGGCACGGTACCGAGCACGGTACTTTGGGGTTCGCCGCCCCCCGCGCCGGGGCAGCCGCGGGGCCGGGGCGGGCGGGTCTCTGCCCGCACACCGCGGTCACGCCTCACCCGGGGCCGCGGGGCGGCAGCGAGAGCAGCGGGGCGGCAGGCGAGGGGCCGGGGAGGGGAGCGGGCCGGGGACTCGGCGGGGAGAAGGACAGAGGGCGGCGGCGGCGGCCGAGGGAGGGAGGGCGGGCGGGCGAGGGGCAGGCGCGGAGCGGGCCCCGCGGGGAGCGGCGGCGGGGCGGGGACGGGGGGAGCTTCGCCCCGCACCCCGCCTCCCCCTGCTGCAGAAACTACGCCATTGCGGCCTGGCCCGGGAGCCGGCGGCGCTGCCGCCCGCCCGCCCGCGCACCCCCCGCCGCCGCCATCTTGGCGGCCGCCGCCATGTTTGCCTCCTTCCCCCCGGCGCGGCCGGGCGGCAGCGGCGGCGGCAGCGCAGACCCCGCCATCTTTTCGGGGAGCCGCCATACTTGCCCTGGCGATGAACATGGCGGCGCCCATCGCACACATCAAAACATGGCCTCCCTTCAAAACAAAACTGTCCTGGCCGCACCGCGCGGCGCCGGCGGGGCCCGCGGCCCCGGGGAGGGAGGGGTCCGGCGCGCACTTACCCGAGGCCCACATGGTGACCGAGAACTCCCCCTCCAGGGTCTTGATCTGCACCTGCTTCTGCTCCCATTTCCTGCCGCCGCCGCCCTCGGCCCCTCCGCCGCCTCCCCCGCTCAGGTAACTCTTCTTGCTGCTCTTCTTGCCGCTGCCGCCCTTCTTAACGCGGCCTCCTCCGCCGGCCGAGGAGGAGCCGCCGCCTCCGCTCTTGCTGCCGGCGGCGGCCACAGTGACCAGGGTCTGCTCGATGTACTCGTCCTCCCCGGCGGGGGCCGGCACGGGGATGAGGATCTGGTCCTCGAACCCGTCGTCGGCCCGCAGTCCGTCCGAGTCGTCTCCCCCCACCACCTCCTCGCGGGTCTGCACCAGGATCACCTCCTGGTGGTGGTGGTGCAGGTGGAGCTGCCCCCCGCCGCCGCCGGCCGCGCCGCCGCCCGCCCCGCTGGGGTCCCCGTCTGACACCAGCGGCTGCAGCGCGATCATGGGCTGGTGGTGGTGGTAGTGATGGGGCGGGTGGTGCGGGCCACACTCCTCGCAGCACTCGTCCTCCTCCTCCTCCTCCTCGTCCTCCTCGCCGCCCACCACGGTGGTCTCGATGGTCTCCACCGGGATGGTCTCCACCTCGATCTCGTGCAGCTCCACGATCTCGGCCGGCATCTCCGAGCCGTCCGTGGCGATGTACAGGGTGTCTCCCGAGGCCATGGCGGGGCGAGGGGGGGCAGAGAGAGCTCCGCGGGCGGCGAGGGGGCTCCGGTCCGCTCCCCTCGGCGGATGGTGGGGCTCGGGCTCCTCTCGCCTGCCCTCCTTCTCCTCCTCCTCCCCCTTCCACACAAACACCAGCGCCGAGCAGCAGCGACAGGCAGGAGGGAGGGAGGAGGGAGGGAGGGAGGCAGCGCCGCCAAATCCCGGCCGCGCTCCCTCGCGAGATTTCCGCCGCTGCCGCCGAGACGTGCCCCAGCCCCGGAGGCCGCTGCCGCGGGGCCCCGCCCCCTCCCGCCGGCCCAGCCAATCGCCGCGCCCGCCGCGCCTAGCCGAGCGGACCAGCCAATGGGAGCGCGCCGTGCCGCACGGGCCCGC
>JAWWEE010000158.1:51404356-51568482 GCA_035221455.1 Xenops minutus | reverse complement strand
CCCATGATCACTGCGGGGTCGGACCGGGATCCGTCCCTGCCCATGATCACTGCTGGGTCGGAGCGGGGTCCGTCCCTGCCCATGATCACTGCGGGGTCGGAGCGGGGTCCGTCCCTGCCCATGATCGCTGCGGGGTCGGAGCGGGGCCCGTCCCTGCCGTGCCGGTGCGGGGCCGGCAGGGGGCGCGCTCCGCTCGCGGCGGGAGCAGCAGATGCGGTGGCGGCGCTGGGAGCGGGGCGGGCGGGGGATCGCGGCTCCGCTGCTGCCGCTGCCGCTCCCGCCCGGTGCGGGACGGCGCCCCGCGATGCCCGGGGGGCAGCGGCGCTGCCCGGGCAGCCTCTCGGCCGAGCAGCGGCCCCCCCACCGCGAGGGGCGCGGGTGTCCAGCCCCGCTTCCAGCTGCTCCCGGCCTATGAAGTGGTCATTCCCAAGGGGCGCGGCTCCGCAGGGCTGGCTGCGGAAGGCGAGGAGGGACCGAGGCGCGCCCCGGACGGGTCGGGTTGCTGGGAGAGCTGGCGGCAGGGGAGGGGGGGGCGAACCTAAGGAGCTGTTTCCTTCTTTGAACCTCACTTCTCATTCTGGGGGCTCCCAGGCAGAGATTCCATAAGCCAGCCAACATCCAGCAGGGCTCGCCGAGTGCTGGGCGAACACGGCTCTTGTGCAGCCTTGGCATGAACGCGCCGTGTTGTGTGAGGGGTGGGTTACACATAGTACAGCCAAGTGTATCTAACAACTTACAGTGCCAAAAAGAACGTGGCTTTCTCCCCCAAGATTCTTTTGCACCAACTTCTCAGCACCTTTGGTGAATTCAACTCACAGCTCTGGCATAGAGCTAACCCAGTGGAAAGAGAAATCCAAAATAACTCCAGGAACAGTCAGCACAGGTGAGAGGGGAAAACAGAAAGTAGGGCTTATTGGCAAATCATTTCCTCTAAGCTAACTTCAGTGTGAATGTGTGTTGATGACATAGCTCTTCTACAAACTATGCTGCCTATGAAAATTTGACTTTGTTCAATGAAGTATGTCGTATTATAAACCTTGGCACTAGTTGCGTCAAGTCATAGTGTGACACCCAATTCAAAATGACTGCAAAGTATTTTATAAAGAAGCAAATATACAGCTGTGTTCCAGTATTGAAGGAAGGTCAAATTTATACAGGCAGAGAATGAAGTAGGCAATGCAGTAACTGAAAATACAAGTCTGACATGGGGCATGGAGCTCTTAATTCGGAGAAGAAAACACTTTATTTAGACATTAAGTTACCAGACAACTTCATTTTAGTTCCAAAACATCGACTTTAACAAAGATTAGTCGTTGTAAACCAGAAGAAGAGGAGTTAAGGCCTGCACACCAGGGCAGAATTAAGATACCTCAAACACCCAAGCCTGCTCTGCAGGCTGGCAGTAATCACTAGGAGACGTGTGCAGGTGTTCCTGCTGTATTTACTGTCATCTGTTCTTTCAGTGAACAGAAGGAGGAAGTAGCTGTGTTGTGCAGCAGAAATGCATTCATGCTGAGAAGCCAGCTGATGGAAAAGCACCTGTGGGTGGAGAAGTGTGAGTCTGCCTGGGTGTGTGGAAGGGAGGACCAATATGTCTTGCTTCAGAGCTTCTTATCATAGGTCATGTCCTCAGTGGAGGAATGGATTTTTGTCTTTTTTTACCCTGGGATGCTGAAGGTGAGTGTGATGTGTACTTAAAACATGTAAGGGAGATATTCTGATGGTATTCTGCACAGTCAGCAATTGTGCTGTTCCTCCCGAGTGTGTTAGGAATTTCTCTCAGCTCGACTTCCCAATAGCTAGAAATCCTGAACAAGTATAGCAAATTCCTGAAGAAAGGAAGGCTACAGCTGAAAGAACCTGACCATGTGAAACACATTTGAACTGCCATAAAGTGTAGTGACTTCGTGAATCTGTAGAGTTCACAGACATTACAGTATTCATTAAAAGAACTATTATTGCTGTGTAACATTAACATTCTCCCTGCTTTTCTTTTGTGAATGATTATTACTAGGATGCTGTAAAACTAAGGATGCCAGAGGTTCAGAACTAAATAATACTTTTGTTGATTCTAGAAGATGGTCTAAAGCTGGTGTTTCTGGTTTGTTTGGCATCCACAATTACCCTTGAATTAGTATGATTTGTTTGGCTTTTTATAGGAATATAAAGTGTGAAATTCTATTCTCAAAAACAAATGCCAACTCACCGGAGACAGAAAAGCTTTTTGTTCTTCTCATGTGGTCAGGTTGAGTCTATAGTAATGAGCTACATAAAGGACATGCCGTTGCCTACAAAGAAGATACTTAGGTATCCATGCGTAACTTACCCATATACAATAGCACAATTCTATTGAATAAATTTTGGAGTGAAGTCATATTTGTTTTCTTTGTAACTGCATAGACTGCCCCTCTAATTTGCTTTTTTAGTCACCTTGAGCACTCCTGAACAGGAAATGGCAGAAGGGTGTCATCACATTCATATTGTCTTTGGCTTCTCCACCGATACTGTCAACATGCCAAAACGTTTGAGCCAATTAAAGGTTTAGGTTGAGATGCATCTGCTCTCTGAACAATCTATTTCTAGTAGAAATATGTAATAACCTTAAATTGGATTAACAGTCTGTTACCTGGGTTGGGCCCTGCAACTTTATGAGAAAGCACCAACTTCGTGCTGGAGTAATGGTGATTGTACTTAGTAAGTAATCACACTTACAGAGAGCTGACCCATAACACCAAGGGATTAAACTCCTGCTCTTGCTGTAGGTGAAGCTGCTTCCCTTTACACCATAGTCCTTCCACTTAATGTGCTTTGGACCTTTAATCTATATTTAGACCATTTCAGGGGAATAAATAATCAAAAAAGCCTCCTAAAGCTTTCTGGCAGTCGAGCATCATGGCTTTGGGATTGTGAGTTGTTTGGTTGTCGGTGGTTTTTAACCCCTATAGTTTCATGTGACTGTGCTACCAAGAAATCTTAAATAGTTCCACTAGACTAAAGAGATTATAGTGTTGCCAGTATTTGTAGGCAGAAATTATTGCTGAAAAATATTTACATTTTTAAGTCTTCTTTTTTTCCCCTTTTAACTTCCAGCTGTGATAGGCATTTTTAAGGGTAGGAGGGTATGAAGGCTGCTAGAGACATTCATATTGAAATAGAAAGAAACAAAATTGCAGCTGATCCATATGTGATGTTGTCGGTGGAAGGACTAATGGTAGGGATAGTGGATGAAGATGGACGGCAGGTCAGGTATGGACTTGCGAAGAATATAGTGGGAACCAGGGCAACACTTTAATTTTTTTGGGGGGTGGGTGTGTAGAAACATTACTATGTAACATGTGTGACTCCTCTCCCTGTGAATCGGAATGGTTAAAGAGGTAAGCAAGGTTATGTTATTTTTAAGTTTAGCAAGTCCTCTGCCTGGCTTTGTTACCAAGGGAACATTGTGATTTCCTGCTACTCCAGTGGGGACGGTACCTGGGAAATGGGCTGCAGAGTCCCAGGAGTGAAGTGTGACGCAGCCAAGGGCTGGATTCTACCGAGACAGCTCACGAAGATTTGTCAGAGCGCCAAGGAAATGTGTGTCAGGCGTTGGTCGCCTTTGCGCTGTCCCACGTCTTCCACCCTTGGGAGGAGCTCGTACAACTGGGCTTTGCCCTAAGCCACGTTCTGCTTGGGGCCGTGTTTCTGGAGTTATGGCGTTTGGACTACCTTTGCTTTCCAATGGCTGTGTCTGGAGGTGCCCGGGGACCTGCAGTGCTGAAGTTCCCCTTGCGCTCTCAGGCGGGGATGGATGTAGTGGCTGTGCTGAGCCCCGGTGGTGGCAGCAGCACGACCTTCTGCCCTGCAAACACGCCCACCCCACACACCTCTGCCGGCTGCCTTCGAGGTCCCTGCAGCACAGCGAACCTCGGCCGCTCGTCCGCTGCCCCCAGAGCCGGACCTGTGGCATCCTCTCCCCTCCGAGTCCCCCTTGCACACCACGGAGGGGCTCTGCAGCATCCCCGGCTCCTGCACACCCCGAGGGGCGGAGGCGGCTGGCGGGGGAGCCGCCCCTCGGCCGGGCACGGCACTATAAGGGCGGCACGGCGCTATAAGGGCGGCACGGCGCTATAAGGGCAGCACGGCGCGGCGTGGGGCGCAGCTGGAGCCATGGGGAACCGCGTCACCCGCGACGACTTCGAGTGGGTCTACACGGAGCAGCCCCACACGCAGCGCAGGAAGGAGATCCTGGGTGCGCCGGGGCATCGGGAGCGGGCAGGCGGGCCGGGCTGCGCTCCTGAACCGGGAGGGAAGGGCAGGGCGGAGGATCGGTGTCGCCGGTGTCGCCGGTGTCGGTGCCCAGAGCGGCTCGGGGTGGTGTCCGGACTGCGGAGAGCGGGGGCCGCGGCCCGGTGGGCTTGGAGGGGTGTTTCCCCCGAGGGGTGCTGCTCTCCCCAGCTCGCTGCCTTTTGGAGGAGCGGCGGGGGTGCGGCAGCCGAGCGGAGCCGGGCTGTGCTGAGTGCCGAGCCGGGCCACCCGGGCAGCGGGGCTGGCGGGGACATCGGCCAGGGCTGTGCCCAGCTGCCCGCACCGCATCCCGCGCTCCGAGTGCCGCGGATGCCGTCGAGGGGTCCCGGCAGCAATCCCGGGTCTGCCCGTGCCGCGGGCTGGCAGCCCTCCTGGAGGCACGTGTTCCCAGTGCCTTGGGAGTGCCATAACGTAAAGGGGGATGTGGGTGAGGTTTGCTAGAGAACAAGAGCAAGTCCCCGCTGCTCGTCAGGGACAAGGTACGCTTGTGTGTTTTCATGTTAACTGCGCGCAGGAGTGTGTTGGGTCGGGAGGTTTATTTTGGTTCGGGGGTTTGGGAAGGAGGTTTCTGAGACGAACTGATAGTACAGAATTGTTGTAGAGTATTGTTGCATACCTCCTGAAAATACATTTCCAACTTTTTATTAATAAAGAAGATTTCGATTTCCCATCCCTGTCCATTCCTCCCCCTCAGTCCAATTTTTATTTGTGTGGGTTGGTTGTTTTGGTTTAGTCTTTGGTTTTGGTTTTTTGTTTGTTTGTTTTTTGATTTTTTTTTTGTTTGGGGTGGTTTTTTTTTGTGTGTGTGTGTTTTTTGTGTGTGTGTGTTTTTTTTTTTCCCTTTAATGAGTAGGATAAAGTTTTTAAAGAACTTTTCTCGAGAGAGACTCTGGATCTTGTGGCTGAGTAGCGCAGGACATATGCTAATTAGGTGCAGTTTTTTAACTCCTCCACAATCTCATAGATTAATCCAGGATTAATCTTAATTACAAAAACATTTCCGGTATAGTTGCAGTGGTGGAATATCCTGGTCTGAGTTTGAATTACATCCAAGAAAATAATAATTATTTTACTACGTAATCATGGTGCAGTCAAATTATATCATTATACAAAATGATGCTTCTTGATGTTGTGCTACTCATCTTTTTGGTTAAGGGGACTGCATTTTGGTGAGCTGTGGGTAAAGTGTCTACAGTATGTCTCTACCTTTGCTAATCTCTTGCTCTGGTTGTGCTGTGGAATGGGTACTGCAGACCATTATGAAATTGTATTATTCAAGGAGATGCTGGAGTGCTTGGACTCCCTTACTCTTGCTTCTTTTAGGACCTTTCATCTGCACACTTGCAGAGGTTTTATGCACCTCTGCTTTGGGTTCAGAACAAGTGACTGGAATTAAGGTCCATCTCCTTCCTTGCTACCCCCCCTGCCCCAGCTGTTGGAGCAGAAAGAAGGGCATAGAGAAACACAACATGGAAAGAGAGATGTGAAAGACATGGGCAGAACAATCAAGGCAGAATGGATCATGAAACTAGTGTCATGATACCAAAATGTTACCTAAAGTTACTGAAGCTATCATGATGATACTGGTATAATGCTCCTCACTGCATTATTCAAAGCCTGAAGATCAGCAAGCCCCTGGTACCCAAAGGATGTACTTATGAAAGTGTCTAGTGTCTGTTGAGCTGGAGAACACTGTAAGAATCTTACATATATATAAACAAATATCTATAAAAATCCATGTATTTTATGTTGTTTTATACAGCAATGCCTTGAGGACAGCATTCCATGCTGGTAAAAGAAGTATTTCCCTCCCAATAGGTTAACATTTTAGTTGCTAAGCAGTGAAATTTGATTGTCCTCTCTTTATGCTGCAGCTTTCTGAAATGTTGTTCTCTCTCAGGCATGTCTACTTGGATTTAAATGCAAGTGGAAATTATCTGTTAGGAAAAAAAAAAATATGGGCAAACTGACAAACACAAGTGGTGTTTTCTTGGGCTGTTACCTCAGTGTTCCTGTAGAACAACTGGGAGGTAAAAATGGTCCATCACAAAGTTATATATCCTGACTTAAGACTTAGTAGCCCAGGTGTCTGTAAGATTTTTGTAGTCAGTGACAATGTGTCTGAAGGAGATCTCTGTGAGTCCAGTCTCCCTGCCATGGGAAGGGATATCTTTCACAAGCTCAGGTTGCTACAATCCCTATCCAACCTGACCTAGAACACTTATAGGGATGGGTCATCCACAGCTTCTCTGAGAACCCTGTTCCAGTTGAGCTGCAGAGCTATGAGCTGTGTTTATCAGCTGGGCTGGCTGGAAAGTAGCTTATGGCAGGACTTTGTTGCACTAGATGAACCTACTAGGGATGTGATTCCTAATGGCTATAATTATACCAGCAAATAGATCAACATTTTGCTCAAAGGAGAGATGATACTTTTTCTGTTATCATTTTGTAGTATCTTACTTTTAGAATCTAGGTATTAAAATGTAGGTTGTTTGGTACTGGCTAGGTGCCAACTGCTTCTAAGTTACAGGGGAGGTCCCTTGCCAGGCTGGCACTTGGACCCATACCATGTTGTACATGTTCCTGAACACGTTATTCATGCTTTTCAGTTTATGAAATGCAACTGTTTCGTTGCTCTTTTCTTGCCCTCTTGTTTATGAAAAGCCTGTTATTGCTGTATGTCAGGACCGAGATTTGTGTAATGCTGCAGTGAGCTCTTTTAGGGAAAGGCCTGGCAAAAAACTTCTTGATAGAAGATTGTTTTCATCTAGGTCTGCTTAGCCTTTCTGTATAGTTACAAAAATGCTATTAGAGATATAGGGTATAACACAGAGGGATATTGACTTCTAGTAGAACCAGGATTTCTACGTTAGTGTCAGTAAGGACTTTTTTGATTAAAACACTTGGAGAACCATGGTCTTGCACAGTGGGAAGTATTGGTGATTTGTTGCTCTTGAGAGATGGAAAGAAATCATTGTTCAGCTATAGGTAACACCATAAGAACACAATGTATGGTCATTTCACCTGCAAACAGTTTCCCAGATGCAAGCAATGAGCAATGTATTGTGATATGGGAAGAGTGAGATCATACTTGTGCCATGGGTTGGATCTAACTTTTTAAAATTGCTGTAGGTTGGTTAGAAAATTTCTTGCCTCACAAGTTCCTTAGGGAAGCCCTTGTTTGCTGCTGAGGATGAGGGCTGAATCACTGTTGTTCAGGGTAGACCAGGAGCATCTGATTATGATCTAACATCCAAGAATAATTAATAATTATATATTCTTTGCCAAATTATTTTGGAGTGGGGATGGTGCAAGTGTTTTATATGTGCTTTATCCTGTAGGAAGGCTGAGATGTTAGCCTATGGGGAGGGGTACAACAGAATAAAAAAGCCAAAAATCCATTTTATTTTAGCACTTAGCTGATCAGAGTATAGCTTCCAGCTCTATTCTCTTATTTAGAGATCAATCTGCTATTTCTTCCAGCTGTCTCTTCTGTTGCCTATTTAAACCTCACATTTATGAAAATTCTGGTAAATTGTACCTACTGAAATATGCAGTATGCATATCTCCTTAACTTAAATCAAAGCTGTGAATTACATGTGCTTCTGGCGAAGAAACTATGAGTTTGTTTCCCCTTTATGTTGCAGTATGTGGGCACAGTGCTGCCACTGATGTGCTTGTTCTCTGATGAGCACATTCAGAATAGCTGCTGTCTCAGTGCTCATGCCAGTTTTCTGTGGGCATCACCTATGAAAAAAATCACATGAGCAGAAAGTCACTGGTTTAGGCATTTGTGGTCTTCTGCTGAAAATGTATGAAGTGCAGCCGAAGGCTTCAGCTTACTCCCTGTTGCAGATTTTTGTTTCAGAGGGAGCTGGTTCATAAACAGGCATAAGCAAACAGGTTATAGCTGATGTCATTGTGATGTCCTGACATCATCGACTTCTGCTGACAGCAGCAATGTGGCACCACTGCGGTACTTTCCCTCTGGTGGCCACTTCTGAGTGAACCACCTCTCTTGGACTAGCTACCACTAAGCAATTTAGGGGCTTGTGGGTGGCAATACAAGATCAAGACACTTGTCCTTGCACAGTGAATATATAAAACTTCAGTGTAATTAGTTGGGCCAAAAGGGTTTCTTATTAGTTTGCATACTGGAGGGAGTAGGAGACTGTGCAAAGCCAGAAGCTTTTGCCATGCATGTTGTCCTCTATGTGTGTCCTGCCTGTGTCCTGGCATACGTATGGTTTGAATTAATCATAGAATCCTAGAGTAGTTTCAGCTGGAAAGGACTTTTAAAGGTCACCTAATCCAACCCTCCTGTAATGAGCTGGGACATCTTCAACTACATCAGGTTGCTCAAAGCCCCATCCAACTTGGCCTTGTATGTTTCTAGGGATGGGGCATCCACCACCTCCTTGGGCAACCTGTGCCAGTGTTCCACTACCCTCATTGTAAAAAACTTCTTTATATCTAGACTGAACCTTTTCTCTTTTAGTTCAAAACCAGTACCCCTTGTCCTACCGCAACAAGCCCTACTAAAAAGCTGCTCTGTACCTTTCTTATAATATAGCCCCCTTTAAATATTGAAAGGCAATAAGGTCTTCACAGAGCCTTCCCCTCTCCAGGCTGAAGAGCCTCAATTCTCAACTCTCTACACCTTTCCTTATAGGAGAGGCATTCCAGCCTCTGACAATTTTTGTGGCTCTCCCCTGGTCCTACTCCAACAGGAGCATCCATGTCTTTCACTGAGGACTCAGGTGTCCTGTGCTGTTTATGAAGATGCTCATGAGCTGAGCTGCAATGAGGCAAAACAGGATCATGTCAGTAGACTGTCTTCCTTTGGTTTGTTTATTTTTTCCTACAAATGCCAGCTCCAGTATAGGACATAGAGTAGTAAAGTCTACATCCTGTGCCTGGTGTCACTTATTTGTTTTGGCAGGGACTCAGGCAATAGAAGGTGGTCCAGGACAGCAGTATCACAGAGATTTATTTTTTTTTTCTTCCTTCTCTTTAACAGACCTTCTTAGTGTTTTATACTGAGTAGTATCTCCACTTTGACTATATCTGTATGTTGCACTTGTGGTCAAAATAAAGGAAAATTAAGAAGTTAAAATTGTTCTCCTGTTATTATTAGCTTCTTGTGAATGTGGACAAGGCTGCTACCCCTTTAAACCTCTATCATCACTGTCTTTGTGAACAGTTCCTGCTCCTGTTCACTTCCAAATGCCATGTATGCCAAAATGTGCAAGTGTAAAGTATGTGGTGTCACATCATCAAGAAATTGTGCCTGGTGCCATCACTGGGGCTCTTCTGAGTTATCTCATGAACAGTGTCAGGAGGATAGAGGATGTGTGAGGGTTCCGAACAAATTATTTGCTGTTCCCTGAGAAGAAGGAACACCAGGACTTGGAAACCAATACCCTCTCTAGGAACAATTGCTCCAGCAGCAACTGGGGATCACTACTGGGCTATGGTGAGTGCTCTTGTATCTCCAGAGAGAAGCATCAAGGGAAAAAAAATATGTAGTCAGACTAATTTGTCAGTTTAGAAACTTGTGAGCAAAACCTGCATCTAGAGAGATGACTGATGCTTACACACAACAGTGGAGTGATTCTGTGAAATGTTAATTCAGTAATTGGGTTATTTCAGAATTGTGAATACTTCTGAAAATACACTTGCAGCAGTTGTTCTGTCTTGACTGCTCTTTTCTCATCCGCACTGTTGTAGAAGTGGGAAATGTCTTTCATCATCCTGGAGCATATTTCAGCTGCTCTGAGGTTATGTATAGAGACCATAGAGCTGGCTGGGCAAGATTATTAACTAAATTTACCTACTAAATTTACCACTAAAGTGCCTGTTCGGACCTTGGAGACAGAAAAGTCGTGCTCCTGCAGTGCTGTGGATGTACACCAGTATCCCCACCCTCTGAATGGCAGTACAATGACTCAGTTTGGACAACTAGAAGCAGAGCAGATAGATGAGCTATCTGCTGGGCTGAGCTACCAGGCTTCCTCGATAAGCCAGAGACTGGAAAATGAGCTGTGTAGACACCAGAGTAGCTGGAGCTCTCTTGTCCTCATTGGACTCCAAAGAACAAAACCTGGTCCCATGTGGTCACATAATTTTGTGGGTGTTGTGCCCTGTCCCATGTCATGCATGCACACCCCTTCCATCCCCCTCATCTAGAAGAGCTAAATAATGGGGTGTTTTTTTCCTTCTCCTTCTGTGCCCTCTCCATGCCGTGATTTTGCATAATGAAGAATTTAGTCTAGATTACATCATGTTTTAGCCTTGACTCAGTGTTTGTTGGGAAGCAGTGGACTCTGGACATATAGAAGGTGATTGTTCTTAGAATGGAAAAGTGCTCAGGAAGACCAAAATTGAAGCAATTCAGCTCAGATGCTTCCTAGTGTGAAACTCTAGCAGTCTCAAGAGTAGGTGTCTGTTTACTTTGCAAAGCACAATGTTTAGAAAACAAAAGTGGTCTTTCCTGACTGACTGCCAGAGGTGTGATAGTCCTTTGAGGCTCCTGGTTCAGTGCTGCCAGTAGCCCTGCCTCTGATTCTCTGTTGCCTTTCTGACGTGCAGATGGGTGATGTCTGGTTTGCACAGCACCTACAGACACTTGCCACAGCAGCCTTACAGGGCTGTCCAGGTTTTTCAGCTGTAAATGCTCTATCTTGCGTTACTAGCATTCTTTCAGCTAACTGCAAGGCATGAACAGGAGGGGAAAATGAAATAAATATTTTTGTTATCACACCTTTATGTCAGCATGTTATACAGAAACTGCAGTCATCAGGATCAATTAATCTGAGATTGAATGTGTTTCACTGAAGAGTGTTTGGTCTCCAGCTTGAAAAGGGTCAGCATTTAACATTCTGCATTTGAAGTATTTCTGAATCAACAGGTCTCTGGCTGGATAATCCCCCAGCAGGGCTTTTTGCCTCTAGTGAGCTTACCAGCATTACTCCCCTGCCCAAGCTGTGGTTTCTCCATGAAGAGAAACCTGAGGTCTCTACATGCCATGGAAATGGGACAGGTTTATCAATATTAATGATAAACAGCCACAGTATTGTGGTTTGACTAGTATGCAAAGATTTACTGTTGGAAAGGAGTTAATCATGTGTTGAATTTAATATTAAACCCTTGCAAGTTACTTAATAGCTGTCACCTGCGATAAATGCAACCTGCCTGCATTGCTGCCTGCACACTCTGCTCTGAAACATCTTACATAGAATCTGCAGTCCTTGTTGGCTGCCACAGAAAGAAATAGGTCAAAAACTTCTGTTATCCTCAAATGACAATGTAAAGAATCTCTAAGCAATTTTCGCATCCCATTATTTTTTTTTCCTTTTTTTTTTTTTTCGTTGTTAATATAGTCTCTATTTTACCAGGCTGAGGAACAGATCTGGTTGGTTTACATTTCTTCATCTCTTTTTATCTCTACCAGCTGTGTGACTGAACATTTGAAGTGGCTTGATTTATTAAAGAGTTTTCTGGATTTTGGATGAATGCCCCTGAGCAGGAGATTAAGCTACATAAAATTGCATGTTTGTAATAGCCTTTCTGACCAGGTCATTATATCAAGTTATTCTTTAGAGTGGATTTTGAACAAGTAGCATTTCATGTAAAATTTTGGTACCTATTCATGTACCAGAGAATAATTTTTAGCTTGTTAATTTTTCTAGTGTGAAAAGTATAATTTCAAAAACTGTGAAAACAAGAAGAAAACCAGAACAACAGAACAAACCTCTCTCTGGACTTTCTAGAGATTTTTATATAAAAAAAATTGACTGACTTTAGAAAGATACAACTTTTATTAGAGATTTCCCACCACTTAGAAAATCTGTTTCTTGCCTGAGTAGTCCTTGTGGTACCTTGATCCACTTGTCCTCACAACAAAAAAAGGTGAGAATATCTCTTTTCTCGCCATCTTTGACAGCACTTTTCTAGTCTTTATCGGCTCTATGCTCTGCCAAGCTGGGCTGAAGTTGGCCAACAGGCTCAAAGGTTGTTGGAATGGTCACAGAGGATGACCACATCAATCTGCTTCCTCAAGTAGTAATTCATCTCTCTGAAACTTCAGCAAACTTCCCAGGATTCACTTCTGCAAAAACCTTCTCCACATCTGGCATTCAGTACCTGCCACTGCTTGCAAGGACACATAAACTATGTGTATTGTCACCAGCATTTGTTTATAGCACATACAGCTGCATGGATGCAGATCATTGTATTCTGATTTTATTGCATGGGTATTATATTGTGGCAGTCAGATGATGTTTACTTTTCTATTCATAAAATGGGCCTATCAAACTTACAGAGTCACACTGCGTAACCTCAGGGTTCAGAACGAGTGACTTGTCTATGCACTTATCTGTGTAAGCTGTAATTATTGAGAAATGCAGAGTGTGAGTTAAAGGAGGGAGGTCAGTAGGTAGGTAAAAGCCATAAAACAGTGGAAAAAATCACGTGCAAGTTAATACTGGAAGTGAGAAGTGTGGATTTCTAAAGAGATGTGAAGCAATGAATAACACCTGGAGGATACGCCATACTCTCTCTTTTCTTTCTTCTAAAAAGACAGATGAATGGCTGCTGGAACCAAAGATCAGTGAGCTTGTCCTGGCCTGACGTGAGTCAGACCTGGCAGGCCTAGCCCATGTCTCTCTGACACTGTACTGCAGTATTTGTGTGGCCATATGAAGCTGTTGTGTGATTATTGATGTGGCTCTTATGCCTGGTTTTGGTATGTGATAGGGAGACAGACTGAGGAATGGGAACAGAGAAACATTTTCTATGTCCTGATAATCCTGATAATATCACTGACTTTATTTTGATGTTTCTGTGTGTGAAGTGTTGTACGTGTTGTGAGCACTGGTAAACAGTCAAATAATTAGGAATTTTTTTTTAAATGCTACGTTTGTCATCTAACCACAGAGCAAAACCTGGTGAGCCTGTTGCTCAGCTCTTCCTCTGCTAATATAATTGAGGCAACAGTATGAAAAGGGCTACGAAGCAGGCAGTTTTTTCCTTTTGTGGAAAATAACATTTGATCAGAGCAAAATGCAAAAGGAAATTAAGAACTTGACAGAAGGTGCTTCTTAGTGCTGAAATCATGTGGGTTTTGGCATACTAATACTGTGAAGCAGTACTCATTGTGGTGAAGGCACATGATTGACCATCAGGGTATTTTTTTTAATATGTCTGTATATATCTGTATGTATCAATATCAATCACAATTGGATATGATGCTGGAAGTGGGAATGGGGCTCATATGTTAGTAAAACTTTCACTGTAGTGGCAACACTACTTTGGAATTACCATTTTATAAAACTGGTGCCTCAATCATATAGCATGATAAAAACAGTGTGTCCCGGTGGTGATTGCTATGGTCTAATGAAGTTTTTCTCTGCATTTTTCCCTTTAGCAAAGTATCCACAGATCAAGACTCTGATGGGACCAGATCCACATTTAAAGTGGATTGTATCTGGAATGGTTTTCATGCAGCTTCTGGCATGCTACCTGGTGAAAGACTTATCTTGGAAATGGATTTTTTTCTGGGCTTATGCTTTTGGGGGTTGCATCAACCATTCACTGACCTTAGCCATCCATGATATTTCACACAACGTTGCCTTTGGGAACAAGCAGGCCAAGTGGAACCGATGGTTCGCAGTCTTTGCCAACTTGCCAATTGGCATCCCTTACTCTGCCTCCTTCAAGAAATACCACATTGACCATCACCGGTATCTTGGAGGGGACAGCTTGGATGTGGACGTTCCCACAGACTTTGAAGGCTGGTTTTTCTGCACACCACTTCGGAAACTACTTTGGCTTTTCCTCCAGCCTCTGTTCTACAGTCTGAGGCCACTGTATGTGAACCCCAAAGCGATTACACGGATGGAAATTTTTAACGCTCTTGTCCAGTTTTCTGTAGACATTATCATTTACTACCTTTGGGGGCTCAAACCTGTTATTTACTTAATAGCAGGTACAATTCTTTGCTTGGGTTTACATCCCATTTCTGGGCACTTTATAGCAGAACACTACATGTTCTTAAAAGGGTATGAGACATACTCTTACTATGGACCTCTGAACTGGCTCACCTTTAACGTAGGATACCACATGGAGCATCATGACTTCCCCAGCATTCCTGGATGCAGATTGCCCATGGTAAGTATGGCATGAGTATGCTTGAGTTGTATTATTATAAAAGCTGCCAAACTATCCCAAAGAAAACATTCCGTAGCAACCAATCAATTTAAGGAAAAAAAAAAAAGGTAAAAAAAAAGGAAGAAAGCTTTTTGGATTTGTTTCTAATTAATTTTAACCCAGAGATTGAGAGAAATTTCTGTTAAACTGCTGTAATATTTAGTTTATTTGATTCAAACTAGAATATCTGACCTTCAGAGGGCTTGAAAAATACTTTTTGCATTATAAAATCCTCCAACAAGGCTCTAAATTTCTTCATTTACATCTCTCAGACAGCAAGTTGCAACTCTCTGAAAGTTTAAAGGCCCATCTGAAGGAGGCAGGTGGCAATTACTACTTGAAATTTGTCTAATGATCAATCTGCTACCTATATTGCTTGATTAACATCAAAGAGAAGATTTTCTATTTTTGAGATGACATAAGAATCGGGGCATGTTCCAGCCTGACACAAATGGCACTAGAAAATAAATCCCCACTCTCCATGACTCATTTTAGCTCTGCTGCCCCACCCACAGAAACTGAGGAGTCCTAGTCTGTCATTGGGAAAGTGCTGTGGCTTTCCTCCTTTGAAAGGCAAACCCCATTTTGTTTATGTTTTATCAGTTGTGGGAATCAAATTTGCAAAGCCCAGGTGTCTAGGAATGGTTTTCAGTCTCCCTCCAGGTGCGTAGGTGCTCTTGTATGTTTTAATACAGGGGTTCCTTGGCAGGTGCTCACAGTGTTAGAGGTACGTGACTTTGGAGTATTACTCCTACATACAAATTCTCTGGCGTAATAGGAAGGAAACATCTTCTGTCTCTGGGGGAAGCCTCTATAGAGCCTGCAGTCCTGTTTTCATTCACCACCTTGGCTGCTGGAGGTCTGTCCTGGAGAAGCTGCCTGTTCCTGGCGAGCCACAGAGCAGCTGGTACAGCAGCCCACACTTAGACGTGGAGTTCCCCTGTCAGGCACTCCCATCACTGATACACCCGATAGCTCAGCTGGGAAGTGCCTGTGCTTAGCTTTAATTTCAAATGTTCAAACTTGTTAGCTAGGCTTAGATACTTAGATTACTGAAATGTAAATAGAAGAAGAGAAGGAGGTTAGCTCTGTATCCTGCACAAGGGAGGTGAGTGAATAATTGAACTTGCCAGGACTGTTGCTCCAGACCTGACTGAGACCTGAAAAGCTCTTCTCCACCCACACCACAAATAGTTCAGCCTAATTCCTTGAGTCAGTGCAGCAGCTGGAAGTATCTGCCCTCCTGTGTAGAGGAGGTAGAGTTGTTAGTTGAATTTCATGATCTTTTGTTCATGTGTATTTCACTCTTTGGCAAAACAGAGACTTGCCCTGCTGGTGGAGGAGATACCAGACTTGTCAATCACCGTTGCCTGACAGAACTAAATGGAAAACTTGGAGTCTTTGATGAGTGATTAATTACAGTTAAAAATTCTAGTAAAAAGTAAAAGTGCCTTGGAAAAACAGTTACTGTAGAAAATCTTTTGTCCATTAAAACAAGTTGATAACTCTTTTCTGCAAAGTGAGAAAAAAAAAATCTCTGCCCCTTTGGTGGAAATAAATAAAGAAACAGATCCTCACTGGTTAGCTTTAAACCTTGAACTTCCTGACAGGTAAGAAACCTCACCTTGCTCTACACTGCTTAGCCTCACAGCAGGTTCTTCACTCAGCAAAGGTCCAGTGCTTTCAGACCTTGTCTCTTAGGCACTTGAACTTCTAAAAATTGAATTGTGTAATATGGATGACCTCTCAGTGATGCTATTTTTATTTTTAATTACTAACAAGTACAAAGTGGAATAAAGATTTTTATTTGGTTCCTGCATCATTGAGAGCAGGGGAAAAATGGGATTAGAGAATAACTGGATCTTAATCTTGGAAAGTAACTAGCTCTTCAGCTTGCTTATCAGGAAAGTAAATTCAGCTTTGTCCTTTGTTACAGGTGTGTCATTCAGAATGTTCTGAGTAATGTGTTTGCTGCTGGAAAGACCTTTACCCTAGGAGCGTGACAGATTTGAAAGAGGAATAATTAGGCTGTGCTCATAAGCTTATGGATATTAAAGATGAGTGACATGGGTGTGCAGTAAGAACTTGTCCCTCTAGTATAAGAGATTACACAAGAAACCATGAAATTTAACATTGTAATGAAGGACCTGCTCTAAAAAAACCACCCTGTAGACTTAGAACTAGATTAGTCTTTGCATGAAGCCTTATAACTATAAAACATTGCACTGTTTACCAAATGAGCAAAAAGATCTATTCTTCATTATATGAAGGATTAACTACAATTCTGGAAAGAGGAGATTGGAAGTGGAGCAGGAACTTGATACTCCTCGTAGAGCTGCAATAAAAGCAGCAGTGTTACCAGAGGCAAACTAGTTACTCATTAAACTTGTGGGAAAAGGAAAAGACATGGTATGAAACCAGATTTATTAGACAGACAAGACTGGAAAGCATGGTAGATGTGCTGGTTTTGAATTGCTGATTTCATTAACCCTACCGTGGCCAGGAGGGCTAGCTTGAGTGCCCCCCACCCCCTGGTGGGGTTATAGGACTGTAGAGGGAATTCCTGTAATATGCCTTCTAGCATTCTAAACATAATCGTACAGCTTTGTATTGCAAGAATCTCTAGCTTCTGTACAGCCCCAGGACAAAGAGTCTGTAACAGCCATGCTGAAATACCAGGCTGCAGTTAACTTTTGTGCCTCTTAGATATGGTGGAGTAGGATGGGGGTCCTGTCACTGTACTCTACAAGTACAAAACCAGAAGAAAAGTTCCAGTCTAAAAGATATGATTTTTTTACCCTACCACCTTGACCTATTTGAAGAATAGCCTCAATAAACCAGGTGCCAAGTGCCTAGTAATTGTCTTGTAGACTTTGCAATCTCTTGTTATCATTCCATGATAACTTCCATTCACAAACTAGCAATGAGGTAAGAATTAGGGATGAAATTTGTAAGGAGGAAGGGTGGGAGGAATTGAAGCAAACAGACCGTGTACAGTGTAATATGGGGAGCTTGAGGAGCAGGGTTTAGGAATACTTTGTCAGTGTCATCCTCTTTTAAGAAAATCTATGATGTGGCTGCAAAACCTACTGTCTGAAAACTGCTATCCACAGGTTTTGTACTGCACCCAGAATCTCACACAGAGGGTGACTCTTCCAGCCTCATACTTTACTAGATATCATAAAACCACACAGAGTCATTAAAGTTAGAAAAGTCCTCCAAGATCAAGTCCAAATTTGAACTGAACATCACTATATCAACTAAACCATAGCACTTAGTGCCACATCAAATCATTTATTGAACACTTCCAGGGATGCTGACTTCACCACTTCCCTTGGCAACCCATTCCAATGCTTGAGAACTCTCAGTGAAGAAATTCTTCCTGATGTCCAACCTGAACCTTCCCTGTGACAGCTTGAGGCCATTTCCTATTATCCTGTTACTAGTTGCCTGGGAGAAGAGCCTGACCCCAAGCTTGCTACAACATCCTTTCAGGTAGCTGTGGACAGCCATAAAGTTTTCCCTGAGCCTCCTTTTCTTCAGGCTAAACAAACCCAACTTCCTCAGCAGCTCCTTATATGTTATTGCATTTAAAAAGGAATCTGCATTCAACCCCAATTACTTTCTGCCCTCCCACCACCCAGATTTTCTGATAGATAAGGAGATAATTCTGTTTCACATATGGAGATGCTGAAAGAAATTAGAAAAAATGAGATGTTTTTGTTGGGAAATTTTTGCGGATCCATTATACAAGAGAAACCACTTTTAAAATTCTTTCCTGCCATGTGATAGCAAAATAGGAATATGCATCTAACAAATTTTCTTGTCTTTTCTGTAAGAAAATCCTTCAGAAGTCCTCCCTGTAACTGCATTCATTAATTTTTCTCTTTTCTCCATTCCTTCTTGCACTTGTCTTCTCCATTGTTTCTGTACATTTCATACAGTTGTACTGCCCAGAGCACAGGGACCTTGCCAGTGGAGCAAGTGATGCCTGCCTTCCTGCACAAGGTGCTGGATGCAAAGCCAAGCAGAGCCAAGAAACATTTAATGTGGGTGTCAATCACTGTCCCCCGGTTGACTGGGGTGACACACTCCAGTGCAAGCCCCTGATCATCTCTTGTGACCTCCTCACCAAGAATGACCTACCACCATACTCTGGGAAGGTGCTAAATGGGTACATTTGGTGAACAAACAACTGGCCCACTACCTGATGCTGGCAAGCAGCTTGCCAGCCATGGCTGGGCTGCCTGCCTCCAGGATGTGGTGTATGATCTTTAAAATTTACTACTGGGTATTTTGATTAATCATCTTAATTATCAAAGAATGCCTGTATTCTAGGTGCCTGTTTAAAATCTGTAATAGAACTGCAGAATATGTGTATGCAATAATTGAAGTGCAAGATTTGAGATACACATGTTGTGTCCACCTGAGCTCTTCAGCAGTATGCCCAGACTACACTGCTGCTCATGTTTGCAGAAACTATTGGGCTGAACATAGGAAGGTTGTTTATTGGACTCTTCTCTGAGCCATTTTTTCCTACCTAGTTACTGGGGTAATTTTCAGTGAGCCTATGGAAGCAGAGGACACAGCTGCTGCCTGAGACATTGTTCCTAGGAGCGGAATTGTTTCCTCTGAATCTCCAGCCTTCCACTTCCAAGGGGCAGTAAAAAGCTTCATGAAGTTGAAGCTCTTGTAGTGATCAGAATTTAACATGATCAAGACCTTTCACAGTAATGTAAATAGCTGAGAAAACATTTGTGGTTCAGAGGGAAATATATGGGGGCTTTGAAGAAGAGCGGAATGGTAGACCTGCCATATGAACTTGACTGGCATAGATGAGGGCTGAATTACTGTTGAAAGTCAAAATTCAGGCAAAACTTCTAAAATACAGGTAGGAGGGAAGGTCTAAGCAGCAATGTGCTAGGGAAAGTCCATGTCAGAGCTGGAGTAAAGCTTTTGGGGCTGGCTATCTGAGCCCCCCCCGCATTGTTTTTGCATCAGGCCTCATGAGTGGCCTTCATTCAAGGGAGCTTACTATTGAAATAGTCCACCCTCTCATCCCCTGGCTATTCTTTTTCCCACGTGGGGAAAGGGAGGATGCAAACCTAGATTAAATTATTTCTGACTGAGGTAACAGGGAATTAAATCTGCATCTCCAGATATCTTACCCAGTGCCTGGAAATAACATTCCAGTCATTAACAAATACCTTTAAGTGGAAATCCTGATATTGTCTGAATCCCATTGAAAATTAATTACTTTTGAAGTACAAACTAATTCTTTAAAGCAGGACAGGGGGTATTATTAGGAAGTCAGAGGTACTCAATGAAAGACAGAATACAGTCAGACCTGAACTGAATCGTCCACCTCCAGCAGAGCACTACCATGCCATGGGCACAAGAAGTGTGTAGGGCCAGAGGTCCAAGATCTTAATGACTTGTATGTTACCCAACCTACCTCACTGAGGAGTGTCTGCTAGGAAGCTGAATTAATAAGGTAATTAGTAGTGAGCCATACTGGCTTATAATTTAACTTCTGCTGGGATTACCTTTTCACAAACAGTCACAATTCTGTGTTAAGATTCCACCACTGCACCTCAGGTACTGCTGAGACCCTCCTGCCAGATGACAATTTCTGTGTAACCCTTTTTCCTCTTCATTTGAAGTCTGCACTATGCCCAGCATTGCTGGCTTTAAAATTCTGCTGGGTTTTTAAAGAGAGAAGTCATGCTGTCCAGCAAGACAAACTACTCTATTCTAGAGCTTTGTTTGTCTGGGAGGTGGAGCTGCAATAAAATCATGCCTAAGCAGTTACATGCATGTGTACATGCAGATTCAACTGCTTCATGTATTCAAAGAGCAGAGCATCTAGGTGGAGCAGGAATAATAACTGATAACTTGGGAATCCTCACAGTCCCTTGAACCTGCCAGCTTTGAAACCTCTTTGTCCTCTGGTTCTGGCCTTACGCCCACTACAAGCACCACACTAATGCACAATGCTTTTCTGATGGCAACAGTCTAAAGACTTGGGTATTTGTAACAAGGATGAAATTTTATTAGATTCATGATCTAATAATGAATCTTGTAGCATTTTTAACACCAAACTGAGAACAGACCATCCCTGCAATTTCCTCTGCCTGCTGTAGGAACCTGTCTTGGATTTGCATCATGGTAGCAGAATGGAGGAAAGAAAAAGTGTAGGCAAGCTGTGTGTGGCATTTTCTCAACTGATTAATTCTCTCTTACCCAGAACTCTCAATAGAAGAATATTTCAAGTGGCAAACAGGGCTTTAAATACATGTGTTGGAGTCTTGGCAATTGATAAGGTGGATAAGGCATCTCATTGTGCAGATCCCACCACCTCCAAAATGAGACAAAATAGTTCTGACTGAAGGCAGTGATCCAGTGCCTTTCAAATTCTGACACTGTGAGGCAAAACTTACATCAGAAATCTGCAAGAAGTATCTAAATGTATTTAAGTATATCTTACTTGGCTGAACTTCAGAAGCTCACAGGCAATAACAAGTAACTTCAGGTTATGGCTGTGCTATCAGATCTGAACGTGAAGGCTGAAACACATCTGACACTGTGCAACTAAACAGCTTGTTCTCTCTTCTTCTTCCAGGTGAAGAAGATTGCAGCAGAATATTACGATAACCTCCCACATCACCAGTCCTGGATCCGAGTTCTGTGGGACTTTGTCTTTGATGACTCTATTGGTCCTTATTCAAGGGTTAAGAGACTGTGCAAACTGGCAAAGGAAAGCTAACCAGGCGGCTCAGCCTGCCTCAGTGGGTGTGTTTGTTCGTTCACATGACTTGTTTTCTGTGGAAATAGGAGGATCTTTGGGTGTGCTGAATTAATGTTGGTGCATGCTGCTTAGACCAAGAGAATGAGTGTGAAAATGAAGCAATTGAATGGACTATTTTAGATTACTGATACTTTTTAATAGAGCATATTTGTATATGTAACCTTCAGAAACTAGGTTAGGGTGAAGTATGATTAGGTGAACCTTTGGTCTAGGCTTAGAATTAACTTCTTGGGGCACATGTGCCCAAGTCCAAGTTTTGGCCTGGTCTGCAGTGCAGAATGTTTGCTCTGTGTTATATGTGATCATGAGTGTGTGCAGTTTATGATTCATTTCTCCTGATGTCAGATTAGAAGTAGATGCTCTGCGTGCACAGGACTGTGGAAGCAGGGAGGACTGGCGTGCAGTAGTAAATGATACTCTCTGGAGAACACAAGGATGCCTTTTGTTTAATGTCTGGTCTAGTATCTTCTGATAATTGCTAGTAACAGAGATTTTGTACGTGCAATGATATATGTTTATATTTTTGTATATTTGTATCATTTTAGTAGCTGCTGTTTGATCTTTATTCCAGGCATTGTCTAAACCTTTTCTGAATGCATTTCCATTCTTAGGATCTAATACTGTAGCTAACTGACAAATCTGAACTGTGTCAGGGAGAAATCCTTCCTGTAGTCTTCCACCCCCTGCCCTGATCAGCAGCATGGATGTGCCCCTGGAGGAACTGGCTGGTCTTACCTTTTCAACGGTATTCATAACTTCATGTTCCTCACCCTTTTTCTCACTGTAACTCCTTCTCGGAATGGAGAGTTTCTGGTTTTAATTGTTCCTTGCCAAGATTTTTGGCATTCCTGATCATCTTTCCTGCTATATAATAGCTGAAGTATATATATATAGCTGGGTATACTCCAGCTATATAAAATTGCCACTGATGGTGTTAAGGGGATGGAACGTGGAGATGGGGTTGTTTCTCTCCCTATATCTCTTAATTGGTGCTACTGACCTTCATCTGTCATTTCTGCCCACTCAGCTACTTAAATCTTCCTGCCTGTCCCTCCAACAATACACTTGTGGCTATCCTCAATAATTTCATTTCATAAAAACCTTAATCAACATAACTCTCTCCAAGTACAACAATATCTTGGGATTCAGGACTTCAGATGTCATCTAGTAACTTCCCACCACCCTGAAAAGCTGACAAAGCATATCGGTCCTTACTAAGTGGTTAAAAGAAAGATCTATATAGGTGTTCTTGTCTTCTGACCCTCTAACAGTTTTTTGTTTTTTTTTTCTTCTGGAAGTCCACGGCTGTAACAAAGAAAAGGATTATTTTGTGTTCTTGTTGGCCCCTCAAAGTATGCGATTAGACCTGGGAAGCCTGATTTCCTCCATAAAACCAATTCTGTTCCTTTCACCAGAAGCACTGGATCCAGTGAGCCAGTCTGTCCATTCAGTAACCTGGCATACACCAGGCAGCCAAGCCAGCCTGCTGCAATTTGGGTTCCTCCTCCTTCATTTCTCCTTCCTCCATTTTTCTCACCTGTCTGATTCTGGCAGTTGGGTAAATAAATAGCCAGGTTTGCTCAACAGAGCAAGATCCTTTGTAATGCAGGAGTTGAATACCAGTTTATTCACAAGATACTGTTTTGTGCTTTTGGATAAGAAGAATGGGGCGTCTTCTAACACTTCAGCCTTCACTGGTTCTTCAGTGAAGAACACACTTAAGACATTATATCTTAATTATTAATGCTTCTTTTCTCCCAGAGGAAGGGGCATTGATGTGGGAATTTCCATTACCTTCTTTGTTATCAGTGCTAATGACAGGGCAATTCAGTTTTTTATTAATTTACTTCAGTGTTGCTAGTACCCTGTTCACATATTCAGCTTTCTATGTCCTTAGCAGCCATTCCTCAAATCTCTTGTCCAACTTAGTAGGTTAATATAAAAACCACAATAAAGATTATGCTATCTTTCTTGATTTGACTATTTTCCTTATCCTCCTTGATGAGTGACCTTAAGCTGTATTTCCCTTACTCAGCTGTTTCACGATGCAGTCACCTATGTGGACTATGGATTACTAGCCTGGCCTTACACAGAGGCTGTGGTGTAAGCAGGGGCCAACCAAAATTGCCAACTGCTTCTTAACCTGCCTCCCATCAGTATTTCCATCATGGTCTCAGCTTGCTTAGCCTGGGCAGCCCCACAGCCCTCCTGATTTGCGTTGTCCCATCTCAGCAGGAATTTGAAGTGGCTGGAAGCCTGCAGTGCCTCCAGATGTGTGGGGTGAGCTGAGTTCCAGTGTGTGTGGGTGCTGCTGGAGAAGGCTGTGATTCTGTCCTCTTCATGGGCACTTGTCCTTGCTACTACCAGTAATGTTGGCAGAAGGGTTTTTTTCCTCCTAACCACAGAACATATGGGTCTGGGTTAAAAGTATGTTAGGGTTGTGTATAGTTTTACTCTCTTTGCCCAAAAATTGGTACAGATTTCCTTCACTGTGTGGGTACACTAATGCTCTGGCAAGAGGAGCCAGGAGGAACAAACAGCTATATGATAGGTCAGAGTGGAGATTAATGTCCCCTTAAATTTCTGCTATGTAAAATGCCTGTGGCTTGCCCTGTAGCAGCAGCTCAACAAGCCCACTATGAAAGGACACCCTTCTCTAGAGAGACAACTGGCAAACCAAATTACTGTCTGGGAGGGGGAAATCCTCCGGCAGTGCCACTACTGAAAATAAGCCACCTTGTGCATCCCTGTCACTGGAGCTGTAAACTGGGAACCAGTACAGCACTAGTGATGCCAGGATTGCTCCCCTGCCCCCATCAGCCAAGCTTCCTCTTCCACCCCACACACTTTGCTCCCGCTGCTATTAAGTGGGCTTGTGCAAACTTCAATTTATTATGTCTTAATTATACAAGGCCTGCAAAGGTGAAGGAAGAAAGTAAGAAAAACCCATTTACAGCAGCTGGCTGATGTTGAGAGGGGCACACCATATCCAGGTTGTACCGTCAGCCCAAATTACGTGGTTATTACTGACCTTAGGCATAATGCCACATTCCAAGGGAAAATGTGAACCGTGCCAGGCACCAACTTCCCGAAGTTTAATTAGGATTATGGGACGGTTCCACAGAATGGTTGTGATCTGAGAGGCAGCAGTTTTGAAAAGTACTTGTCATCAGGTATGCCATTAAATGGGTTTATAATGAGGAAATGCATGAACTACTATAGGAGATTTATGCAACAGAGCATTCTAATCTCTGCTGTTACTGATGCTTGTCTATGTTCTTCATACTGGAAAGGCTCCTTCTTGTGGTCCTGGGGTTGTCATACTCTGGTGCACAAGGGTGTCTGCCTGCTTTAGTTCCCATGTGGAAATCTTTACCCCACTATTTAACCTATCCCTTGCCGTCTGCTGGCATTAAACATCCAGCAAATATCAGGCTCAGTCTGAAGCTCATCACTGCATTATTCTCAGATTTCTCTCATTTATCTCATGTTTAATCTAAAGTATAAACACACAGTAAAAAGACTCATTTCCAAAATGCAGACCGGGCTGCTTTGAAGAGTGCTGAAGAATATCCCGTGCTCCCCCAAACAACAAGTAACATTTTACAGCTAACTGCCAAGCATGACTCATTCTGCCTCCTTCTGCTGGGTCTCCTGTAGCTGGCCAGCAGTCCCTCCTGCCTGCACTGCTCCATGAGGCCTGGGGGGCACAAGCAAAGGGACAACCACAGCCTCTTCTGGGCTGCTGTTCCAGGCTCTGCTCACAAAACCATTCCTGGGGCCTGGCTTTTAAAACAAAATCTTCATGAATGCCTGAGGCAAAGAAGGGAGATTGGAAAATATTTGACAGATTTCAGTAGCTGAACTCTAATCTCATGCCTTTTGCACAGTTATCAAGAAGATGGTATCAAGATGACTGCACATAAAGCTTGCACCAAACTAAATCAAGCAGAAATTCCTGAGATTGCGCTGGTGGAAAGAATTCTTGTAAAGAAAAAAATTATATGACCTGAAAGACATGACTGGGTATGCACTGTTAAGAGTTTGGTGTCCTGTATGCGTATCTTGGATAAAGCTCAAGACCTACACAACATTAAATGACTCCCCTTATGCCTCTAGTCAGCAGTGCTGTGCCAGTGATTTCAGCCTGCATCTTGCAGGTCTTTGGTAGCCTTGTTCTGCACAAACACCTCCCTTTTGTTACTGGACACCTGTAGGAGTGCAGGTGAGGGGGCCTCATTTTTTCAGTGTTGGCAGGAGATGCAGTGGGACGGGTAGTGGCGGCCTGAGAAGAGCCGTAGGCCACTGGCCTTCACTGACTTTGGCAAAAAGTTGCTGAGGTTGTGGCAGCCTGACTGCAGCAGGTGATGCAAGAGGGCTGGGCAGGTGACAGCCACATCGCCCTGTGGGAGAAGGCAGGACTGTGGCCACTGCATCAGCCATAAGGCAGTCAGGCTCTCTCCTTGTGCTCTGTGGCATGGCCAGGCAGAGCTGCCACCCCACAGTGATCCTCAGTCACCTTCCCCTTATCACAACGCAAGTACCATAAAAGTGCGGGAGATCAATGAAACAAAGAAAGGCAGGGCCATGTGGACAATAAACAGTTTATTACCAATATGAACACAGATACTGTGATGCACTGACGTACCATTTTTTAATATTGTGATAACTCTGAGACAAAGAACTTGTTGGCTGACAACTAAACATGTCTCTCTTTCTTCTGGTGATGCCTCAATACGTTTCTGTTGGCAAAGGATCTTCATTTACATTGCAGACTACTAGTAAAATTACTTTGAAGTCATCTATCAAAAGCAAATGGTTCACATGTGTTCTTATCTACTACTAAAAAGAAAGGTAATACATTTAAATAAGCAAATACAAAATACAAAAAAGGCTGACAAATCCAATGTGCAGTGTCAGATGAAATCTAAAAAATCCAGAATTTAAAATTTAATAATCTTTAGATTAAGACTTTTAAAATGAAGCGAATCCAAGGCAGCAGCAAGCTTCAAAGTGTGCTGAGTCTGCTAATAAAAAGGGTGTAAGAACAAAGACAGTGCCGGTGTCCTCTCTCACCATCTTGCATGACCTTGGTACACTTAGAAATGATCCGATCTTCCTAGCATTCTTAGTACCGTCCAAATGCTTTGCAATCATTATGTTGTACTGATTCTACTCAACTCCTGCCGTATGGCTAGAAAACCAAACCAAAAAGTTAGTGCATAATGTTACATCCATGTCTGATGGAAAATGCTAAGTACAGAGGTTGCAGAAAGTACACGCCGGTAGAAGGATGAGTGGAGGGTAAAAGGATGAGTAAGGGTAAGCAGTCAGCTGTTGGCTTGCAAACTGCACAACTACTTTAAGAAGTTGCATCTGTGGTGGATGTGAACGCCTTATTTTGCACTGGAATGAACTAGGGAGGCTCTGAGGGCCAAGCTGCTGGGACGGAGCCTTTGGGTAAGGGCCCTTCATCTGCAAACTACCCTGAGGTTTTGTGAGCACACAGGTCTAGAGCAAGGGGACAGGGAATGGACTTAAGCTGTTTTAGTCTCCTCTTTTTCACTTCTGTGTGACTTTAAGGTGGGGAGTATTGTCTGTGGACATGCATCCTTCATATGCCCTAATGTGGGCTTCAAATAACAGTTTCATTGTGCATTTCAATAATGGCCCTGAAAAATACCTTCAGTCATATACTGCAGAGCAATTTATAAAGAAGTACTGATACGTTTGGTACAGCTGCTGTATTCTTCAATGAACTATAAAAATGTGTGGCTATTTGGAAAGCTGTAATCAAATGAAAGTCTGAAATAGCTCTTCAAGCATAAGAAGCCTAAAGACGATTTTTGGGAAAGATTTTCAGTTATCTACCTTTGTCCCCTCCTCATCCTGGACCTGTGTGGCTGACTAGTTACAAAATTTCACACTCGCTGAATGTGATAAATTGATGTGCCATGGGCTATGGGCAGGCCCTTTCTCACCCTCCCACCTGTGAGAAACACCAGCCAGCAAATTTCTCACAGGTTGGTGGTAAAAATGCTCATCAATGGCATAATAAAGGATGTAAACACAATGTTATAGTTAGAGCTCAGATAAGGTAGATGCTTGTTTTTCAAATGTGTGTATAAATCAGAGCTGCTCAGAGAAGTCTGAACACACCAGGGAACTCTCTGCAGTTCCTATCATCTTATCTATGGGAAATTAGTCATAAAGATGAGAAAAATAATAATTTTTCTCTTTCTTACCATCAATTATCTCCTCTTTCACTTTGTGTAACTCTCTTACAACTTCCTCCAATATTTCCTGATGAGACAAAACACAAGTCAGCTGCTCAGAATTTCCTAACTGGTGGAAGAAAATGCAAGTTTAACATGGTTGTGCTTGTCCCCCGCCTCCGCTGCTGATCAGAGCCTGGCACTACTAACAGCTACGTCTGCACTCCCAGGCATGGATGCAGAAGATGCTGGCATATTTATTTGCACATTTCCGTACAGACATACTGATGAAATAGCAGTGAGATTGTGCTTTCTTGCTGCTCACCAGCTAGCCCTTTTCTAGGCACCTAGTTGTAGAGGAAATCAGAAGACTGAACAGCTGTTTTGCTTGTACAGCGCATGCATGGGGGAAAATGGGTAGCTCATCAAATTTCATAAATGCAAATGATGTTTTCACTCACCTGTTTCATTCGATCAAAATCTAAGGCATCCATAGCCACATCGTTGCTGCTGCTCACTGGCTTCATCCTTGAGAAATGGAGGAAGAGCATAAAAACCCCAGTCAGTTCCTTGCAATGCATACTAAGCTACACCCGCCCACCCCAGAGCAGGAGCACCTGTGTTTGAGTGCTGGACAGAAGGCTCCCTATCGTGCTGCTCAGGTGCATTTGGCAGCCAGGGAGCAGCACTGCTCCCATATGCACGACCTGACCCTCAGAGATGCTGTGAAATTTCTCCCATTGCAGACATATTGGAGGGAGCACAAAGGATGAATTGAAACAATTTTGTATTTTTTTGCTGTTGGGAATCTCAATGATTTAAGACTAGAAAATGCTGAGGGGATAAAGCCTGTTGAACAATGTGTCTTACTATGGCATTTGCAATTTGCAAGGTAGATGTCTGGTTTTCTCTCACAGTCTGTTTCCTGTACAGCAATCCTGTCATGGCAACCTAAAGCTTTAACTGGGAGCTAAAGTAATAGTAGATTACAGGCTAGAAAAATATTACAGGGAAAACAACAAACCACTAATTCTTTCCCTGGAAGACCTGACTTAAGTGTGGCTTGTCGACAGCGTTATGTATCACAGTCACTTTTTATTGACCCAGAAACAAAACCATTCTGGCCTTAATGAGTAGTCCCCGTGAGTGTTATCGGTCTTCCAGCATGGTATTAGTCAGTGGGCTGAACTCTGCTGACATCTGATGAAAAAAATTAAGGAAGCAGAAGCTGCTTGCCTTTTTCTTTTAATCAGTAACTCTAAATCAGTTAAAAAACTAACCATGCTATACAAAGGTTTCAAATAACTTTGTCATCATCTTTGAGCCCAAACTGGGGGCTGGCAAAGATACTTCTTCTTCTGAGAGTTGCTTGGTCTTGCAAGCCTTTCTTGGGAAACCTTAATGTTTGTCCTACCATCACACAGCTAAGCTGGGAGTTAAGACAGATAAAAATGCCATTGAACTGATCAGGAACAGAACAGGTCATCACTGAGAGCTTTAGAAACCTGCCTTGCTTCCCCCACAGAAATCTTTTCAAGCAAGCACTACTACTACTGAGCACTACTCCAGGTGCTAAATTAGGAAAGCATTTTTTCCTACTGAACTCCTTCTCCCAGGATGGAACAGGATTATAGGAGACAGCTAGCAAAACATGAGAGCTGCTTTCAATAGCCCACATTTCATTCCCATTTGCAAGGAGAAAGAATGGTCTTCCTGTATCTATTTGAAACTCATATATTTCCTAGAACCAACATATTCCATTGGTTTTAGGGGGGCTGACAGAATTATATTTTGTTATAGTAACACTGATGCATCCCTCTGAATGTTTGGGCAGGGCACGTTACAGCATTTTTAACACAGCAGCAAGTATGTGCAGATAGTTGCCATTGGCAACTTTCTCCAGACTATCAGCACTGTCGTATACCTAATGATGTAAAATTTTACATCTCTTTGCAGCAAATACTCAACATATATAAGCCTGTGTTCTACCTCCCTATTCAGCTAATCCATCCATCTCAGTGCCCAGTAACACTGGGTGGTCCTTGACCAGCACTGAAAGTATGCATCTCTTTAGCTGTCCAGATCAAACATTATCTCAATCTCCATGAGTAAAAACATGGGTGCTGATCCTGCAGTGTGGCTCTTCTGACAGGACTTCTGGAGTCCTACTTTAGGTTTCGTGGCTTTTGACACCTACTAGTTTTTGTACCCCAGATGTCTACTGCCCTGTGCCTTTTTACAGCTTGATCTTATTGATTTACTGCACCAAGCTTTGCTCTCCTTTTTTATGCACCCACTGCAGTTGCATAGGTGAAGTAACTTCCCTTATCCCAACCACAGGCTCTTCAGATCATTTCTGCTTTTGCATTTCAATTTCTGCACAGGTTGGGCAATGAAAGCTTCACCTATTGGCAGAGTCATCCTGAAACTGCTGTAAAAAGATGCTCCAGAACTCGCTCTCCATGTGGCACAGTGCTGCCAAGCCTGTGTCTCTGATTTACACACAGAGATGGTTTAAGGGCTTGCTTTTGTGTGATTAACACCTGTGATGCCTATGTCCAAGTGAGAAGGGGGCTGTTTCCATGGAACAAGCCTTTGACACGACACACTCTACCTTCACACTTTGTGCAGTGACAGACAAAGCATATTGTAAGAGAATGAATAAAAGACATGAGGGAGGACGAACATTAGTGCTGAATGATGGGATTAGTCAAAGGACAAGCCAAGACAGTTACGAAGCCAGGCTGTTAGCCAGTACCTAGAAGACACGTGGGATTGTGTGGGGCTCTTAGCTTCACAGCTCTTCACCACTGATGGATTTCTACAGCAATGGAATGAAACAAGACATGAGTTGTGCACGTGCCACAGGGACAGCATGGCCATCCCGACTGCTGGCCAGCCATGGGGACACCCCATGCAGCTCACCTAGAAAGTAATGAAGATACAGGCTTTTCAACAGAATTGCTCCTTTCCCATGGCTTCTTCCCAGTGTCTGAAAAACAAACATGAAAAGTTATTTTATTATTTTGCTCTAATGATAAAAATGTCCTGAAGTTGATTGTCTTATACAACTGCTTTCATTCAGTGAGGATGAGTGACTTGTAAAGAAGAAGGAAAGTGGGATTGCTGAATGAGTGCAGTTGCTTATGTTATAGGGAAAACATTGGCAAAAATCTGCTTAGTGATCCCTTTAATTAGGGACTGGTTAGTTAAACAGTACTAAAAAGACAGGGGACTGGAACAGTAGGAGGAAAAGCATAAATCACTCCTATTAGGAGTTGTACCAAGGCTTACTTTATTCAGTACAATACTTATTTATATTTTAAATTAAGAAGTCTTAGTTTTCTGTCTGCATAGTTGGCAGAAAATGTGGGTGTATCTAAAAAAAGGGCAGTGAGACCACAATATGCAAATCTCCACAGAGAATTTAATGTTGACTAACTCACAGAACATTCCCAAAAGCTGCACTACACCTTTGTTACTGAAAGTGCTTACTGTGGTCCCAATCCCCTCCTAAAATGAACTGTTTCAGACACTTGAGTAACATACAGCTTTATACACAAGGTTTTGCTCCTCTGTGAGGTCCTAAAAAGCCCTTTAAAAGAATTAGAGGAACTCCCAGGAAATCTCTACCTCTTGTTCCTCATTTATGTGCACCTTTCTCCTGGCTTCTTCTTCCCTTGTGAAGCACACAAGTCATGGATTTGTTCCAAAAGGAAGCTGGAATGGTTAAATACTCATTCCCTTGGGAGAGATTTCTTTCAGCATGCATGAAAGCCAAGAGTGATGCAGGCATGAATGTGACTGCTTGCAGCTCATCTACACAGATATGGTTATTTCAATTCATTGTAGGAAAAATGTATTTTGGGGGCTTCTTAATTCCATCTAGTAACTCTCAGCATCAGCCTTATTGCAACAAGCTACTAGGTTAAGGAAGAATAGCAGTTTGACATCCAAACCTCAGCTGTATCGGTCAGGACATCTACACTATGAAAAGTAAAATAATGTAGCTTTTTTCTCATAGAAGATTGAGGTGCACAATGTTGAAGACAGGGATCCTCAGCTACATGACTTTTCTCCATTAACTAAACTGGTTGTATTGCAATTTTCTTGGCTGTGAAGCATATAAAATCATAGTATCTTGCTAAGTACAGTTTTTAAAACAATAACTTTTTTCTGTTAGTTACTGCTGCTGCACTCAGACATAGGTCAATGAGTCCAGTCTAGAGGTGGCACAGAAGACTAGATTAAGAAGACAACCACAACAGCTTAATACCTGATGAATTTTGCTGCTGCTGGGCAGAGCCTCGTGTACTGGTTGAAGGAGAGGTGCTAGCATCATCCTACAAAGAGAAAAACAGTACATTACTGAATTTTGGAGATGAAGTGCAGAGTCCTCTTCTACTCTGGAGTTCAGCTGCAGGATATGGAGTACAAAAGCAAGTTTCCTCCAACCATATCCAGAAGGCATTGCTGCCAAAGTATGGACTCAAGGCCATTTAAACTTTAACTTTTATCCCCCTTTAGAATAGCAAAATACATCCTTTTTATTTTAGCTAATATGGACACCTTTTCATGATTACACTCAGTCACTGTTATCTCTATATACCAAACCAGGCTGAAACCACTCTAAAGTGCTGTCTGCTGTTGCCTAAATATAAACCATCCATTCCCCAAATTTAGAAACTCTCTGAGATATGGAAACTGTGCCTTCTGAAGGAATAGTAGCTCAGATCCCAGCCTTTCAGCCCAGGACAGCCACTAGCATCAGCGAGAGGAGCCCAGGTACTAGCAGAATGTAACTAAATCAATCAGTACTCCTCTTAAGTAGAAGATTAAACATTTATCACAGATTTGGACTCTTTTACCTTGGATTTATGTGTGACAGATCATAAACAATTCATCTTTATGTTTGAAATGACAGTACTATTTAGCAGCCCTCAAAACATGCTCAGGCATTAGTTATGTACTGCAAAATGGAATTGCACCCAGTTTGATAGAAGATACCCTGACTACAAAATGTACTAGAGATACAAAGTAGATGCTCTCTAAAACACCTTTCTAAAAGGTTAGGTGCTATCAAAAAGTTTGATTTGGGATATAAACTAATGTAGAGCTCCAAGGAGAGAGAAGAAGGGACAGAAAGACAACAGAGGTTGAATAGTTAGAAGCTAAATGGTGCCTTTCATCTCCAAGCATATGGTTCAAAACCAGCTTTGGGGTAAGAGTAAGAGCAATGGTTGCATAGTGGGTTCAACAGGCAAAATTCCATGCTTGAAGCATCCCTTTAGGAACATACGAAAAATAGCTGCATTTCTCCCTAAACGGTGCAAAGTGCTTTTTCCTGCTCTTGCTACAAACTTTTCAGCCTGGGGTGAGACCTACATTTTCTGATTTTAGGATTTCCTACTGAGCAGCTGTTACTTTGCTTTTGCAGGGAATATCTCTATATTGGCAATATGAGACACACACAATGCTTTATGAACTTGCAGCCATGGCAGAAAACCTTCCTGAGGGTACTGGCTAGCAACAGGAACGCTGAATGAGCAGCAGCCCAGAAAAGCACCACACTGGAAGGGACACAGTGCCAATCCTGCCCTCTCTTGAAACAGAAAAGGTCTTCCATGCTATATCAGTTCAACAGGTAGAAAAGCATTTTCATCTGCATGTTGAACTCAAAATTGCTGCATCTAGTTCAGGCTACAGACTGCATCAAATAAAACCTCCTGTGTAATCGCTTTTGTGGACAATACACTGACAGAATAGTTAAAATAGAAATGAATTAAAGTTCTCTGAAGTTGTCTAAAATCTATCTCATTTTCATGTAGGTATCAGGAAGAAGTATTTTGACTTTTGAATGGTCTAATGGTTATTACACTGCTTCCCCATCATCCCCCCAGACATATTCTTCATGCACTCAGGTCTGAAGTGAGCTGATTCTCACTTTGCATGGAGGCTGGCAATCCGAAATTACACCACATGGTTGATGATCCACTTCAACTAAGCTGAAGCCTCAAATGTTAAATAAGAAACATGAACTTGATCTCAAGCTGACTTGACAGAAGGTTCAGTGCATCTTCTTACAGAGCAGGTATCTACCACCACTTACAACATTTGGATCAGACGACCAGAAAATGCCTGGTTTGGGCAATACCTCGCCTATGAATAAAGCGACAATTCCTGTTTATAGGGTGCTGTTCCCAGGAAAGGTGGAAGCAGTTACATTCAGCACATCTATTCCTGGATCACACACAGTTTGGCTTACAAGGAATTTGCAAGAGCACAACAGTGAGGAGTCTTTCACTTACGTTTTGGCTTTCCTCTTCCTTTTTGTCAGCTGGCTTGTCTGACTGCGATGCTGCTTTCCTCCTTTGCAAAGGAACATGAGAGAGGACACACAGTCAACCCTCTAGAAACACATCCATGTGGGAAGACTGATTCAGGCTTTGGTGGGAGTTACCATTTATATAGTTCATCCTAGGGAATGGTTGGATGTGTTTGGTTGTGTAGGATTGGGGTGGAGGTGAGGAATCCAGGCCCCAGCAATACAACTCACGGAGGGGGGCAATATTATGAGGCAGTGTTTAACAGATGAACAAAGGGTGCAGAGCATAAGGAAATGTGTTCAAGCAGAGGAAGGAAGCATAGCGAGGTATAAAACTGGGTGAGAAAGGGATGGCTTTTCCCCAGGGCTCTGGAGGTTGTGGCTCCTGGGTCCTACACAGGAGGAACAATTCAATGACCCACAGGGGTTTCTGAGGACCAACCATCCCCCCTCTCCCCTTCCAGGTGGCTCATCTGGGTATTGCAGTGATGACACTGTTCTCAGCAAGCTCCAATAGCAGTTTGTCACCTGTCCTATATCCTATATCCGCAATCCCACCCCAAGAAAGGGCTGTGGCAGTGCTCCCACATAATGGAAAGACACTCAAAAAAGCCCTCCAACTCAGGTCCATCCTCACTGGGAGAGACTGGGCATCAGTTCTGCTCAGCTAAGACTCCAAGGTGAAAAGGTTCTAGCTGGAAACCAGTAGTCAAGAAACAAGCCCAACCACTTTCATTTACAAATGATGGGAGATTACTGTCATCTGAAATGCAATTCAAAGGCAGCAAGGCTCCTGAGCCATGTAGTCCCACGACTGGCACTGTTGTGGTGCCTACAGGAGCTGAGTGAGGACACGAGACCCACAGTCATTTCTGCTTCCCAAGGAGAGGCAAAACTCACTGAGAAGTGGCAAAGAGCTGCAATCCATCCACTGGGGAAACTGGACATGAAAGTAAGCAAAGATGTTGGTGGTTTATTTTTGAAAAATGCATCATAAAAATTCTTGGGTGTTAACACAGTGGCTGATGAAGACAAAACCAAATTCTTGATTTTCAAGCCCTCTTTAGGGTCTAAACAGTACTCTGGTGTGCCAGCTCCTGATGCTCTAGACATCCAATTTCCCATTTTAGACCATTAGGGGAACTGCAGCTCAAGTCTCCATACAGATTTTGGTTGTGCTGAACTTTACCCTTATCCACTTGTGAACACTACCCTTAGCAGATGCTTTTTAAAGCACCAATATGATAAGTTTTTCATTTAGTTTTGCTTCTGAAGTGAACAAAATTCATCTTACAGAACAAAAAAATCCCAAGTGGCACTAAGAAAGGCTTCTGAGAAAAGCCTCACTGGATACACAACTTGGAGGATTTGATGAAAAGCTGACAATAAAAAAATAGACAGAGGAGTATGTGTCTGCAGGACACAGTGATCTGTTGGAATTAGTTCCAGATATTCAACTGCATGAATAATTTTATTAGATCAGCAATAATTTTTGTAGTCTTTCCCTAATATTTACTTGATTCTTCTAACAAAAAAGAAGTTTTAACTATTACAAATCTAGGTGAGAGAAATATTTGCCAGGGTGAGAGACCATTGTTAGATTTATGTCCTACAACAAATTTAACCAGGCTGGAAATGACAGTGGTTTGTGAGTTCATTATTGTGTTTGCACTTCAGTCCTGAGGCAAAGGGCTGCTCTCAGGGGGCCCACTAAACCTAGAGAGTGGTGTTTTATAGCACCTGAGCTCTCAGAAGTGTTTTGCTCAGTTACTCACTGAGCATTAGACACAGTCCCTGTTTCTGAGCATGGGGTTTACTGCTCAAAAAAGGGCCCCTGAGATCCCATGCTCATTACTCTGTGATTTCTGTACTGAACATGCTCAGTTTAAAAAAGCACTTTTTTTAACCTCCTGATAAGAGTAGGCAAGTAAGGTAGGTAAGAACAACCTGAAACACAGAGCCAGCTTCTTCCTTTCTCTGTATCATCACACATAAAAAGGGGTTTGCAGCCAAAAGAAGTCTTCCCAGTATCAGTTTAACATCATGTGCCCAGATTGCACCCTTGACTGACACTTGTGTATTTCCAACTACTTCCATGGCTTTGTGAGGCAAAATTTAGGGGACAATTCCATTGCTGTCAACTCCCTGGGAAAGTATTTGCAGCTCAGTTATTTTCAGAGTAAAGGCAGCAAAGTGCTCATGGCAGTGCACGTGCTTTTGTTAAGATATCAGGGGAATTTGACGCTGAATACCTGAAGACACGAGATCCCACTGCCAAAAGCCATACTTGAGTACACCTTAGACTAGAACCACAGAAGAGTGTACAATTTCTGTATCCAAACATATGAGATGTCCATTCAGCTTGCTTGCTTGAACAGAGCTAGTTGCTCCAGCATCTAGTCACCAAACATTACTTCACTTACAGTCAACTCCTTGATATGGAGCAGCCCAAGAACCAGTAAAAAGCTATTAAAAGCTGTCAAAGTGTTTTAATTCTGAAAAGAAAGAAAATTGTCTATTTGCTGCTTTATACTGCTAGGAACTTTTTAGAGTGTTGTGTACTTATTTAATAATTTTCAAAGGATTACATCTAAAGTCCATGTTCAGAATTCCTTCTGAAATGAACAGGACATGGAGGAAAGTTGCAATCAAATCCTTTAAGCTGGGAACTGTCCTTATAGTAGACAACATTATTTAAAAACTCCATCTCTGCACACTCTACAACTGTACCTACCATTTTATTAATCCTTTTCTTTCACTATTCATTAGTTAAAAAAATTCATATCTAAAAATAAAGCATCTAACACTAGAAACTTGGGAGTCTGACACAACATTACTGATAAAGTCAGGGGAAAAGAGATAAAAAAATAATTGGAAAAACTGAGTGCCTTTTAACAGCTTGTAGCTTGATTCAGCACAACTCGCTTTAGTGGAGAATCACAGAATCATAGAATCACAGAATGAACTGGGTTGGAAGAGACCTCCAAGATCATCAAGTCCAACCCTTGATCCAACACCACTGTGATTACTAGATCATGGCACTTAATGTCATATCCAGTCTCATCTTAAAAACCTCCAGGGACGGTGAATCCCCCACCTCTCTGGGCAGGCCATTCCAATGCCTGATTACTCCCTCTGTAAAGAATTTCTTCCTAATATGGCTAGTCTGTCTGAAACACACTGAAAATCAGTAATAGTTTACCTGCCAAAGTGTTGTCCTTTTATTGCAACTGTGTTTTTTATTTTGGGGCTCAACTTGCTGAATGTACTGAATAAAGAATGATTTGTCTAGGTTCCTTTCATGGTTTACTCTTACTGAAAACAGTAACTTTGAAGTAGATCTAGTAAAATGACAAAACCCCAGAGGATATATTTATCACCATCTTTGAAAGCTGCCATGCTGCAGGATCTGCTACAGCAGCTACGCCCCACCAGGTACCATTGCTGCAACACCTTTCATATTATAGGTCAGGCAATACTGGCATCCAGCATCTATGCAGGACCTGCCAAATTGAAAAGAAGCACCAAAGCGACCCACTGCTAACCCAAAATGACAGCACTTTGTTCCACAGATTGCTGCAGATCTCAAAGGGCTTACTTGAAGTGTAAGTACAAACCTTTTTGCCAGTAATTTATTCATTTCTTCCATTAGTCCTCCTCCACCTCCTCCACTACTTGTTCGATTGGCATCGCTCTTAGAGACCCCACTGGGGCTGGACCCTCCTGAACCATCTTCTGGCTTAAGACAGAAATCAACATCGGAATTAATAAATGGTTTCCTTTACAACCACGCCCTTAATGATTAGTTTTCCTCAGTATTAGGAACAGTGATCACAGTCACAGCTTGAAACCACAGATAGGATGTGTTCTTCCTTGGGGAGAAGACCCACATGAACCTTACTAACACCAAGAAAGGTCTGAGTGAGGCAAATATATGGGCAAATGATGAAAGAACCCACAGTGTTGTTTGTTCATGATTATGAATATGCATGGTTAAGTAACCCTTACCTAAGTGGACACCTCTTGACATGAGGCCTCAACAGTCTACACCGTTTTTTGTAAGCACAGTATGGCTTTAACCTCTTATAACAACTGAAAACACTAACAAATAGTACAGTGGTGGACTTTGCCAAAGTAATGACATCCTGGCAATTTTCTGAAGAGCGCAAACTCTACCAAACTATTCCTGCTCAGCTTTTATTTTCACTGCAAACTCACATTTAAAAGTCCACCCAATGGTCAGCTGGAGCGTGTTTCACCACGTTTCACACTGGATTTGCAGACCATTACACCAAGCTGTGCCAGGCTTTCCCACAGCAGAGAAGAGCCCATCGGGGAGTCCCAGTGCCACCTCCTTACCCGTTGAACTCTCCTTAGTTTGGCACCAGCCAGAGCTGCTGCGAGCCCTGACACTGACCCATCTTCAGTGCCAGCCCCTTGGCCGGCACCAGCTGGCAGCGGGGGCGGTGGGGGGGGCGCAGCTCCCATGGGTGGCGGAGGGACTGGGGGGGGTGGCGGAGGTGGGGGCCCCCCAGATGAAGCAGGGATCACGGCAGCACCACTGGGGTGACCAGGTGGAAGTGTTGGGCCTGAAATGCAGAGAATTGGAATTAGATGTGAAGCACGATCTCCTCCAGACCATGGACAAGGTCACATTCCCACTCCCAAGGCCATGACCTGACTGCAGGACGAGTGATCAGTTCAAGGAAGCACCATGCAAGTTGAAGAATGGGAAATGGTGTTTGTATCAATGGTCAGTCAGCTACAGTTGTGTCCTCCTGTGAGACCCTGTTACTGACAAACTAGCCTTCTCCTTCCTCTGCTCCATGGCTGGGCTAGTGTTTTATTCTGTGTTGAAATCAAATCACAGACAATGCTTTCCAATTCATAAGTGGTATATTGTTCTGCTTCTCCCCTAGCTTTCTATATGGAGACAATAAACTGCATCAGTGAACTCCATGGACTTTGGTTAACATCAGCTTGCCATGAGCATTGTGGGTTACAGCGGCACATTCTCCCTTCTGTCCAACAGAAGGTGTGTGGCCTCATTCAGTTTTGTAAAATAACCAGGGGAGACTCCAGCTCCAAACACCCTGAGGTGCAGCAAATCTCACAGCAGCAGCCTGTTGGAGGGGCTGATGGTGGTAACTCCACTGCAGTGTTTTACTCATCTGTTACAGGTCAGCTGAACAAATACACCTCCCCAAGGGTATTTCCCTGTGCATGCTGTCAAAACAGGCTGCTCCTGGTAGAAAATCACAGGTTCAGTTGCTCAGTAAGTGTTATTTTGAAAGACAGGTGGGTTTTGACTGAGAAACATTTGGAAGCTGTATTTAACATTAACAGTCTGTTTTTCTTCTTGTCTAGGTTTTCTTACAATACTGCCTTATTTCTGTGGTTACTTCTGCCATTATTTCACACTCCTAATTCCATTCTTGAAATGAACCATAGCTGCTATTAGAAATACTTTAAACATTTCAAGCCCTCTTTCGTTCATGAACATAATAGCTTGTAATTCATTGTGGGTACAGTTAATTGTAATTGCAAAAATACACCCACCTAATTAGAGGCCAGCCTCAGGCAAAAATTGAACTGAGTCAAAATAATGGACTGATGTGAGTCTAAAATAACTTTATTGAACTAAGTGAATTTCAAGGACTTGTATCAGCTGAAGGACTGAGTCTCCAGTGGTTACAGTAATTTTTTTAGCAGAAAGTGAAAGGAAATGCCTTATTTTTCTTCCTTTTCTAGGCATATCACTTTAGCATTATGTGTGGTTATAAACATGAATAGGTCCAAGTCACAAAACGTATACTCTGAATTGCAAATAGGCATTACTTGCAAGTGTTCTGACTCTGCAGGCTTTAGGTAGGCACTAGAAATCAAGACCATATGCAAAGTGGGCAGACCCAAGCTCTTGATCTCCCTTCAATGAAAAATGTTTGCTGGAATAGTTATAGTGACAGCCCCACAACTATAAATGCAGTTTATACCAGGAAGAGACTTTCTAGAAATAAATAAATTGCACAAGCACAAGGGATTCTGGGTAACTTAAACAAAATCCATGTTTTATCTTTTACTGGTAACAGAAATACCACTTAAGAAAAAGAGTAAAAATCACAACCTCTACCAGTATTCCTACACAGACAAGAAGTCTACCAAAGACCTGGCCTCCAGAAGAGGCTTCAGAAGAGCCCATCTGTTATGATTGGACCAGCTGAAAATAGGTCCTATATGAAGCTCTTTGAAGCAACTTGCTGAATGACAAACTCACCCTCTGGCCTAATACAGTAAGAACATACATTGCAACAACCCATCTGCAGGGTCCTGGCCCTGCAATTTTTATTTTTTTGCCTGGTCCCTGCACCAGTTCTGAGTGATTTTGATACTTTTCCACCTCAGTTTCAGGAATCACACCCAGCAGGAGTAGGTTTGGGTCTCTCAGCCCTTTTTCTAATGGTTACAGGCAGTGCCAACAGGGCTTTTAAACCAGCTGACAGCTAAGGCTTTACACAGGTCACAACTCACTCAAAATCAGTACTTACTCAAGTGGGCAGTGGCTGATGATGTCATGTAAGGAGGGGTCCTCCTGGGCATAGCCACCTCAGACACAGCAGCGTGAGGGGGAGGCAATGGAAAACAGTGTGACATGGGCTGACACCACTGCTGTGGAGGACAAGATGATGGATGGGAGGATGGGGAAGGAGCCTGGTCAGAGGAGCTAGGGGGGCTGGTGATGGTGGGCAGCGGGGAGCAGGGAGCAGGTCCTAGGTGTGGAAAGAAGGACCCATCCACACATTTCACCTGGGTCCCTGAGGGGCCTAAAGCAATTTGTTCTTCAGGGTGGCCATTGAGGGGTACATTTGCTGAGGTGTCCTGGCCTGCTTTATCTGTGGGTCCCTTGACCCTGTCAGGTGGGACAGGAATTGCAGGCAGGATGGTGGGGCCACATGGCTGCAGGACGTCACCCCTCTGCAAAGATAGTGCATTTGTGGCAGAGGGAGCAGAATACCCAGGAGAGCATGAAAGAGAAGAGCCCCTGAGAGGCTGGCAAGAGGCAAAGGGAAAGTGGGAAGGATGTAGAGGCAGTGGAGACAGCGAGGTTCGTCTGATGCCTGGCATTAGAGTCCTGCCATTTGGGCAGGATGAAGGGGAGGAACCGGGGGCTGTTGGCAGCTCAGAGGCTGAGTGCCTGTGCAGGAACTGCGGGGGGTCTCGGGCTGTCTGCTGGGATATGAAAGGGGACTGACTAGCGGGCTCAGGGACAACAGGTGCCAAAGAGACAGTGCTGGCATGAGGTAGTGGGGGGAGCACAACACCAGAGGCAGGAGCACCGCAGTTACTGGAGGTGGGAGTAGGAGACTGAGGCTGAGAGAGGGGGGAGCACAGGTTTAACTGAAGGGTGGAAACTAAAAGAACAGAAAAGACAAATGAAAAGAATAAGGTGGGTATGAAGCAAGGAATGAAACCAAGGCAAAGTGGAACGGAGAAAAAGGAACCGTGAAGTAAACGCAAACAGAAACTCAAACAAAGCAAAGAGGAGATGGTGCAGGCACCAGCTTGGGGATTTCCAGCCCTCAGCAGAACTGGAGGCATGTGTGGAGCAGCACCCTGGCAGCACGGGATGGGCTGCATGCTCTGGTGCCAGTGAGGCTCCTCCAAGCCCCACGTGAATCTGAGTCAGGATCACGAGCATCACCTTTGCACCAGGGACAGCTGCAAGGGATATGCTGAACACACAGGTGGCCACCTTGTAGCCAGAAAGGGGATAGCCAGCAGCCCCTAGGAGCCATGTCCTGCTCCTTGTGTCTGCCAGGGCAGGATTTTGGCTAAGTTCCTTATGCAGAATAGCACACTAACTTCTGCTGAAAGAGGAGTCCAACTTTTTCTATTGCTGAAGATACGTGTGTATGTCTGAGCTCGTTTCAAGTAAAAAACTAGAAAGTTTTAACAGCTGAGGAAAAACATTTCACTTATATGACCAGATTAACTGACGAATCTTGCCCAAAACCAAAGCCCAAACACAAGATGGCCATCTTGGCTTCATTGTTGTGCCTTCTTTCAGACAGACAAATGCATATTTTGTAGTTATAAACTATTCCTGTCATCTCTCAGTTTAGTGCAACCTAATATGCTATAGAGGATTTTCATAAGCTCATTAAATATGTATATATATTTTCCATTAAGCTCACAGAAGGCTCCTCACTTCATGATCACAAAATCCCCACTGATGAGCATCTAGAGCTGTTTTCCTCTGTGCTGTAGTTTGCTTTGTGCTGCAGAATGATGCGGAGTGCCTGAGCACATCCAGCACTTCAACCCCTTTGTGCTGACACCCCCTGGAAATGCAGAGTCACTCTTGCAGTGGCTGTGCTACCTGCTCTCCTCATGGGTGTGGAAGAAGCATGGCCAGGCCCCCTCGGTACAGCTAAAAGAACCCTCAGCTGTATAGGTTTTGCCAAGTGCAACACCTGCCTAGCGCCACCTGCCCACCCCAGACTTGAGCCTATGCAAAATAACACAACCATGCCCAAATGCATGTAAGTCTCTAGCTGAAAATGCTTTAAAATCTATTCATAACTATAACCACTTTTAGCAGTCTAGCTATTGTATAGCCCCCCAAAAATCCCAACAACAGCAAGAGGAGATGATACAATCAGGGAGAGACTGTATCTGCTTGATCTGATACATGCCTGTGGTAGAGGTTCTTCTTTCCAGAGATTCCTGGCGCTGTTGCTGTTGCTCCATCACTTGTCTAAAACAGCAATTAAAAAAACCCTTGGTCATTATGTTATCTTTATAATTTTGAGTGAGAGCTTTATACCCTGAGAAGCACTACAGCTGTATGTCTTGGGTGAGATGCTGATTCTGTGAGATGGAGGTGAGTCTCATTTCACTTGCTCTGGCTCAGCAGTGCCATTTCACACATTGAGGAAGCTTAACCAGGACATTGCCTTGCATGCACCACACACTGCAGGGGTTGGTTGATCCATTTAGGGTAACTCCTCAATGGCTCTGCACAAGGAATAGTCAGTGCCCAAGACCCAGGAGACCACAGCAACCACGCATGCCACTAACTTGAAGTGCATGAGCATTGCAAGAAAAGAGTGAGTGGCACCTCACATAAAAGCATAGAATCCTTAATTTGGTAAGGTTGGAAGGGACCACTGGAGGCCATCTAGTTCAACCACCCTGCTCAAACAGGGTCCCCTGGAGAATGTTACTCAGGGTTGCATCCAGATAGCTTTACATTATCTCCAGGGAAGGAAATATTGAAAATTATATAGTCCTGAATCTTCTATGGATCAGGAGCCCAAAGCACTTGTAGTGAGAATGAATATACAGCAAATCTTGATCTGTGTTTTGGTGGGGACTGTATGAAGCCTCTGTTGTCCAGGTACACATCCAAGCCCTTTCTGGCACTGGCCAGCCTGGCTGACAGCCCCAGCACAGTTTCCCCTGTGCCACCAGCACCCCCATCAGCACCCCCACCTCCGTGCATCCTCTGCAAACAGCGACCACCAGACTGCACTGCTGCTTTTCCCCCAGGAGTGCCAGCTCCAGAGCTGCCCGGACCTGGTGTGGCTGCGGGGAAAGGCTTGGTAGCGGCGCTGGTGCGCAGGGATGTGCAGTTCCAGGGGCCCGGCAGCAGAGGTCTGCTCTCGCACGCTGGAGCGCTCCCTGACCCTGCCACAAACCCACCCGCTCTTTGCTCTGCTTTAAAAGACTGAGAGCTAAAAGCTAGACTACTTGCCAGGCTTTTTGCGAACTGCACGCATTGGGACTAAAGATTTCAACAATATTAAAACGCAGTTCTGAAATTACCTTGCTGAAGCACTTGGTAATAAAGTTTATTACAATTTTCTTTCAGTTTCTAGGCCAAGTTTGCCCTGAATTTGTTTCATGCAAATTTGGGCCAGTCTTAACTGCACAGTTTTCTTTTTTCTGCAACAGCTTTACTTTGTGGTCTGTACAGTAAGGCAAGCTTAACTCTAAGCAACATTTCTATTATGACTCCTTACACAATATTTTAGAGAGATCTCCCTGTTACATTTTTACTTGTACTTTGCAGAGTCTGCAGCGCTAAACAATTCTATCTTATTTATATAACAATAGAAGCTTTTTAAAGAAAAAATAGTCCATAAAAATAAAGTTACATTATGTAGGAAAAAAAAAAGAATATCTTAATTTGCAAACGAAATTTCTCATATTTCAATTCTTTTTCAATATATGGGAAATGAAAATCCATGATTTTGCTGTGGAGGGATCAATCCTAAACAGGTTTTATGCTCAGGATATGCATGGCATATGCTCAGGCAATTTCTAGAAAATTACAGGCATCTGAGAAAATTATCATCAGTGCAAAGGCAAAACAGTTTTGAGAAAGCCTTTGTTGGTTGATTCAACTGGTTTCATTTAAGCTATGACGCTTTAAACCAAACAAATAAAAATCTTTATTTCAATACATACCCTGGCTCTTCCTTGGTAGTTATGGGCTGAACAGATATGCAATAGGATCAATTACACTGCCTTAATTTCAACTGTAAACACATGTACTAAGAATTTCCTAAGCATGGTGTCCCCTACCTTAGCTGGGCATTTATTAGCGAAATTTGATGATGAACAACTTGACACATACGTTTTCCCAATTGAACCTGGGGGAAATTCTAGGTTTATCTGGAGAACAGACTTGGAAAACTCCAGTCTGACAGACCAGGAAAGAAATACAGGTAAGACATCTCCAAGTCATTGGAGCTGCTTCAGAACAGGTAGACGTGTGGGTTCCTCCCCAAAACAAGGGTCAGCCACTGCCCCTTGAAGTCATTGGGGTTCATACCGGCCCTTTCTGCCCTTGGTCAGAAGCAGATTATATGTGCCAAATGCACCCTCCCACGCATACTAAAAGGAGAAGTTCTTAAACTCTTAGGAAGTCAAATTTATTCCAGTTGAACTAAATAAAGATTTGGCACAAGGCTACTTAAGGAGTATGCAAGGACTAAAGTACAAGGGAGGACAAATTACACTCTGACTTAAAAATATATTCTTTTAACATTTGTGTAAAGGTCTCTAAAAGACCTTTTAAACAGACAAATTTTCATGGTAGATACCATAACTTAATTTCCTTGCCTGTTTATAAGATGTTAAAAAAAACCACCATAGGCCTAAAATTAGGTCTGCTCTATGCTTAAAGAATGCATCAGCATAATTAAAGCTGAACGTCCTCTAGTGCAGATGCAGTAATATCTAAGTGCATCTACTGGCATAGCTTATTCCACTCCAGTGGAGCAAAAGAAGCTTTCCCAGAACCATGTGCCCTGTAGCAGTCAAACAATATGTACCCAAAAGGCTCTTACTGTCTCTAAAGAAAACGGAATAAATAAAATATTTTTATTCTAATGTAGTCAAGCTGTTTACACTTTAAATGTATAGCATAGACACCCAAATTTGAGGTCTGAATTACACATGGTCTGCAGAATCAGTGATTTTCACTGGTTAAGGGAAGAGCTGGATCATGTTTTTCAGCCACGCAGTGGGACAGACAACATTGCCTGTCTTTGCGTGAGCAGGGGCTCTCTGACCTTCATGACAGCTCTGCTATCCTAAAGTAAATCTCACAAATCTCAGGTGAAATATCATCACTCGCTGACCCACTTCTTAGTCATGGGTAAATCCCTACAAAATCTCAGGTCATTCACAGTTATTCATAAAGGCACAGGAAACTAGTTTCCCTATAGTTTCCAGAAAGTTTAGTTTCTGAAGGAAGAAAGAGAGACCCCTAAGTACTTCCCAAGCAAAGAGTTTACCTAGAGCTTCAGTTCATTTCATCCTTTAAAAGTCATTACAGAATCATTAGCAATGATTACAAAACATTCAGAACTACATGTTCATCCAAGTAACAAACTAGGACTCTGACATAGCTGCTTAACTCACCTTCTCTGTGCTTCCATCTCATCTGGAGATGGACCATTCTGGACCTGGCGCTGGGCAGCTGGACCTACAGGAAAAATGAGAGAATGCTATTAGGAAAGCAAATGTTACTGACTTGTTCAAAAAACAATGCCACTCAGATTGCTTCTCCATCTTACTATAACAGAAAACCCCCAAGCATTATTGTCTTCACTTGGCTTTATTATTAATAATTTTTTTCCTATTAGACAAATAGCCTCCTGTACAATTTTAGTCTCACTGGGAAAACCCAATGGCTAAATGTGGGAGCAGATTTGCCCAGAAACTTGGCACCACGGTAGATGTAGACTACATCCCTTGGTGATGGTGAAGACGTAGTGTTGCAAAAGATGTCCCATAGAAGGACAGTCCACCACTGGGATGCATTTCTAGCTTTAACAAGATTCACATAAATCTCTCATGGATTATTCTGTGCTTGCACAGAAATTCAGCCACCTTGCTGAGTTTGTGAGCACATGTGCTAACTAGTGCTGCTCTGATGCTCAGCTTGGATCAAGAAACTACCTGATGGTGCAAAGAGATGCAAAATTAAACAAGCCTTTTACAAAGGTGGTTTGCCTTTTAACAAGGCTGTTGATCTTCTGCCTCTGCAAGATCCACATCCAGCTGAGCTTTCACTGTCATTCACCAACAAAAGCCAATTACATATGTCATCATTTAAGTCACATCTCCTCTCTTGATTCATCATTTAATCTCTGCTCTTGGACATTCAATCAAGTACATCGACACTACATGCCATTTTCAGAAAGAAATAATTATTCTGAAAATAAAAGTAACTGTTGGAAACATAAGCTGTGTTGGTCTTGCATTTATTGGAAGGAGGATTGTTCCATTGATTTGAGGAGATTGGTTTCAACTGGGACTAAACAGATAGGAGTTCTATTAAATCCAACAACACTTTTTCTGACAAACTGAGAAGTTCAGTTATATGCAGGAAATTATTATGTCTACCTTGGTTTTTCATTTTCAAATGTAAAATTTCATCCTTTTAAAAGTTATCCAGTGAGAAAATCAGAATGAAACACTTACAAACCCAAATATGTCATCCTCAAATTGTTAAGGGTATTTATCTCTATTTTCTTAGTAAGTTTCTGCCAGGCTGAATGTCACCTGAAAACCAATTTAGGAAGTACGATTGCGTGAAAACAGGAAAGATGGCAGAAATGCACTGTAGTCAGAAATTCCAGAGCCTTGACTGATCCTGAGGAAATTGTGCATATTTTTGAAATGTGTTTAAGGACTGACATTTGAAGAAAGGGTAAACAGCACTTTCTGAAAATCAGGCGTGTGTATTCCAATTTTAGGTCTCCCAAAAATGAAGCCTGTGACAACCACTAAGCCAAATGCTCTGACAAAAATATCTTAGGATTGGGTATGAAGACAGTTCACTTCTTTAATGACTCATGACTGACAACATAATATTGTTTATCACAGGCCTTTGGCAAACTATTTAAGACAGAAATGCCACATTTTGTAAAGACCACACTGAACAATGAATGTGAGGGAGAGGGTGACTGTTTTTGGGAAGCAAGCCTCAGGAAAAAACTTAGCAAGTATTTGGGAAGCAGAGACCAGGCAACTCAGGTGAAAGGAGTTTAAGATGTAACAAGGATCTTCTCACATGACAAAGACAGGGATGGCTTTTGGCATGCTCAGCCAGCCGTTGTAGATACGGAAGGCAAGAATTCATTTGATGCTTGGTTCTATACATGTTTGCTCTGCAGTGCACATACAGCACACATCTATGTGGCTGAGGGTTTTTAAGTTCAAGTAGATTTCTGGGTTTTATTCCTCTCCACATTTTTAGATATTTCTCTGACTGGAATAGACATGAACAGTAAGTGATCTTGGTGATGGCTCACTTCAACATGGTTCTGTAGCCGACCTGTGAGCTACCTCTGACCCTGACAGCCTTTGTTAACAGCCTCACAGAGACGGGCACTTCTCAGCACAATAACCAGCAGAGACAGTTTTGCTATTGACCCTTTTGCAGCTTCACAGTTGCTCTGATATACATTTTTAGCAACTAATTAACACAGGAGATACTCTGTGAATGTCTGTGTTTCCTCCCTTGGTTGCTTTGCAATAATTAACCACACTTTTATATAAGCATCTTGTGATTCAGCTAAAGGCAGCTTTTGGGAGCACACACGTTTTCCCTGTTTGCTTTTTCTCTCCCTGCTCAGCCACCCCAGCACCCACTCAGCCCTTGCCCAGCCTTCCTAAAGACAGCAATGGGGAACTCCCGGCATAGGGCACTGCTTTGTGGTGGGTGTGACGGTTTCCATGTGCTGGTGGCTGCTCCTGCACCACTGCACAGGGATGTCTGCATCTGGAACAACAGCCAGCCATAAAATACTAGCAAAGCTGTCACCAAAGGAAAATCCATGTGCTTGCTTCCATGCTGGTGTAGCTATGGCGGGAAGACATGAACAAACAGCTCCAAATTATGTTTCTTTTCCCCCTTTTACTTGTGCTACAACTGCAAACACCACTGATTGCATGCACTTAAGCATCAAAAAAAGGACCACTTATTTCTCTGGGCAACCAGGATTTTGTGCTTCTTTAATACAGCAGGTCTAATCTAACACACTTAGAGCTCTTCCAATCATTATGTGCACTGGAAGCAGCCCCTGACTGGGATTTCTGCAACCCCTATGGCATCCATGTTCTTATGGACCAGTGTGATGAATGTGGTGGACTAAGGAAAGGGTCCAGAGTCAGAGCTGAATAAGAAATATGTAGGGGCATTAAATTCATGATACTGAGAATTTTTGTTCTGCATACGAAAAGAACATGATGATTTTGTGAAAACAAAACAAAAATAACCAAACAAACACAAAACCCCATCAGGCTCTTTTCATCATGTGGGATGAAAAGAGGTACAAGATAGATAAACAGCTCTCCCTTGTTCCTTGATGGTTTCAGCATGTTCTTGTATTGCAGGAGACCAGGTTAAGCCATCATGTCTAACCTGTTGTCATTTATATCCTGGGAATGTGACATAAATACTTGCTTATTCTGACAAGAACAGAAGAAATCACTCCAGATTACAAGTTTTTCTTTCTCACAGCAATATCTTTCAAATAACTTGGATATTTTTGACAGAAAAAAAAAAGAAAGAAAACCACATCAGTTGTCAAAAGCATTTCTGACTAATGCTAATCCCAGTGTCCCTGTTCAGGTACAGCCTGGGCCACCATTCCCCATGCAGGGCACTGGGGAGGAGGGAGTCCTGGCCAGCTTGCAGGGCCAGCCTGCAAACCCATGCTGGGAATCAGCTGGACAGTGTATTTTGCTGTATTCACCATAACCTCTCCTCTTCATCCCCACACAGCTGGGGCTCCTTGCTGTGCTGCTGCCTGACTCCCCCAAGTGCCCCCCAGGCAGACCAGCCCCACGATGAGGTGTGAAAGCCAGTGGGTCCTGTTCTCACTTCAGCCAGAGTGGGAAGCTCTGTGTCCCCATACAGCAGCACTTCCCCTGTTCACAGCCTGGCTGTAATTTTAGCTCTCTTGCCACTGTTGGGCAATCACGCTGCTGCTGCTGCAGAGCCTCTGTCAGCACTTTAAACACCTGCCTCTGCCCTGAGGACCTCAGCCTGCTCTTTCCTGGTGGGGACTGCACATGGTGGAGATGTCCTGGCACAGCCACATGCCATGATGTACCTTCTATCGAAGGAGTGGGAGCCAGAACCAGGAGCAACAGTGCTGTGCTAGTGGCACTCCCTGAAACTCATTAGTAGAGACAATTATCCTGGACAAAGCACCGATCTAATTAGCCCTTAGATAAAGCAGGGTGCCTATTTATCTAGTCTAGATAAAGCCTGCAGATAAAGCAGGGTGTCTACACCACTACCAGGGCCTAACTGGAGTTGGATGACATGGGAGGTCAGGTAGACCTAACTTTCCACACTGCCATGGCATCCCCATGACAAGGGTTTGGTACGCCTGGTCCTGGGGTCCTGGCCCTGCCTTGTTTGGTTTGATGTGCAATAGCTCACGTGTTAGGCTTTATGCAGGCAGGGTCTGTCTGACAGGGATGCAGGGGCTGAGGCAAAGCACAGACAGAGGAATTGGGCAGTTTTGTCTGTGGGTCACTGCTGGTTTAAGAATTTTAATGCCATTAGGGTTTTATTGTGCTGGTAAGTATATGACAGAGCACCTTCAGCTCTGTACAGGATCCCGCTGGATCATTTGAATCGCTGTAAGGAAAAGCACCATGGCAGAGAGGGCGCATACCCATTTGGGTACAATGTCACAAGGCCTGTTTTCAGGCAGTTCATCTCATTCCTATTAAACATTAACTTGAAATAGAAATCAGAGAGTGTTACTCACAGGCCGCATGCCTCTGCAGCATTTATAACAAAGTACATTAAATACCTTTTATAACATCTTTTACACGTGGCCCAAACTTGTCCTCTGAGAACTGCAAAGAACTTTATCAGCCTTAATTAAGCTTCACCAGTGCTGTGATGCAAAAGTGACTTGATTACACCCAGGCCGTGTTCTACACAAATAAAATTTGGTTGTATCAAGTTACCTACAGGTGAGATTTGCTACTGACACAGAAAAGGCCATCTAAGTACTCTGATGCAGACAAAATTTGGCTTGACCTAAGGCAAATCTTTCCAACTGTACCAGAAACCTTCTCTACCTCCCTTCCTTGTCCCTTGGTGGCCAACAGTGCTGCAAGTCTGTGACACTGCAAAGTAAGACACATCCTCTTAAAACCATCCTCAGCAATATTTTACATAACCTCATTTTACCTTATTCTACACTGAACAAGGAGCAGTGTGTATCCAGGTACCAACTCTCAGCTGCATTGCAGAAACTCCCATCTCAGAAGCTCTTAAAAGTACCATTCCTGAGATTGCAATTGCTTTGCTTTTATCTTTTACCTCTAAGATTACTTTAATCTAACATGAAACAGGTCCTGCTTAATGTGAAATAAGAGTGTGAGCACAGGGGGTCTGTATGAAGTCTGTTCATTTGAACTAAAAACTGATTTAACATTCACTGCTGAAGCCTTCTGATGTAGATAACATTTAAGGACAGTGACACAGCTGGAAAAACAAGCCTGATATTTAACATGGGAGTGCCCTAACCTAGCATTAGTTCACACCTCCTGCAAGTACATATGTACAAGTGTGTACGCTGTGCACAGTCCTTTTTTTCCCTTTTTTTTTCTAGGAAAAACCAACAAATGGAATTGCAGGTGCCCCTACACTCACAGTCACACAGCTGTGCGTGTGTACTGAGCAGGATGGAAAAGAGGAGATCCAGAGAGGAGTTACCAAATAGAAAGGCCATGCAAAGATCCAGTGCTGCAAGGTGATTAGAAAGAAATAATCTTCAATTCACCAGAAGTGCTACTGAGCACAGCAACATGAAACTAGTGTGCCTTTAAATCAGCTATTAAAGCTGTTAATTCAGTTATTTTGCAGAAAATATGATGGCCCTTTTTTGATCCTGGCTGGTTATCCATCATGACACTGTTAAAGCATTTGATAATTTTTTATGCTGGTGTCTTGGTTGAGCTGGTGGAGAAAAACTTTTTTTTTTATTCTGAATGCAATACAGATGAGATGGTGCTAAAGCAGCTCCTGCAGTAAGCAACTCTGCTCTGGCAGCATGGGTCATAGTAAATATGTAAAGGACATGGCTCAGGTGCATTGAGCGCATTGAGCCTCAGCTCAGGAGCACAGTTAGCTCTCACATTAAAACCAGCATGACCAGCTTTACAGAAGATCTAAAAATACACATAGGCGACCATGCAAACAGGAAACCTACTGGTGTCAGCATTACCCCCAGAATGAAGCCTGGAGTGGTGACTTCATCCCCATGGTTAGGGCAAGCAACAGGGGTGGGATGTCTATGTCTGGCTTAGGACTCCCTGTATTTTATCTGGTGACTGACTAACATATAAGATAAGAATTACATAAGAACTAGGAATTATTTTCCTCTCAGCAGCTCAGCTCTAACAGGAATAACAAAATGCACACTGATCTAGAACAGCATGAGCTTGTTGGGGTGGGATAAGGTGGGAAAGGAAAGCTGCAGTTCCCCCTGGCCAGGGCAGGTGGCTGAACATTGATTCCCCACTTCCCAGGGAAGTGCTTTGAGACCAGAGCTTCAGGATGGCAGCAAAGCAGGAGGTGATGCCTACACAGCTCACTGGATGGGGAGCCCAGTGGATGTGCTGGGACAGGACCAGACCCTGTGCAGTGCCAGCTTTCCAAGAGACAGACAGTACATCTGGCGAGATGGGCACAGGAAACCTCCGTGCAGGACAGAAAAAAAAAAGAAAGGACTGGAGCATCCCAGGGGGATTCTGTTTGCTGTGCTGAGCTCTGAGCAAGAAAGAACTAATTCAGCGAGGGCTCAATTGTGTGCTAATGAAATAGAGGCGGGTGAGGCAGCCACCTGCCAGGCAGCACCGAGCGAGGTGACCGCCAGCAACTCCCTCCTTGGCAGGGGCTGATGCAGGAGATCGGACGCTTTTAGAGAAACAACCTTGTTTCCTCATGCAGTTTCCTAATAAGTAAGCACCCAACCTAGCTGATGAGCAATTGCCTTTGTTAGGGAAACTGCCTGTGGCTCTGAGAAAAATGTTATGTGTAAAGAAAGCTATAGGGAGAGTTCTTTTCATTTAGTTTTCAAAAAAGGCATCTCTGAATTTCTAAGGGTGTGATTCCAGTATTGCTGGCCTTATCAAGATGCACAGGGAAGATGATGGGAGAAGATGACAGTGCCAGGAGTTAAAAAGTAATCCATAAAATTCAGGACCATGAGATTAGCTAAAAAAGGAAAAGGTAAATAGACCCCACAATTATTAGTATCAAATAAACAAGCCCCAAAGAACTTCAATTCCCTCCTTTTTTTGATTGTTTTTTTCCGAATGTGCATCAAGCCTATTTTCCTGAACATTCAGGATTGAAACTTTCCAATAAAGGTAAAGATGGCCTCATCATCTCATGCCTCTAGGCAGTAATGGAGCTTTAAGAAAAACACCAAATACCATCAGACTTCCATTAAAATCAAAAGCATTGGTCATATTGAGCAGCTGGAACCTCCTCACCACCACATGAGCATTTGGTTAATACTGGATCCCAGGCAGTAGATGCTCCAAAGAAGCTGAGAGTGTAAATCAATACACACCATCTAAAGATATGCCTTACATTGCAAAGATATTTTCCTGAATGGTTTTAAGAGACGGGAGCACTGGCAATGCTGGCCTTGTGCTCTGCAGCAAGAGCACAAAGCACTTACCCACAGACGTCTCAAGCTCTACACATCTGCTCTGTGAAATATAAACCCAGTAGCTTCTTTTAGCTAAGTGTGACTCTGCGTGTTTCTGCACCCAAGTAAGTGAATATACATGTTTATATCCACTTCACACTTAACATTCTTTAAATCAAATAAAAGGTAGCAATGTGAACTGGGTTTTTTGGTGTTTTTTTTTTGAGACAAACTGAATCTCTGAAAATCTCTGAAGTTACAGGGAAAAAAAAACCCAGCCACTGGCATGGTCAGCAGTTCAATCAGCTGATATTTACAGACAAAGCCGGCCAAATATCATCTTTAGTTTTGTTTAACAATAGGGCTTATAACACATTAGATCAGAAATACATATTTGCACAGTACAGCCTGGTGTAGCACCCAAGGTGTCAGGAGCACCATGGTCTGTTCTTGGCCCAACTCCACATACAACCTTGCAAGGAAAGGCTCTCCGTTTTTAAGTGCCTCTTTCTTTTTTCACTACTGGTAAGACACTAAACCCCCCAGGGCAGTTTTTTCCACAAGGTGGAGAACAGCAGCATTGAAGCAACATGAACACATAGAAAACACCAACTTATAAACACATGGTTTGCATCTAGTTAATGGTTAAGATCCACCCAAGATCCATTTTACCAAGATTTAAATCCCATCACTGCTGTAAGGCAACTAAGATCGGTACCTGTACCTGGGCAGAGCTCTGGACAGAAAAGGACTTTTCTATAAAACACAGCTAAATGGAGATATATTTTGGGTTTTATGGAAAAAAATCATATGGAAAACACCATTAGAAATAGGTAGGACTCCTTCATAATTAGCTAACAGCCTAATAAATTTAACAGATAAACAAAAAATTCAAATACAGCACCTGATCCCATTCACACTTACACCAAAATCCAAGCTCTCTGCTTAAGGGAAGCAAAAATCCAACTAACTAGGAAGGCCCAAAGTACATCCAGTCATCTCTGCAAATACTCATTTCCAGAAGTGCTAACAGGAATTGACAGTCACAGGTGAGAGAAAAAGGTGTCCTGTTAACTATAGCAGGTATAAAATGCTGTCCTTGTTCATATCTGTTTTTTAAAACCAGTACCTATTCCATGTGTATAGATGGTATTCACTAACAAGTAAAGACAGAAGCAATCCAACACATTGATTCCAAAGTCATCATCCCATATTCTTGCTGTAATGACTTCTCCTGATTTAACAGCCTTGACTAATGCCGCCATCTCCTGAACCTAACGGGTCATTTCTTTCAAATATTATCTCAGCCTCCTACTGCCCACCTGCCAGAGTTAAAAGCAAATTAAAGACAAACTACCCATCAGTGAGCTACAACTGCAAGTGGTTTCCCAGCACAACAGGACACTGGCACAGAACACCTCCATGCAAAAACACCCTGGCACAAACATCCCTTCCCCCTTCCCAGGGAGAGCTTCCACAGGAGCATGGCATGCAAGGGACAGGACGTGCAAGGTAGCACAGAGGTTTCCATCACCTACACGACATTCGGCACAGGATGATGCAGTCACAGTGGCAGAGGCAGAAGCAGTGCCAAATCCATTCCCTGCTGACCATAGTATGGCAGCAGCCTCCTCAGCACCCTCCTCTCTGCACCTTCCTCATGGCCAGCACTTACCAACCGCCCCACTGCAGGCCAGGTTTCACCAGGTGTAATCTATCCACCACTGCAGCAGCAAAGTGGGCCTGGCCACTTAACTATTTAATCGGACCCTTTTCCTCGCCTATTGCAAGGCTTTGGGGTCTCTGAAGCCAGACTTCATTGTCTGGACTTTCACATAACAAATACTGTGAAAGTAAGAAAGGAATTGCATTTTCTCCTCTTGCCCCAATCAGACCACCATATGTTCACCTACATGTGAGCAACTACAACAAATGCAAAGTGTGAGTAAGAGGAAAGTTAGCTTGTACTAGGGAAAAATTGGCTGCAAATGAACTTGCAGTATCAGGTTCACTGGGGGTGTAGCTTCTGAAGCCAAAGGGGTTCAGTGATGAATGTTGAGCATCAGCCTTAAAATATAAGTGTGAACAAGGTGGATTCAGAAATAAGGATATATGGCTTAAAATTCCCATCTACTGTCTTTCACTTCTCTTCATCATCCCATCATTCCTGATCTCTTCTGGTCCCAACACTGTACCCTTTCTACTTCGCCTGCTTATCACTTTTCTCTTCTACATTTAAGGATGACAGATCTTGCAGAGGCAATCCAGTTGAAGCTAACGGACAGTTTGTATGAGGAGGCCAAAGAGATTATTTATTCCCTGCCCACCTTGGCCTTATCACCTTTGAGCCATTTCTTTTCCTTCTCATTGCTTTTGTATTATTCTGTCTACTGAGGACTTCACACAGCCCAATCCTCAAGTCACAGCTGGTTTAGGGGCTGTATCTCTGTAGCTTCAGTGACACTACTCTGATTTAGACCAATTAGTATTTTGACCCACTGAACTCAGCAGCTAAGTCTTTTACCTAATATCTGATTTTTAGAACATGCTGAATCAAAACTGTAAGTCTCTCCCAATGGTTACAGCAGGTGAAACCCATGTGGAGACAGGTTCATAAGTACCTTGCAATGCATTAGAGCCATTCCTATCCTCTCAAACAATACATATTCAGCATAACTTAGTATTGGCTTACTCTCTGTACCTGCCTCTCACAAACATTCTCAGAATGACGGAGTGATATGTAGATATTCCAATAGCAAAGCTGCTTATCATATGTTTTCTAATGCTTGCTGCTATGAATTATTTATGTCCCGTTTTAAGTCTACAAGATCAATACCTCTCACGTATGCTCCATTATCAGATGAAGTGAAACAAGCATTAACTAATCAATATTTGAGACAGCAAAAACTCTGTTAATAGTAAACTATTTTTTCACTATGGCACACAGATGGTCTAAACTCTACCTGCATATCATAATTGTTTTCTGCTTGCTGGCTTAGAAAGCCATTAGAGGCACACCAGCAACAGGAATATTACATTCAAACCCAAACATAAATTCAGTGTCTTACAGCAATAAATGCCAGTGGTCTTATGTCATTACATTTTTAGGATTGAGAAATATATTTAAATGAACAAAAATGGCATTAAAATCATAGGCTATTATTTTATATTCAGGATTCCAGTTTTTCTAGAGAAAATGGTATGATCAAACCATTGCATTTTCAGTTTTGAGGACACTTTAAATCCTTTTTGTTCTTCTGTGCTTTCCTCCTGTATTTCACACTGAAGGGAAGCATCTGGCTGATCTAAAATGTCAGCTTGGATCTCCAAAGTTCTCGCTTATCCTTCAATACCATGGGAACCACCTGGTCTTTCAAAAGGAAACAGTACTACACAAATGTAGGCAATTTAAAACAGTGTATCAAACTAATGAAGGAATCTGTAAACCCAGAGATGTACAACTTCATTCTGTCATAGGAATGCATCTAACTCTTTCAGTGACTTATTTGGCCAAGACTATGGTTACCCCATATTTTCTTTATTATTGTCTTACATACTTATCTCTTACACTTTAAGGTTGTGGTTTCTAAAGGGTTAAATCTGCTAATGACTAATAAAAAGCTGAAAAATGTCCAAACAGCACCTCAGGGAATCACGAACTGATCTAATAGAGATTAACAAATTCCTACAGATCCTTCTGCAGACTTACCACCTGCACAGCAAACTCCCTGCCAAGGAAGTCTGCCATGGAGCCAGGAAACCAGTGAGTGGGTGTGCTAACTCCTCCCTCCCCCAACCCTAAAATTAACACAGTATTTTTAAATAGCTCATTCAAACACAGTGTGGGGCAGCAGAGCCAGGGCCACTATGTGACTAAGTGGCACTGCAGATCTGCAAGGAGAGCACATATGGACTGGGACCAGGTTCCCTCAAGGAATCTACCATCACTTCTGACTCTGAAATGAAGACTGGCATCCACAAATCCCACCAGCAAGAGACTGACCCCTTGAAAGTGGAAATAGCAGCATGGCCCACAGGCAAAATAATTAAAGACACTGAGAAAGTAGTTTCCCCAGAGAGTAGGACACAAGCCACCACCTACACTTTCACTTTGGATAAAAAAAGTTACGACTTGTCAGATGCTATCAGTGTTGGTCCAAGTTTGGAAAAAAAAAAATCAGGTGTGGCCAAAAACATTGTGAAAATGTTTTTATAACACCTGCACTGGGATTCTTGAGCTGTGGCACACGTACCACCAGCTGTATACAAGTCACTTAAAAGGGATACTCTATCATGCAGCACGGAGTGCTGGGCATAACCCTCCCCTAGAAATCCTATGATTTCTTATTATCACTACTTGACATTCATAAAAGTTACAGACCAGCTTGCCTGGATGATTTAGTGAACGAGTAGCACTTACAGATGCTGTGCACCTGAAGAGATTTTAAGTAACAATTCAATTGACCACCTCTTACTCCTGCATAAAATCAACCTTGACCTCATTTTGACCATGAACCAATAACAGCTGGCTGGTGGGCAAACACTCCCCCAAATAACTGCTCCTGTAATCCCTGCAACAGGAAATCAATTGTGCAAATTGCATTTTGACAAATACAAATCATTCCTGACAAAAAGGCTGACAAATCCCTCTTGATGCCCAGCACTCACCTGGTGCAGCAGTCCCCCGAAAGGAGATGCGCTACAAAAACAGAAGGTGGAAAACTAATTCCATGATCTGCAGCAGTAAAAATAAAGGACAGCTCTGATCCTGCAAGTGGTAGCAGGCAGGCAGGTGACTCCCCTACGTGAAGCCTTTTGCAGGAAGGCTGTAATTATCTGTTTGAGCACCTACTGATTGTATCTGCAGTCTGTGTGCATGGGAGCCAACATGCAGCTGATTCAACTCATGTCATTTTACTTTCTGTACATTTTGTCCTTAATTGAAAAGGTTGCTTTCCTTTTTTATTCCTAATATCTATTATCCATGCTTGAGGAGGCACTTAACAGCACATTAGACGGCTAAGAACCCAGAGGCCGTGCCAGAACTGAAATAACACTATGAAGTGAACCGAGTGCTTGGTTTCATTTAAGTAGTGTCTTTATCAACTGGCACTTGGAGAAGGTTTGTACTCTAGAGAGCTCTGGAAAACACTCAAGGAGAACAATGAACTTTTAAGTTTCTCAGCCAGACAAAATACACTGAAAAAGCCATTGTCATGCCATTGTCAAATCTTTGTAGCTATCAAGACGGAAACATTTCATTTGTTTGTTTGTTTGTTTTATTAAGGTTAGTGTCAGAAGTTTTGTTATACCTGTAGAAGCCATTTACGTTGAACCGGGCTTAACTTTTTATATTGCCTTTCTCCACTCTCAGCCTCCCTTTCCATCTTCACTTCCAAAGGACTCCTGGGAAATGTGCCAAGGAGAGCTGAAGTATTTCCCACCAGTACCTGATGCTTGTAGGATGGCTGCTAGTCTACAGACACCACAGTTTGGTTGGAGTAAGATTGTATGGAGCAGATTTAAGACCTGGGAGAAAGCAGCCTGCTCATCTCCATATTTGACTCTCTGAATCTGCTCCCTGCATGAAGACTTGGCTGGACCCATACTGAGCCAGGACTTTTAAGCTGATGGATCCTCTCCCGAATTTCAGTGCCTGCAGTACAGGCAGAAGTGAGTGAGACCTGGACTACAGTACCTTCAGTTCTTGAAGGGATAGTCCAGATTCAAGTGCCTGAATCAAGGCTCTCCTATGGGAATGAGAAGACCCACCTGGCACAGCATCTATTTCAGAACTAGACCATAATATATATTTCCAGTTACAAACAAACAATTTTAAATAGTATGCAAAACTATTAGTTTCTGCCAAGAAATACAGAGCATGAAGGATTCCCAGCAAATGCAAGTCTCACAGACTGAGCCCAAAAAGCCTCCATCAATTCGAGTAAAGATTACAGCTACCAGAAAATTATCTGCGTTGGAGTGTCTTGTACTGATGCCATTCCCTAATAATATGCTATGATTAAATCACGTCAGTGTTTGTGGTACTAAATTAAACTACATTTAAAATACACGCTTGCACTTTACATATCTTTTCTTTGCAGGGCACTGCTAAGAACAAAATTGCTGCACAGGAAAGATGAAAGCTGGCAAGTAAGTAATCTCTCATGACAGTTGCCCCACTTGCAAGTTATTTAAGCTGCTGTCTGTCAGTGGCCTGTAGTATGGTAACAATTAAATAGTCACTAGTAACATACCTGTATTGCAGTATATTGCTTTCTAAATTGTCTTCCACAAAAAAAATTTCCATCATTTCAACTGATGGGGAAATCTGAAGTCTGCTACACTGCTATTACAGTCATTTGGTATAAAGGGAGTGCTGGTATGCATTTGATACTTCTCAGAGGGCTTGACTTTAATTAATTTGAACTTGCAAATTGATTATGATTCACTTGAAAATATTTGGAAAGTGCATTCTGTTCCCTGAGAGTATGACAGCCGTTTCATGGGGGACCATGATGTACTTTTCATATGATGCGGAAAACCTGAGACCCAAGAAAAAGCCACAAACTCCTGTATGGAGGATAGCAAGCACAATTCAAAAATAGTTCAGCTTTGCAAACTTCTAGTTGTATCACCAATCTCCTAAAACCTCCTCACTTATCACTGCCAATCTAAAAGAGGAATGAATACTCCTTGGTGGTGCGTCTCTTCCATGATTACAGGAGAAGCCTGGGTGACATCCGATGCCAGACTTTCAGTCCTATAAATATAGCTGGGATGAGTCCAATTCTAAGAGGCTAAGGCATAAACTCTACCAAATTACCCGCAGATTCAGGGAGGGTTTGGAAAATGGAATACCACTCTGTATCTTGGCTCACCATTCTGCTCACCACTGGTGACTCACTGTTGGGTGTGCCAGAGTGAGCTTTGCCCAGGGCACGGCAGGCAAACACTCCTTGTCATGAGTAACCTGTTTGGCTCTGCCTGACACCATCCATAATGGGACATTTGATAAATCAAACAGGTTTCCCCCTCCCTGTTCACCCCTCAGAATGAGAAGGGGAGGTTTATTAATCACAGAGCTTGGGGGACCAATTTTCTGTCTCTCATTATTGAAAGGAGGCTGGTGAGGTAAGTGGTTGTGAGACAGCTGTGGAACAGGGCACATATCTTTCCTCCCAGCACAGAGAAAAAAGGACTTCCCAGAAAGAGAGTTAAAAATAGCTGGTTTGCCTAAAGGGTGTATTCACTTTGAAACATAGAAAACAAGTCTTAGCTGCCATGTCTAATATGACAGGCAACTTTAGCAGCCTGCTCTCTGCCAAAATACCTAATGTCCTGCTTTTCATTCTTCTCCTTAAATTTTTACCATTTCAAATTTTAGATGCTTTTCAGAACATTATGAGAAGCCTGGGGGAAGAGAGGGCAGATATAACCTCCTAAAATACATTAAAACCATCATTTTTCACACCAAAAAGGCTATTCAAGGTTATTTCTTGAAATCTATCGCAGCCCTGCCTTTCTTCTGACATTTCTGACACCAGTGGTGTTTCAGCTCCCGAGCATCCTCTTTTTAGCCCCACTCTGTGTCTGTCTCCCAGGCAGAGGGCAGGCTGTCCACATCCAACCCAGTGCTGAGATGACCAGACAGTCCAGTTTGGAAACTGTGTATCAGCACCAGCAAGGCAGGGGTCTGAACCTGGTGCTCTCAGAGCAAGATCTATCCTTTCAGATACAGTATTTTATCAGTAATGGTAATGAGGCAGTTGGAAAAACTTATCTGGGGAAGCGGTAGATTCTCTATCACATGAAGTTATTAAATCAAGACAGTGGTTTTTCTAAAGTACAACTTTTGAGCACGAACAGGGCATTATGTATTTGGTAAAGAATTTGTGGTCAGAACACCTTAAGTTTGAACACAGAAGTCAGAGTAAGTGGCTTTAATGAGCTCTTCTGACTCTAAAAGTCTAAGAATCATCATTGGCTATCAGCTTCTTTACACCAAAGATGTGCTTGACTCTTCTGCAAATCCATTAAAAGCTTGCCAGGTTGAGAAAATGACCATGATATTTCCAACCGCTTTCCCCAGATTTTTACATTAATCCTTCCCCTGGCCCTGAGCAAGCCATGCCATTTTTCTTCTGAGTGGTTTGAGAAAAGAGCATGGATGGGTTGCTCTGCTCCTCCTCTCTATTAGCTCCTTATGGGCTCTCTGCACCCTATGAGTCTGCTCTCAGATATTGCCAAGCCACTAAAAGATTTGGGAAACTTTCCTTGTCCTTCCCTGACATGGGTATAAGCATTTCTTTGCAAGTCTGGAAGCTGGCACCACAATTCACACTGATGACCAAGCAGAGCCTACCAGGTCTACAAACAGGTTGCACATTTAAGTGACAGCCTAAATAAAACCACTTAGAATACCATTCATCATGAAGGCGAAAAACTAGCAATGTACTGCACTTCTCTTGCATGCAGAAGCATCGAACAGGAGACAGGGCTTGCTGTCTGGCTGCCAAAACCGAGACCCATTTGAACACTCCCCCTCTGCCTCCAGAACAAGCCCACCTGAGCCCCTGAGAAACGTGAGCAATTCAGCATTGTGCTGATGAAGTTCTTAATCTACGTGTCACCCAAGCTGAACTGCAAAATGCGGCTGCCTGCCCTAGTTATCAAATGACCTGAAATTCAGCACGATCATCTGCCATAACAGCTGGTTCACTGACGAGAGAAATTCCTGCCTGGCTGCTGAACCGGAGCCAGCGTTGGGAGCCCAGGACCCAGCATGCACACCCTCCCGTACTGAGATGCTGCTCCCATCCCCCTGCAAGGCATGGCCTCAAAATGTCTTGCATTCTTTGAATCCTGCACACTGACTCCTTCCTCGACATATTTATTTTTTCATCTGAATCATTAAAAAGAGATTTCAGAGACCTGGTACTTCAAACAGGAGGAAAATAATGAAATGTCCCTCCCGGGGAATTAAAATGAAGGTAAGGCTGGATCTTGTCAGTTTTCTTTCTTTCTGCTTAGGGTGCTACATAAATAATAAACAGCACTAAGAAATTTACTTCTTCTTACAGCAGCAACCTATATAGGATCATAGTACAAACATTAACATGATTGTACAAGAAGAGCTCAACACAGGAAAAGTTAGGGAGCCAAATAACTTTGATAGATGTTATGAAGTCTTTTCTAGAAGTGACTGTTGTTCAAACACGGATATTTTCTGAAGTTGCTTTGATGTACACCAAATAATATTTTTCTATTCCATTGACAAAAAATTCTAATCACATATTAGTAAACTGTTACAGTTTTATTAATGTGAAAGTTAATAGTAGTGATATTTACTACTCCTTAATAATGAAATAAGCAGAATTAAATGTTTGTACAATATTTTAATGTAGTTACTTTTGTGCTTCTTCCCCAAATAGAAACAAAGAATGAAAGCTGTTATTGAAGACCAGCCACTCAGATGGAACTCAACGTTACTCCATCGAACCCAAAAGACATCATTTTCTGCTAAACTGGATCTAGAAGATGATGTTTTCCCTATGGATCTCTTGGGTAAATACACTTTCCCATTCCCTAGCTGAACTGGGAAATGAGGACTGCACATGTCTTTAGTGCACTGTCTTTATCCTAGAAAGTCCAATGGGTTCACAATGCTGATGTTGTGCCTAAGCAGCATCTGTCCCTTGATTTTCATACTTGTAACTGGTGGTAGCTGTTGCTAGAGCTCATACATGCATAAGCAAGACCAAAGTTTGGACTGAACATATGCCTTTATGTTTACTTTAAGGTAGGCTTCAGAATCCTTTCTTCAGCACAGAAAACATACTGCAAGTGTGAAAACAACCAGGAATATTTGGTTAGGGATACACAGAAAGAATCCGAAATTGTATGGCACCAAGGCTTTACCTAATGTATGCATGAACAAGCAAAGTAACTAACATTAAATCTATGCTTGCATTTTTCTTGTTCTGCAGTCTTGCCTGCACTTTAATGTGAATTAAACAAATTGAAACCCCACACTGAGTAACATCAGATCTAATTGCAGTGCAAAATGTTTCCCTAATCAATTTCAGTTTTCATATTGTCTCCTACAAATAGTGTTATCATGCAACTGAATAAAAAGCAGATTACTAATATATATGGATATATACAGATAATTCATATTAAGCCAGTTATTTTGGCTAATGTATGAGAAAAGACTATGAAAATAAACATTTTTGTCCATATTAATAAACTTTTACTTTTGGGGTACTGTCAATAATGCCTTAGTTTTATTTTTTTGATGCTGTTTGCCAGTTGCTGACAAATGCATGAATGAAGTTATTCCCTATCCTAGACAGATCATAATCTAGGCAAGTAAGTCTTGATCTTCTAATAAGAGGACTCCCATTTGCAAGGCAGGGACACCCTCCAGCTGTAGTCTCATCATCTGAGATCTTCCATCAGCCAGATGGGGAGAAGCACTGCCCAGCCCTGAGCCTTGCGGTGTCCTGAGCCCTGATCTGTGAGGCAGACACACAAAATACATCGGGGTGGCTCAGTGAAACCAAAAAACACCAGTGGGGCTGACTACATGCTTTTGCAACCATAGCAAAATTCCTGTCTCTATCATGATCCTTGTCTTCATCTCATGGAAGAAGGTAGCAGTTAAGACATCTTATTTAATAGTCATGTGCTTACCTGATTTGGGATGATATGCTTGAAGTGGCAGGTGGACCCAATTCTGCAAAGTGCTGAGCTCTGCATAAGACATGCCAGAATCACATCTCTCCTGGCACTACAAGGAGTCAAGAGCACGTTCCTGAGATCCACTGAAGTCAGCACCTACTATATCAGTCCCACCACAAGTCCTCCTTACCATTCAGTTTAATCCTGTCTGGAATTGTTCTAGTATCTGGAGGATATTGCTTAAGAGCCACTTCTTAAGCCCCTCTTTCATTCATTAGCTGTGCTGGACCAGGGGCAGGAGCACTGGTATTGGACAATTTAAAGTGTCCTGAAGGTTTATATTACTTTTGCACCTTCTTGGGCCATTTTGTAGATCCTGCTTTCCGTGACCAAAGCCAGATCAGCATAACTTTGCCTTATGATCTTTAAAAAAGATGCTTTTTTAGGCTGATAATAATAATACAATTAACTTTATCATAAAGCTTTCTGCAGCAAAATCTTATTCATCCACATGCAATCTTAAAGTGTTGTTCTGTGAACTACAGACAGGCTACTTGGGAAATGCCAGAGGAGGTGTTTGGCTTTCAGCTCCAACACAAGACACAGTTAATTAAATGCTTTGCTAATAATAGTGTCCTATGTTTGAGGAGATAAGCTCAACTGCTGCTTGAATTTCAGTGGAGTTTTGCAGACATGTTGACATACTCCTGACAGCTAAACCAACTTTAACAATACACTTCATTCTTTCTCTAGTTTAGATGTGTCATTAATGAACACAAAATGTCACTGATGGAAGGAAATAAACAAATCTGACATTTCTTATCTAAAACTCTATTATTATATAAAAAATAACCATCATGTCAATACAATATGGCAGCCACTCATCACAGATAAACCCTCAAGGGAAGTCGGTGGAAATCCTTCCACTGACTTAAGGAGAAACCAGACAACCTCTAGGACTGTTGTCATCAAAATACGCTTGCAATTTGCATGTAATCCGTGGACCCCACAATGCTGTGAAGTTCAATACTTTCAACACATAATCAACAAGACTTTGACAGTGATCAAGGAAACTAGAAGGCTCTTGGCTTCCCAGGTTGTTTGGGAAATAGGCAGTTTTCCCAGTGTTGCAGCTGTTCTTAGATTAAGATACCAGACTTTACCCTTCACATTCCCTACTCTCAGAAAGTATAGCTGTGATTTGGAACTACAACACACAGACTACATTAAAGGAAATATTTATTGTTCATCAGGGAACAATGCCACTTGTTTCATCTCCTTAGGGCATGCCTACCCAGCACAGCAGGGCCATGCCAACATGGCACAGCAGTCCAGGAAAGCCAGCTAGGTGCTGGATAAGGACAGTACCCCACTGGCTGTCCTTTATTCCCATGCTGACTTCTGCACTGAGCCTGGGAGAGGCTGACTCCCATTGTGTTTTAAAAGATGCAGCATAATGTTGAAACTTTCATATTTTGATGTTCTCACCCTGACAAGATATTTTAACCACTGGCTTGGAAGGAGGATAGCTGAGGTCAAAGGCGAAGTAACTCCTCTGTATTTAACTGGCCTCACATCAGCTCTGCACCTGAAACACGGGGTGCAGCTACAGACCCTAATGCAAGAGAACTATTGACAGAGCCATGATCAAGGGTGGGGATTCCTCCCCTCTGCTCTGCTTCTTGTGAGACTCCACCTGGGAGCCTTTGTCCAGCTCTGGAGCCCTCAGCATATGAAAGACACGGACCAGTAGGAATGAGTCCAGGGAAGAACCATGAAGATGATTAGAGGGCTTGAACACCTCTCCTAAAAAGACAGGCTGAAGGAGCTGGGGTTGTTCACCCGGGAGAAAAGAAGGCTCTGAGGAGACTTTATAGCATCTTGTAGTACCCAAAGGGAGCCTACAAGAGAGGTGGAGAGGGACTTCTTACAAGGGTGTGTAGTGAAAGGACAAGGGGGAATGGCTTCAGACTGAAAGGGACCAAGGGAGTCATCTTGCTCCTCTCAGAGAAGGAAAGGCAGAGGACAAATTTCACTATGGTGCCAATGTCCAACTAGTTCATCATGGGAATGGCACAGCCCTGGAACAAGGGCCTGGCCATGTAGAGAAGTTTCCGTCCCTAGTAATTCTCAAAACTCACTGGAATAAGGTCCTGAGCAACCCAACCAAATTTTGAATTTAGTCTGGCTTTAAGCAGGTGCCTGGACTAGATGTTCTCCAGAGATCCCTAAATAACTCTGCCTGAAAAAATACACTGGGGAAATTAAGGAAGCAGGTATCACTACTATCCACAGCATATGGAGAGTAAATAAAGGAACTTCATCTGACCATGGGTATTTTGCAAAGTGAGTTATCTGTTAATGCCCTGGGGTCCACTGAGCAGCTTCTAGGTCTTAATTAAGGTTGTTATTTCAAAGATAATTCAGCATTTAATACCTAACTATACTTAATAATCTCCTAAATCCTTTCCTGAATTTGAGCTCTGCTCTTACAAATGAAATGGGGGACTAAAAAGCAGAGGGAGAATGCTGACTTAGTATTAAAATTCTTACCAGCACCAAACACCTAAAAGACACAATGCTATTCAATACATTACAGCAAAGTAGTTGAAGCCAAAAGATTTATGTTCATTTAATAATAAATAATTTCATGAGATGTGAGAACTCAGGAACTTTGGCCTGGAACACGACTGCAGACTTCAGAATTTCCAAAAGAGGTTAAGTGAGCTAAATGATGATAACTCCTCCAATGCTACTCTATTCTTCCTGTGTCAAGGCAGAGTTGTTCTAATTTGTGATTGCTCTTGTAATTAAAAGTGAGGTTTGGTACAGCTAAGGGCCTCTGCTTCAAAACATCAATCATATTTGGAAAGGAAAAGGAAAAATGCAAAGTTAAAATGGATAGTGGTAAGAAAATGAAAAAAGATACTGAGAAAACAAAACAGCTAGTGGCTTAATGAAACTTGACTTTGAGCTGCATAAATACAGATACAGCTTCTTGCAGAATTTCAGAAAATGCCCTGAGCACATGAAATGCAGTGGTTACCATGGCAATTTACATACAGTTATATACCAGACAAATCCTAGAGCTCTTTTCCAGTTTAAACTCCCAGCTGAAAATCTAGGATCAGGTACAAATCCCTTGTCCGCATTGGTGAGAGATTATTCACGTGAGTAGTTCCACAGGGGTCATCTCAGGACATGCAGTGAGTGACCACCCTCCACCCACGCAGGGTGGAGGAGTCTGGGAGCAGCTGGTTGCTCTATACCTCCTCTCTGCCTGTTTAAAAATGTGTGTGTGTGTATGGGGAGTACTGCAGAACAAATCTCCTTCCTCTACGGAATATGGCTGAATACAACACAGAGCTGCTCTGTCTACCCCTGCCACCTCTTGGCATGACATCCTGTTTCATGGCAACGTACAGCAGCTTCTGTAAATCTCTGTATAGCACTGCTATCTCCAGGACCCAGCACTGCTCACTGCATCAGCCACCTGGCATGGGAAAATCAACTGTTGGTGCTTTGTGCCCAGTGTGCCCAGCTTTGCCCAAACCCTGCCTTGCTGGGGCCCAGATGTGACCAGCTGTGAGCATCCCTACACAAGGAGTCATGCATCAGGTCTGAAATGGCAGAAGGACCTTCTTGTTCTACACCTCTCCCCTTGTGTGTCCTCCAAGCTGACTCTGGGTAACATTTCTGCCTGTCTGAAGATGAACCAAGGATGAGGTAAGCATGTGCCTGCTCACAGAGGGGACACAAGTTCCAGGGCCAAGAATGGTGACAGCCAAGGGAGCAGGCGTCCACCACTGCGACTAGCAGGAGATGATGCTCCACTGATTTGGGTTTCCTGGGAGCCTGTCTAGATGTGTCACTGGCAGTGCTGCAGTCCAGGCATCTCCTTGAACACCCCAAGCAGCCCTGCAAGAGCTTCAGAGAGGGCACATGCGAAAGAGTCTGACTCAAGGACAACATAAGAAGAAAGAGACAATACATCTGGACATGCTCTGAAAGGATGAAAAGGCAAAAAAATAAATACATTATTCTCAGGTCTGTACCCAGAGGGAAAGTAAAGAGCAAAACAGTGAATGGGTCACGGCTCTCAGCTGCCAGGGCCATTAACAGAGAGAGACAACAGGATGGGTGAAGAATTACACTGTAGAGACTGTGTGGATGCTGCAGATGTGGCTGCACCCAGGGAGAGGGATCTCAAATTGGCTCTCTCTCAAGGGCATTCTTCCTTGAGGTCTTTCTTCCTGATGGATAAACACATTGCACACAGCTGTCATGCTGGTGCATGACATCTTGAAAAATAAATAAAGGTGCGTTTGACTGAAGAGGGGAATGACAAGAAATATCGAATGACAAGGAAATGCAGAATCAAAAGTTCCCTTGATGATAGAGGTCTCTCTCTGCCAGCAATCACACTCTCCTCAGTAACATCCACAACCGCTGAGGCTGCGATTTCACTCAGAGTGAAACACTTTTATAAACTACTTCTTACCTGTGGTAACACAACCATGCCCTGAATGGCACAGCTCATGGCAGGAGCACACAGTACAGACTTCGTGGAGAAAGGTCTCCTGACTCATCTCCCTCCTGCCCTGAGGGTTTAGGAAACTGGGAACAGAATTTGGCAGCACAGTGAGTCCTCTCCAACCTCCTGATGCCAACACTTTGCTCTTCTGCATTGTGATACTATAACATCACTTGGGATCCTACCATGACAAGTAGGCGAGCCTGTGCTTAAACATGAATCTCTGAGCCCTCACATTTGACAACTGAAGTGGTCACCATCGAGGACACGGTCAGCTACTGTCCTGAACCTGGGCTGCGGTGCATAGATAAAAGTGATGCATTTTAACAGCAGATATAGAAGCATCATTATATTGTGTTCCCACTGTAACAGTTGAAAATAATTGATTTTCAGAATATGCATGTCTGAAAGACTTTATGTTGCTTCTGTGCCAATGCCCAATGTGTTTTGTCAGACTTTCTCCACCTGCCATCTCTTACTGTCCTAGAAAAAAATCAAATGAAAGACAGGAATTTTTTTCCCCTCAGTCTCTTTTCAGTTCACAAGAAATGTTTCAGTATCCTTTAGCAAATGCAATTATACTTCACTCCCTCTCCTCTGTGTGAATTTTAATTCAAACAAATCTTGGCAGAATTATAAATGTTTAAATGTTTTAATTTTTTTTCCTGAAACATCTAGTGTTTTTAGGATGAATGAACCAAAAAATTAGAAACCAAAGCCCAATCTTTTCTCATTGAAAATGTTTCATTTGGACTAGATTCATACATTCCTGCTTCCTGGCTAGCTGATCTACTTTGCTCATGTTTTTCATAAAAATAATAACAAAAAAAAAATGAAAAATCAACTACAACAATGAGAAATCAGGACAATCCATGAGGCAGGCACTTTGGCTTCCATTCTGAGACCAACAGGGACAGATTTTTGGATGTACACTCTGGACCAGCCAGAGCCAGACGGAGAGCCAGTACTTGTAGGCTCTCAAAAAGGCAAAAAGGGTTTGCTTTTGAAGGACATAGAACACTTTTAATTCCCTGAGGCAGCGCAAAGTGCTGAGCTGCTCAGGACTTCTCAAATAGCTGCACAGCCATCACTTGCTCACTCCTGGACTGGACTTCTGTCTAACTGGAATGTGAATAAGGGAACAAAGGAAGAAACAAATAAGAAAAGTGTCCCATTCTCCTCCTAGTCCCCTCGACAGCTCCATCCCATAAGACATTGCACACACTTAACCAACACCTTATACATACATGACTTAGCTTTCTTTAAATGGCACCATAGAATGAAGACATCCTTCCTCAGTTCTCAAGAAAGCATGAGGAGAAAAAATGCTGCTGGAGGCCACAGCAGGTCTGCTGCCTGCTTGTTACAAAAATGTCAGAATATTCTAATAAACCAATTAATAAACCCAACTTGTCCCATTAAACTTGCAGTATGCACTTATTATAAGATGGCACAACAAATCACCACCAATTCTCTTTGCTGAAATATGTCATGCCTTGTGTCTGGATCTTCTCAAGAAAAAAAAAAGAAGAAATAAGCATAAATACCATACTTTACAACTGGGAAATAAAACAAAATATAGGTGTAATTGTATATCTGCCTTCTTTTATGCTGAAATTCATTTTCTAATGGCTCTATGAACCTCTTCACAAAGCTCAACTGCAAGAGAAAGGTGGAGGTGACCAGACAGGTCAGCTGAGTAAGCAAGGGGAGAAAATCTCTTATGTGAGAAGCTTTACAACAGATTGTTCAGATGAAAAACATGCATGCTATGATCACCTCATGTATTACTCTCACTCTTTAATAAGAATAGAAGGCATTGTATACACCTGTTAAGTCTCAACAGCTCTGGTTTCCACCAAACATGTAAATCATAAGTGACTACACGAGGTCAGTATGTTGTATAAAGGCCATCTAAGAGAAGCAGATCTGCAGGATTTACAATATAAAGCACCACAGCTTCACACATGAAAGAAAAATGCAAATTTATGTCTGGCTATAAACAACTGAATTGTTGTCTGGCAACAACTCAGAATTAGTATCAGTTAACTTCTTTTGGATGTACAAATACTCCTTTCAACCCATTCTATGATTCTGTAATCCCCTCTTTAAATCTTCCCAAGGAAAGTACTGACAGCTGTCGAATCGATAGTTAACATGACTACATTTTAAATAACAATAGTTTAAAGATATAAACAGTGGAGGGCTACATCTAGTTCATTTTTATTTTGAAGAAGTGATACTGAAAAACCCAGACCAGATGTCTGAGGCCGGGCAGGGGTAGCACCGGGTACCTTGTAAGCACCAGAATTCACGTGATGGTTTTACTTCCAGTGAGTACTTGGGCTGACGGCAGCCCAATTCACTCCTTAGAGATGACACTGCTGAGCCAGCCACACTAGTATTTAAAAAAAAAAACAACTCCCAGGAGGCAACAAGAGCAGAGGCATTGATCAGTCCTGTGGGTCCACTCAGACCATCAGAGAGTGTTCAGATGAGACACTGGGGAAAAGCTGGCACCTAAATACAGACTCAAGGAACCGTAGTGTGACCAGGGACATCCTGTGGGATGAAGAACACCTTGGTGAATGAATGGAATGTCACCTCAAAACTGTCACAAAACTTCATATATCCTGAGGCTAGTCTGCATTTCTGCTCACAGAAGTGGTAATGCACCCAAGCTCCCCTAGACCAGAAGTCCTGGGATCAGGCCGACCCCAAAGAGCCTGCAGCAGAAGATGGCTTCACCCTCACCCACAGCCATCTGCCTGGAACTGCAGTGTGAATCACACCTGTTCATGAAGATTTGCTAAGCAGAACCTGAAATACCAACATGATGGGTAAACCTTCTCAGTTTCAGAGTTAAATACCACCTTGCAAGGGGTAGTACCTCTTGAAAGTTATGGAAGTATCCATCCCAGATGGGGAGTGAGCATACAGGTATGGCACAGGAGTGTGGGGCTCCGCAGCAGTTACCACGACGAAACCAGAAAATAGAAGCTCTTTTGAACCTCTCACTCAGTCAAATGTTCTCTGCAGCATTACTTATTTAGTTGGTGAGATGTGAAGGGTTTATTCACTCAACCTATTTTAGCAAAGCAGTTCTGAGGTCCAAGCATGAAGATGTCCCTGAACACCAGGCTCGGCTGCTGGTGTCACTCCCTAGACACCAACAGCAGCTGGGCAGGTATTCACTTTTTACCATTTAGGCCAAAGTAGTAACATGTTCTCATAACAGAGAGGAAATTGTAATGTACAGTATTTAAAAATTAGTAATAGAACCCTTTCAAACCCAGGACATCAGGGGCATCAAGTATTCATGTCTTCTGTAATAACATGATCTCTATTTAAAATACATTATTAGAGACAAGCACTACTTTGTATTTAATAACTGGTTTGCTTTTTTCACCATATTCCAACACATAAATACAAAGTCACCTGCTGAACAGTTTCTGTCAAAACCTGTTTGCTTTTGAAGGTTGTCCCATAAAAGACATTGAAAAAAATAAATCATCTTTTGCAATCTTGGTATAAACAATTCTGTAAAATTTTTATTTATATATAATTCCAGATATGTGCTGTGCTACACTAGAAAAGAATAATTATCATAAGATTTCTTCTCTATATGTCTGGGTTTACCAGCTCAGTATTAATTTTCCTCAATATCTGGCAAAGGCCTCAATATCTGGCAAAGGCTCCCTTGCTACATCCCTCTCAAAAATACTTGTAGCATCACAGCTGGTCCCAGGATCATAAATACATGTACCAAGGATGGGAGACCAGGCAAAAGTAATCCAGTGAAAGTATTGAGCCATGGGATACCTTTAAGACAGTTGTTTGATTTTTAATCAATCATCTTTGCTGAGATGAAAAATTGTGAAAGGAGCCATGAATAAACCTCAAGGGAATTTGGGGGAATAGACTCACAATATTGTGAAAAAGTGATACATTGACACTTTAAATATAGCTGTTGTGAAGCAGCAGGGTCACAACAGTCTCTTACTATCATCAGTCAGAGCCAAACCAGCCCTGATCATGCTTATAAAGCCTACAATGACTCAGATTTGGGGATGTGGGAGCATTTTGTCTCCTTTTCTAACTATCACATTTTACTGCTGAGACCTAGGCGCTCTCCAAAATACCATGGAGCCTATTTCATATCACCAGGAAATCCCATTGCTCTCTAGTTGAACATTATTTTCACATTTTAATAATTCTTCTCGATGTGAAATCCAACAGCTGAAAATCCACTTCCTTCACAGAAATTTTCTTTCCTTACCAAAGTATTGCACAAGATAGCTTTTCCTCAAAATGCTTCCTCAGAAAAGCCTCCTGCAGGGGACGAGGCAGAACCAGGCACAGAGCAGGAGAGGGTCTGAACCCTACAAAGCAGCACTGGCACTTGGCACTTCGAAGCTCAGTGCACTCAGTTAGTATTGAATAGGTTCCCTGAAGGAGCTGTGGATGTGCCATCATTGGAAGTGTTCAAGGTCAGGTTGAATGGTGCTTTGAGCAACCCGAGCCAGTGAGAGGTCATCAAATCATAGAATCATTTAGGTTGGAAAAGACCCTACCCTGGCTTCAGCAGGGATAATTTTCTTCCTAGTAGCTGGTACAGAGCTGTGTTTTGGATTCAGTATGAGAATAATGTGGATAACACACAGATGTTTTAGTTGTCGCTGAGCAGTGCTTACCCCAAGCCAAGGACTTTTCAGTTACCTGTGTTCTGCCAGTGAGGGGCTGCACAAGAGGATGGGAGGGAGCATGGCCCAGACAGCTGCCCAGAATTGGCCAAAGGGATATTCCATCCCACAGAGTTTCATGGTCAGTGCTTAAACTGGAGGAGTTGCCCTAGAGGGGCCCATGACTGCCAGGTAACAGGCTGGGCATTGGTCAGTGGGTGGTGAGTAATTGCATTGTGCATGACTTGTCATTCTTGGGTCTTATTCCTTTTGGTTGTCTCCCATTTAACTAATATTATGATTATCATTGTATTTTATTTCAATTATTCAAGTGTTATCTAAACCCACATTTTACCTTTCTTCTTATTTTTCTCTCCATCCCACCAGGGGGCAAATGAACCAGCGACTGCTACAGGGGACTTATGTTACCAGCTGGGGTTAAATCATGACAGACACTTCAGATTATCTGTGCAACTGTAGACCTAACACTGCTGAGTCCACCACTAAAGCATATCCCTAAGCACCACATCTACACATCTTGTAAATACCTCCAAGGATGGTGACTCCACCAATTCCCTAGGCAGTCTGTTCCAATGTCTGATTGTCCCTGACCAGAGCAGGGGGGTTGGAAGGCATAATTTCCCAAAGTACCCTTCTCCCAAAAGTATTCTATGATTCTATGAATAAAATCAGTGCATGTTCATATATATATATGTGTGTGTGTGTGTGTGTTGGTGTTCTGCAGATGTTCAGGAAGAAATTCACAAATGTTTTTTACACTCCTGGTGTGGGTGACCATTTTGCAGAAGGCTGGTGTGCTGGTTCCAGCTGGGGTAGGGTTAATTTTCCTCATAGTAGCTAGTATGGGGCTGTATTTTGGATTTATGCTGGAAACAATGTTGATAATAAGGGATGGTGTAGCTGTTTCTGAGCAGCAATACCACAGAACCTTTTCTGCCTCTCACCCCACTCCACCAGAGAGCAGGCTGAGGATGCACAAGGAGCTAGAAGGGGACACATCAGGGACAGCTGACCCCCACTGACCTAAAGCACATTCCCTATCATATGGTGTCACGCTCACCAACAGAACTAGCAGGAAGGTTGGCCTGGGGCTGCTGCTTGAGGAGTGGCTGAGCATCACCCAGTTGGTGGTGAGCAAAGGTTTTCATTTGTATTCCTCACCTCTCTTTTGAGAGATGGCTCTGCCAAGGCAATGCCACAGGGTTTGCACACCGTGACTGCGGTGATGGGGTATGGCACGGGAAGCTGGATCCACCCTGTGTGCTGCCTGAGTCAGAGAGATGAAGCACCATTGCCCGAGGGGAATTGTGACATTAAGGACATGCATCTCTGCTTTTTTCTACCAATTGTAAACTTGATTCCCCGTGGAGTCAGAATGACCTTTAATTTCTTTGAAATAAAAGTCCATGTGAATATCGTGCATAATTCACATATACAATGTGATATCTATTTTTATATCCGTTCCAAATACAAAAGGATATTAATGTATGAGAGGGGGAACTTTCATCTGATAATGTAAGATTTCACTGCAATTCAGCACAGAAACTCATCAGAAAATCTCGTAACTCTTATACTTGTTATCGGTGTTTAATTCACACAGGGAATGGCATAAAACCTTAATCTGACATGCAAATGAATATAAATCCTGAAATAATACTCTCTCTACATAGTCGTCATTGTAAAAGTGCCCTCATCTTTTCTACCCAAAAATAAAAGATCTATCCTGACAAGACAAAGCCCTTCCAATAACTTCTGCAAGTCAGTTAATGAAATACTTTAATAAAAGACAATGTCATGACAAAGGGCTTTTTCCCCTTATATCTGCAAGGCATTTCAAGCCCACAAGGTGCAGCTGTTAGCCCTCTTCTAGAGACAGTTTCATGCCGAGGACTCCTGGCTGTTAGATTGTTTGGCCACATTGCTCTGATTTGGGGTATTTCATTCTAACCCCATGTCCTATAAGCCCTGCACACTGAGCCCTATGAAAATGCACCACCTGATTCCTAGTGGTTCCTGAAGCAACTCCTTGTGGGGGAACTGTATGTGCTGTGAAAAAACACCACCCCAAACCAGAGGGTTTTGTTTTTTTTTTTTGTTAAGCGTTGCACAGCGAAGCCAGCTCAGACACCGTGATTCACCCCATCAGCAGGTCGAATTTTGCGTTTGCTCGTTTTTGAAAGTAAGTCATTGATAACTTGATCAGAACACTGAAGTAAAAGCATGGAAGACCACTGTACTATTGACAGGAAAAAAACCCACTATTTAAATTTGCTTAGGTCAACCGTCTCTGTTGATAAATCCACTGCAGAGGACAAACCCCAAACAACTTGGGTCATGATGGCAGAAAACTTGGAGACTACAGTTCAAACTTAAATGCTCTCATATTAACGGGAACTTGCATGAGGGGAAAAACACACTCCAGCTGAAAAAGTGAAAGAAAATAAGATTTCACTGTAACTTTCATAGGCACTGAGCTCAGTGAGTAAGCTGTGAGGAAAGCCTAGGGAAAAAAGTCTCAAAATCTCCAACCAAGGTTAAACTGGAAAAAACAAAACCACCCAGTTTTAAAGCACATATGTATAAGAAGGCAGAGGCATCATCATCCCTTTCACAGTGTTTCAGAGCAACGAAAATGAAACCCACAAATCAGCTGATTAGCACAACACTTTCAGAATGATTTGATATGATAAAAAACTCAAACACCCTACTCTAGCTGTTTCTCCTGTAATATAAGAAAATACTGGCTTAATTTATGTAGTGTGAAAGCTGACAATATGTTTTGAAGTTTTGTTTAAATAGCTGATGTTCTCACATTAGTTGTAAATGAATTTTAACACTAAAAATAAATGTAATAAAAATAATGTGAAATTCACTAATTCAAGATACTGCTGACCAGGACTCATTGCTGCATTATTGTATCTAGTGCAGCCATGAAAACAGGATTTTTGGTAAAATTTGGGGATTTCATTAAAAAATTTAAAGACAATTTATGAATTAGCATAGAAATGTATGGAATTTTGATTCTTATTAGAAGAGATTTCTTTTCTTTAAAAGTACCAAAATGTTTCCTTTCATCTTTACAAATAAATAGGTCTTTTTTACGTTTTTGTACTTTACCTTGAATTTGAGCTTAAAAATGGAAACATAAAAGAACGTTCAGCTTGAATTTATTTTGAATCAGAAAGCTAGAGTTTTGTCATTACCTTCATGAGATCTCTTCCAACCTATTTGAGTCTATGATTCTGTGATAACCAAATAAGGTAATTTACATTATGTGCATTTGAAAATAAAAAGTGAACCAAAAGGCAATTTCAGAATGAAAAATACATACTTTACCTTCTCAGGAAAGTCAAAAGTTCCATTTTGGTTTTAGCAAAATAAAAAGTACAACCAGCTGTAAAACATTTCTGGGGAAAAATTTTGGTTTCCATTAAAAGAACCTTAAAAACCCTTGGAAACATTTTTCACAGCATGGCTGAAATAGTGACTTAAGCACCCACCTCATGCCTGGTGTAGACCTCTCAGTGAGCTCTCCAGGTGTGCTGCACCTTAAGAACGTTCCAGAAGAAACTCACCTATTGTGTTTTGTATCTGCAATTTAACTTCAGAAGCTGAAGAGACACCAGAATGAACAGAAGCCACAGAAGTGAAAAGGGTGAGAAAACCTGCCTATAAAATAGACCTTGGTGCAGCATTTGCATACTCAGCCCCCACTGACACGCCCAACACACCAACTCTGACATTTACAGTGTGACCAAGGGCACATCTCTGCACTGTTGAGGTTTTTGCAATGGTTTCTCACTGTATCACTGTAAAAATAGCTTCCTTGTGTATTATATCTTGCTGACCAAACCCCTGCCCCCAACTCCAGCAGCCCAATTTGGTGGCCATCTGCCTACAACGTTCTGCGCCATTTGCAGCATCATGGAAAACATTATTTAAAAATGCAGCGGTGTTGAAAGATCTAACTGCAATATACTGTGATGTAAGATGAGAAATATATACAGCATGACCCTAGTTGGGCAATTTCTGGACACACCAGTAAACTCTGATAAGCAAAAAGAGGCGATTTGGGGTGCACTCTCGGGCTGATAAGATAATGTAAGGCCACCCAGGGGCAATCTCATCTGTAAGAAAATCATTGCAATAACAGTCCAAAAAATGCAGTTACTCTGCGCTCATAGGAATGTTACAACAGATAGCAAAAAGAGGACTCAAACGCCAGCTCGCCTGAAGAGCCAGATATCTATTTTCAAGATTTAGCTCTGAAGACTAAATATTTAGAGTGATCAGAAGGGTCAGAGAGATGAGAAATTAAATGATCAGCAGGAAGCACAAGGCATGCTTCCCTTTGCACCCTCACTTTTGTTACACTTTTCAAATCCCTCTTCCTTTCACAAACTAGGGGTAAATTCCTCATTTTTCTCAGTCAGGAGTTTTGCTGCTGACTCTACAGGAACGAAGTTTTCCACTGGTGCCTTCTGCCTCCACTGCAGATCCAGAAACTTCTGCATACATTTGGGCTACAAATCTCTAGAGTGGTGCAGGGAGCAGCTTTCATGCTGCTATTGCCCTTTGGCTCCCTGTATCTATCCACCCCTGATCAAGGGTGCCCCTCCTGTGGCACTCTGCATGCTAACTCCTGCCAGCCTTTGCATTAGATGTGCACCCTTGTTAGTCATCATCAGCACTTAGTGATTTGGCAGGCTCTGGAGGACAGCAAAAGGCTCATTTCTTTTTGTCCAAGTTCAGTTAGCCCCAATGTTCTGCTGATTCAGAGTGTGTTCTTTTGCGTTTAGCAAGAATCCCATAAGATTTGCTGTCAGAAGCATCTGGAGAAGTGAAACTGAAATGTATGCATTTTTAAATGATGAAGGAGAACCTAAGGACACAGATTTAAATGTACAGAGTCATTTCTATTGTGGATGCCAATTATGCAAATAAAAGAAAAAGCAAATATTCCATTAACTAAAATGCCTTAGAAGTGACATCCATTAAATTTCAGGACAATCCATATTCAAATGGATTTCTGACAATATCCAACCTTCTGAATGTCCTCGTGCTCCTGCCTGCAAAGCACCAGACTGGCACACAGGTGCCTGCACCATTTCTTCACAAGAACGAGCAGTTCACATTTAGCGAGTGCAGGCAGTCAAACAGGTGATAACCTCAAAGACTTGTGACTCCAAGTTTATTTCTAAAGGTGTGAAAAAAGGTAAGACACTGCTCAGTGCACCTCTCATAGAATGCTGTATTGCACAGATGATGTTCACATAGATTTCCAGGCACTGCAGTAACCACCAGAGGGAGTCCTGGAAACCAGCACTGGAGGAAATGGAATCAAAATTGATGTTTTCTATAGAGCTCCCCGGAATACTAATCAAGACCAACAGATAAAGCAATCCATGCAAATCTGATTGACGGTGATTGCTTGGCAGGGTTTGGCTTTTTTGTCAGTAGAAGTAGAGCAGAATTTTAAATGCACCTTCAAGACCCGTGTCACGCTGTCTCCTCCTCAGTTGTGCAGCTGAGCACGTACAAGGGCAAAGGCTGGATGCCTCAGGAACTAAAATCACCTATCAGCAGATTACTTCCTTCCTGAACTGCAGGACGACCCGATACTGTTCCATTCTATCACACTTGTGGTTTGCTTCCTGCTGTGTGGCAGGGGCTGTGCAGTGTGTTGGGCCACCAGCCAGCAGCACAGGACTACAGTCATCCTCATCACCTCCAGGTGAGCCCTCCTCACTCTGTGGCATGGAAAGGAAACTACAATCATTGTAAACTAGATGCCTAGCATTTAAATGGCTGAAGTTCAATTAAATGAACCCCATTTTCAGCTATATTGCTTCATTAGGATTAACTGGAGAAATTACAAGTCATTGCCATAAGGGTCTGAGATTCTGCTTGCAGAATGCCACACACAACCTAAAGCTTTCAATTCCCTGACTTGGTGAAAAATAAGATGCTGGATGACAGCACAGAGTCATCTAAGAAGGCCATTAATAGACTTTGTGTGAGCTTCCCAGGGATTACCAGTCAGCAGCAGAAGCTGCTCTACATGCTTTGCTAGCAGCAGCATATGGCGATTCACTCGGTGGTTGGAATTAAGCAGACCTTCCCCTCAGCTGAGCCTGCTGACAGAGACGGGTGCAGAGCTGTGCCCCACCTCCTCAGCTGTACCACTGCCTGTCCCCACACAGTCCTCTGGTCCTAAATGCTGTGTGTTTTGACCAGAAACACCTTTTTAGTGAATGCTGCTTGCACAGTGAACCATGGCACATAATGAAAGCAGAGTTTAAAAACAGAATTCAAAATAGTATCTATTTTATTTTGATTCCATGTGAAAAATCCTCTCAGCCCAGCAACTTATTCTTGATTCCTGCCTATATACGTGTAAATTTCTTCCCGAATTCACTTCTGGTATAAAATCCAAAAATTTGCAAGCACAAAGCCCATCTGTTTGCAGAGCTCAGTAAGTCAGAGAAGTGATAATCTGATGTACATTGCTCATGTGAACACACACATATGGACGTGCACAACACACATTCCTGGGAGTTCTCTCTAACGGTCCCAGGGAAATCCACAGGAGCATCACTCAAAGCACAGCTTAGGTACTTTATATTCCAGGTCCCAAATTTATTATTATTAAACTAGAGGTTTAATTACCATTGTAGTTACAAATTAATTACACCATAATTAGAAATCATTCATTCATTAATTAGAAAGTTTGGAAGAAGATCATAGCAAAATTGTTAGGAACCAAAGAAGGGTTCTTTGCAGCAATCCTTGTCAGTGATGAAAAAGAGAGGAAAAATAAGATGAATTATGTCTTTATAAACACTTAAAATATGTAACTGACTGTCCTTGGAGCATGTTACTGTTCCTTGACCACATAGACAGCCCAGCTCAGGTACAAAACCCTCTGTAACAGATGCCTACATTTCTAGTCCTGTTAACATGAGGATCATGGTCACACAATTATTATTTGTTAGGACTGGGATCACAGCTAGGGGAGTATATGAGTTAGTCTGTAGAGACAAACTACAGATCTACTAAAGATCTGTCTCTTAGCTGGGAATGCAGAAAGTCTTCTAAAAAAAGAAAAAGAACCAAGTTTCTTGCCAGCTCAGCAACTAAGGCCAGGCTGGATGGGGCTTTGAGCAACCTGGTCTAGTGAAAGGTGTCCCTGCCCCTGGCAGGGGGGTTGGAACTAAATAGTCTTTAAAATCCTTTCCAACATAAGCCATTCAATGACAATAATGTAAACCTATCTTAATCCCTACATATTTGTGTGTCTCCTTTCAAGTTAAACACTAATAAAAAACTAGCTGGTACCCAACGATTATATAGGGCACCTGTGAACAGTATAAATAAGTAATAGAGGGAGGAGGGAACACTAGAATCAGACATCATTATCAGAATGCACCATTTCTGCAAGATGATTCAGAAAGAACACAACACTTATTCCTGTGTTATGTATATTCAGATACTTATTAATGCTGTAGAAAGCTGAAGATGTCACTTTCTGTACAATCTCTTGTAAGTTTCTGTAGTTCACTTCCAAAAATAAACAGCATTTGGAGAAGCACAGCACCATTGTAAAAATAAGTCTAGTTTGGTCTGAGTCAGGCTTGGAGAACCTATGAACAGTTATCACTCTTTGCAAATCTGAATCTGTGTAACTACCACCACAACACACTGCCTGGTCACTTATTTTACTTTTTTTGGTTTTAAGAATAAGGGCACCCATTACAGTATTTAAAATAGTCTATTTATTTTCAATATTTATTTTTTTTCTCCTAGGGAGAAAAATTTCACAGAATGTTCTTCTCAACTTATTCTGTGACATTATGTATTATGAACTATACCAATAATTGGTTCTAAAAATAGTGTGAATCAATCCAAACAGTGGGGTGAGATACCACTGTATGTACAGAGGCAAACAGAGTATTGTTCGGTGTGGAATTACAGCACCTCTAATTCATGCAGGGTCTGAAAAGGAAGATAAATTTCCTTGAAAAAGCAATTTCAGTTTCAACAGAAAGTCATTTTATTGTTATTTTAGAGAACACCCCAGCACACCAAGTATCAAAGCACTTTAAGAATGACAGAAAATGAACACAAAACAGAAAAAAAGGCTTGTGAAAAAATCAAATCTCTTCCAGGAAGCAATTCCTCTTACACTAAAAGACATCAGGTACTCAATCAATAAACAAATGTCCCAGACACTTGTTAGTGTGAGCAAAACAAAATGCACCAACACTCAACATGCCAAAGTACGGCATTGGAAATGGTAAGGAGAAAAATACTGTTCTCATCACAAAAGCCATTTGCTCTTCATATGCTCCAGATTTTTGAAGAGCTGTGGACTTTAGGCACAGACTATAGGCTCATGCAGGAGGATTGAAGGCAGCAGACAGGTGTAAACCCACTCCTTCACTCGCTGCCCTTGACGAGCTGAGGGGCAGGGGCAGGGCAGAGTGCACCGCTGCCCACCCGAGGAGCTGAGCCTCAGGGTGTGGGTGGCACACTGCTGGCACAGGCTGAGGCCAGGTACTCCTTCTCCTGTCACAGCCCTGGGGACAGGAGAGGAAGGAGAGGAGGGGGAGTGACACACGGATGCTTCTGAGTAACAGCATCTCCTGGTGCAAAGCAGTTTTTGCACTTCTGTGGCTCAAGGCTCAGCTCCACTCACAGCCATCAGCTGACACAGGACATGATGCATATACAGTCCCAACTAACCCCAAAAGAGTAGCCCTTGCCAGCTGAAAGGGTATATTCAGCAAGCAAACACCCTATAAATGGTCTTCAAATGAATACCAGCCAAAATCTGGCTTACGCTGCTTGCACGTAAATTACTGGACTTCTTAAATTTTGATAATTACTTTTTTCCCCTAAATTAATATATTCTTCTGCCACTTATTGTAGTCTAGTGAAAAAGCCACATTGAATCTCTTACCACTGAGCTCTGGGAACTTTGCCAGTTTGCACCATTTTCAAAAAAACAAGGGCTTGAAGGCAATGGTACCAGGGAATCTTGCTAGCACAAGTCTTCGCTCTCAACATGCACAAGTCTCTGTTAAATCTCTCAACAATTTTTTTCCCACACACAGTTTCCTTCCTGAAGTGGTTTTCATTTAGTGCAGAAGAATTCAGCAAAGCAAAAGACATCAGGAAGAGGCTCAAGAGCCATTAGATTTACTATGCTCTTCAAAGAACAGAGGCACCTTTTGTTGTTCCAGACGTTCGACAGCAGCTCCGGCGCTGCTGCTACTGCTCTGAGCAGGGATACAATAGAGTCCTGCAGGAAAGTGGCTAAGATGTGTACAAGCAACATGCCATGGGTTTTTATTTGCATATCATTGGGAGAGCACTTCAGTGCCCTAAAAAACTTTCTGCCGTGGATCCCTACCATCTGGGGGGCTGAAATACTGAATTGAAAAACTGCCTACTTCTTTAGAGCAGCAGAATAATTAAATAACAGTTTGATACTTCCTGACAGATGAATAATAGCAATGATATTTACAATTCTAACAGTCAAAGGAGTCTGTGATCCCAGTTTATCTATTCACAAATGAAGCAATTCACCTCCTGTGTTCCAGTCAGCTGGAGCCAAGTTAATACAGAAGATTAACCAGTTTTCCTCATGCTTCTTCTGGCTGGGCCAACTTCTTCCAGATCTGGTTTTAAACATGTTTCTCTTAATGTGAAGTGTACGCAGGTTCTTAGAAATGTCTTCTATCCAATTTAAGAAAACCAGGTTAACCTGAGGACACTTGAGCAGTTTGGCAGGCAGGGGAAGCTTGCAAGGCAAGTGCCTATTATTCCAGGAGAAGTGTTGGTCGTTTTGGAAAGATGGGAGTGGGCTTGTATGAGGACTGTCATCCCCATCAGCATGGGAAGAAAAAGCCTTGGGAGATAGACACAATGAGTGCCCCTATGGGCTGAGTTGATGTTTTTCAGCTGGCGTCCCAAGGGACTCCTGCCCTCAAAGAGTCGAAAATGTGGTGGGGCCCTGCCTGGGGGTGCCCTTCACTGGTTGCTCAACAAATTCACCCCTAGTTCACTGAGTAACAGCTCATCTTTGTCCATGTCACAAAAGAAGGAATTTATTTCTATAGTAAGCAATATACTAAAAATTATGCATAAGTCAGGTGGATTTTTCTGGAACAGTTCCAGCGATAAAGCAATGCAACCGATGCAAGGAAAAAGCTCATCATCTTATTTGAATTTTCCCTCCCTCTTCATTGACTTACAAAGCACAGCAATTTAGATTAGAAACTGCCCTATCTGCAGAGCATTTCTGAGTGACTAAAGTTAATATTGAAACTGGTGTAGGCATGAGGCTGGAAAAACTGTGAAATGTATTTCTCTAAACCTTTCCCAGGTGTTTTTGAAAGATGTCACTCAGAAAAGATTTATTCCCCTGGGAAAACTTTGTTTTTTAAAGAAGCAAAAGTGCTTTGTATTTTCCACATGCACATAATTAACTATTGCCTGTGAGTTGCTATTTTGGCTCGCTCTAGGTGTCTGACCACATGGATCATATTTACACTACTGAGTTCAAAAGTTTGTTATTTACAAGTTCTCTGTGCCTGAATTATAAATAAGAACAACTTGTGGAATGAGTTGGTTCAAAGACCTGCAGCAGGATGCATGCTTACAGTTCTGCAATGCCTACACAATATGAAGTTACACGTGTCTTTACATGCTATTAGCACACTTAGAAGTACAATGTGCAGAGAATATACTATCTTAGTGCTTTATAATCTGCACCAACACACCTGCTAGTGTGGGAAACAAGTCTGCAGCACAGTATGCAAAGTGTCTTGCGTGGGGCACAGATCCCTTTACACCAGCATGGTTTTGGAACCAGCTGGCTGCAAGTGGGCATTGTGTTCTGTGGTGGGTCCCTTCCATTATTGATGAATTATTTTATGTATTATGCAGTACTGTAATGAAGATGCATTCTTTTGTCTTCCCACACTGTGTCCTCTGTGGTGCTGGGAAGTCTTGGGGCAATATTATTAAATAAAACAGGCACTGCATTGTAGAAGATGAATTCAGCTGACTGAGTTCCCCAGCAGTTACACTTTAGTGCCACTGAAAAAGTGAGAGACGTGGGACTAGTTGGAAAATTTCTAATGAAAAAATGAACTGAATATAACATTCAAAAATCTTTTTGAAAAAACTGTACAGACTTTGATCTGAAATCCAGTGCACCATCACTTTCACACACATCCTTCATTGACAGAAACCTTGCAAATACTTAGGGCATCGAACTAGGAGAATGTGTGCTGTATTCTGCCAGTTTATCTGCTGTTTGATGAATCAATGCTTTATTCTTTTATTTCTCTCCTGATTTTTGGTGGGATCAAAGTGCTTTCCAAGGAACTTCCTCTCAGCAATACGGAAATGCTGTCACTTCTGTACAAGAGTAAGAGCAGAATGACTGAAGGAATGGAAAAAGATCTCAAACTCTGAAGAACTTCATAAAATCCAACTTATGGGAATGGGAGCTGGACAAATACCTGTCAAATAATCCACAATGGTGGAAAAGAAAAGACAGTAGATCTTCGGGACAGGATTGAGTAGCAGTCCTTCTGACCACCACAACATTCTCCCTGCAGAGTTAAGGCTGGATCAGTGAAGCTCCATGTGGGAAGGCATGGGGTTGAACTCTACACCCTCCATGATCTACTTCTGTATTGTGTGGTCTGCAAGCCACTTAGCACATTATTTATAGCTTTCTTACAAGCAATAAATAAAAAAACAAATTACTATTAGCTTTCTTCAAATCCCTCTCCTATTATTTCATGCTTTTCTCTAACTTCACCCTTAGTCAGAAAAGGCAGCTGACCTCTTAAGTATGATTAACTCTGCAACAGAGCCCTCTGCTTAAGGCTTTCCAGCATGTGGTGTTTACATTTAGAAATAGGATTTTCATGCATTGTAAGTCAACAATAAGTATTCAAGTCCCCAGGGTAAAAACATCAAAAGAAAAGCGAAAGTTCATAATACGTTATAGTCACAATGTCACAGGCAGCATTTACCAGTGGCACAGATCAGAGTCTTAATTCTTCTTCAAGAAGCACCAAGTCTTTAAGCCATGAAAGCCCAAGATGCCCCCAGAGCTGGTCACGCCAGGCCACAGACCTGAGCCACTGCCTCCTTCTGCAGCACAGGAACATGCAGGTGCTGCCAGGGACCAGCAGGGACTCAGAGGCCATGTCTGAAATGAGCAAATAAGGAAGGAAAAAGATGAAGAATTCCTTTGCTTTTGTCCAGAAATTTGGGGAGCAAGAAAGGAGAGAAAATAGTCTCATTCCCTCTCTCAGGGAAGTGTAGCCACCCCCTGGGAGAAGCACTCAGTGCACAGGCTCCATTAAGCCCTGCAGAAAGTTACCTTCACCACAGGCACTGCTGGTTTTCCTACTGAACTATGGCAGGGAAGAACCCGCCCGTTTTAGCTTACTAATGTCCTCTCTTCATGTCCTGCTTCGCTAGCAATGCTGCACTGCCACCAGTCATTGCATTTGGTAAATCTAAGAGGATGTAAGCCCTGAAGAACACAAATTTTGTCTGCTTAGCAAACATCAGCCTGTGGGAAAGGTCCGTGCAAAATGCTTTTTCCACAGTCTCCTGGGGGAAGAAGGGGTGATGCTCTGCTCCCAGTGAAACCTGGCTGCAGGTGACAAAGTTAGTGACACACTACCTTATGTCAGGAAACTTATGCCAGTGAAAGGTCTGACTTTACAAAGTGGACACCCATGAAAGAAAAACAATTAAATGGGAAGTCATCTGTCATACTAATGATCTTACTAAATGTCACCATTAAAGAACTGTAAGCAAGAGATTGGTAATAAGAAAGTCAATGTTATCATTTGCTCTCATTTTGCAGGCTGGCTCAGAACCAACTCTTCATTTTTTATTGTGAAGGAGAACAGATTAAAGAGATGTATAAAGAAATCAAAGTAATTAGGCATATTAAACAAGCTGGCAGGTAAATAACTGTGATTCAGTGAGGCAACTGTCAACCTCTAAAGTAAGGATGGCACGTATTTGTATTATTATTATTTTCTTTTTAGTCTTATTTTCTCTCCTTTCTGATTACTCCTAACATAATCATTAGCATCCTTACAAAGCACAAGACTGAGCTGAGTCTGTATTCACCTCATGCAAGGTTTGCTTTAGCCCACCCTGAGGATGTGCACTGGGAGAGGCTCCCACCACAGCACTGAGAACTTGGACACGTGTAAGATGGCCAGCCCTCCCCATGGGTGAGAGTATGAGCACATCTTCTGCAGAAATGCAACTAGACAGAGAATTTAGACTATGACTTTTCTCTTACCTTTTGTGAACTTTGGGACGCCATACCCCTGGGAAATTCCCTTCCCCAGCACTGATCTTGACATGCAACGCAGGTTAACACAGGCTGGCTGTAGGATGTCATTCAGCCCATTTAACCTTAGGCATTAAACAAAGCACTTGGTTTGGTTTTCGCTCACGCCCCATGTAATCAGTACAGAGAGATCAGCGCCTGTGGTTGATCTTGGGCATCAGTTTCTCTCATGAGGAGGAGGGACAGTACAGTAACTCTCATCACTTGGTCATAATGAGTATGTTCATTTGAAGTGACCCAGTAATTTGAAAGTCAGCACTATCTAAAAATTATTTCCAACTCCCCAAAACACAGATTGCTATCATTCTTTTAAACTAATTCAGCTTAACGCACCACTCAAAACCTCACACCACAGCTTTGTGCCAAGACTAGTTATTTTCCCAAATGTTACAGTATCCTGACTCCATGTCTGCTGAAGATATGATGCAGTCTCACATTTTCTGCTGTAGTCTACCATGATTAATTTTAGTTTATAGAAGTGTGTGGTAGAATGAAGGGAGAAGCAGCCATGGAAGCCAGAATCTATTCAACTATGGGAAGACCAGAAGTTCTTAAACATAATGATATCTCATCAGGAAATATACGAAAAAACTAAACATTACAAATAGCACATCCCAAGTAGTGCACATATTCCAAGCTGCAGAGTTAGCAGAGAGGGTATGGCATGCTATGAATGTGCCAGAGGGAACCTCTGCTTAGCTGTGTGATTTTGGTGGAGCATTTTATTAGTGTATGGAGCACTTCTGTGCATACAAATGCATCCCTTAAAGCTGCCATCCATCTGCATAAGCACATGAGCAACTTTATTACATGAATGCATAGATATAATAAATACGGTTTTTTCCTAATTATTTTTCTATATGAAAAAGCAGACTCTAATGCAGCATGCAGGCAGCAGAACGGATGGAGTATGCAGACAGTGGCTGTGCATGAAAAGATATATGGGTATGTGTGTTTGTGAGAATTCCTATTCACATTAATTCATACCCTCAAATGCTTATGGGCTGTAGGAGCCTAGAAGAGCAGATCTGATAAAATGTTCTATACCTTATATTCATTATGTACTTTTGCTGTCAACTTGCACGCTGAGATCATTGCAATAACTGAAAAACTTATGATGATATAAAGGTCCTCAGTACAATCTATTATAAATTTGTAGATAATATAAATTAAAGGGAAATATTTATGGAAATAAATTTAATAATTAAAAATTATAAAAATGAGTATTTGAGGAATTTGTTTCATAGAATCAGAGTTTTTTTAACAAAACAAATGCTAAAATTCCCTTTAAACCAAATTTCAGTTTTTGACAAGCTCAGCTCTAAAGAATGGGGCAACTGGAAATCTTTGAAACTTTTAACACTTTACATATGAGAGAAAAGAGGTTGTTGCAGACAGAGTATTTACCAGACTTTTTTTTTTTTTTTTTACAGAAAAGAAAGTAGGAAATTTTTCCATTTGTGACCCAATTCCTGTCTGTGTATGTGACAACTACAAACTCTAAAATGGAAGCTCATCAGCATGGGCTGCATCTTAATACTGTAAAACGTCTAAAGCACACTTTGGTGTGCTAAGTAAATGAATAAAGAATACCCAAAACTGTAAAATGCAAATTATTATTTGCTGCATATTCATAAACTTCTCAGAAATCTAATAGGTTTTCAAGTACTCAAAAATACTTTCTTAAAATACTTGTTCTTTGCTAAGAGTAGCTAACAATTAAGGTATCAACCATAAGACAGTTTCTTTCCTTTTAGCCTATGTGCAATAAATTCTCATCCTGAGACTTGTGTTTCCACAAGGCGCCTCCCTGAAACAAGATCAAAATCCTGGAAAATCTTCACACCCTTTGATGGGAAGAGACAGATGGGAAAAAAATCCAATCCAAAGTTAAGAACTTTCAGAAGAAAGGCAGAATCATCACAGGCATTAAACCAATCACTACACCAAGACCATAGCCAAAATATCCAAATTTGGAGTTTTATTTGGTGGTCTAAAAGGGTTGAACACATCTGAGCAGCCAAAGCACTCTGTACTCTTCAGATTTGCATAAATTTAGGACTGGTGAATCTTGGCCAGATTTTCTCATGAATTCTTCTGCTATGGCATAACTACAGCTGAAAATTTTCAATCTGAAGAAGGCAGGATTAATTCCTCAGTATTCCTAAATGTAAGTCAGAATTTAAAATATTTCTTGATTTTTGATAACTTTTGATTTTTCAGCTTAATAGGTCAGAAATAGCAGAATAAAAAATAAAAACTTTTATATTAAAAATATGCCTTTTAGTAGGACATATTTGTGTATTGAAGGTTGTCAGGAACATTGTAGTGAAACCTGGATGGCAGCAGGTGATGTAAACCTTCAGTCACTGTGTTTACAAAAGGAAAATAGAGCTATGGTGTGTATTTTACAGGGAAAAAAAGATATCACACGAGGTCTGCTCTGTTCCCAGCCCAGGAGCTGCATAGTGGTCATAAGTGTGTAACTGAGGGAAGTACTTCATTCAGATACCACAAACTGGTTTCCAATGAGAAAGCAGGATGTTATTTTGGGGCCTTGCCAAGCAAGAGCAATGACAAATTCACAGAACAGCAAACTTCACCACAGATATTTTCTGCAGACAAAATAGTATTGAGGGACTCAGTCAATGTTTGGAGTACAAGCCCTTCCATTTTACCTTATGAAAAAAATCAAGGTGCCACACACTCCTCTTTTTGATAGCTGATCCACAAGAGCTGACACTCAACACATTGGAAATATCAATTCCAAGTTCTATCATATAAAATGTTGCTAATTTTACTCTAGCTTCTGTTTATTTAAAGTTATATTCTGCCATCTTACATGTAAAACATATACAGATCCACATAAATCAGTGGGGCTACCTGCCTGCTGAGGCATCCCCAAATAACTGTGGTGAGTTAAAGCACCATGAAAAATGAGAAGAAAAGGAAATAAAACCTGAAAACATGTACAATTCATATAACAGCAAATGCTGATCTAAAGACTGTCTATGAGAGGCTGGTTTTTTATCATAATGTATTTTATAATGACATAATATCCAACACAACTGCACTAGTTGATTGATAACAAGCATTGTAAAATGTCCCAGATTAATAGAGATTAATTTACCTCCATCTTGTGAGTTCATGATATTCAGAGCAAACAGCATTGCATTGGAGAACGTGGTAGCCTCTTCTTTGCTTGCAAAATTCAAGCCATAGACCTGCCGTGCGTCGCGCCATTGATGAAAGGTAGGTGTTGCTTGATTGTACTTCAATCCTTTCACAATTGAGTAATTAATCACTACCTGTGATTTGAAAGAGAGGGGTAAGGATTAAAAATAGTTCTGCTGTCAGTGGGAAAAAACCTACCCAGCCCTTGTGTAAAGGTTAAATAATTTGGTAGAGGCAGTTCCTACGGCAGCTCCTACATGGCTGTATGGTAAGGCAGTGTGTGTTTCAACGACAAGATCCACATCGGGGGATGAGATTTAAAAAGTTCAATTCAGCCTCGGGGACTTGCAAGCCAGTTTTGCAAAATCAACTACCTGCTCGTGTTTTCTACAGCACCTCCACAGGATGCAGCTGTGAAGATGCGGCAGACAGCTGTCAGGAGCCAGTGCCAGCAGCTGTTGCCATCTTTTGGAGTATGATCATGCACAATTGTTAGAAAAAGAGCCAGACAGAGATCTTGGCACTAACCCTGCCCTACAGCAGATAAAAGTTTGATTCATTGCACTGGCTCCGCTTTTCTCCTCCCATGCGCCTGATCACCACCAGCTTCTTGTGTTGAGTTTTTCCTCTAGCATCAGACAGACAGGCAATGACAAAACCAGACAACCACATATTTCCTCTCCCACATCCTCCCTTGTACATGCAATATTTTCCAGGTAAGGGGTGACTGCAGCAGAAGGGTGTTTCTCTATATTTTGATTTAATCTGCTAAATACAGTGCCCTGTTTATCCTTGGGTGGGGCACATGGGACACCAGACTACACAGTACAACTGGGATCCAACCAGAAACCACCAATGCCAAAAGTGTAAGCTGATCTAGCTGAAGGTGGAGAGGAAGGAGTGTCCACTGCACCATTAACAAATGAGAAGGACCCATGGCAGAGACAGCAACCCTGAGATACCCAACTGTGCATGGCAACAGCGCTGTGTCGTGACAAAAAGTTAAGAAACAAAATGCCAACAGAAAGGATCATAATTATTCTCATAACCAGGAACAGTGCAGTTGAGAACAGAGATGTTGTAGGAACAGGAGGCTCCCTCCTCATCAGCTCACACAGGCTATGAGCAGAAGGGAAGTAGGCATAGAGAACCTTGAAATTATGAGGAGGGAAAGTCTGAAGTTAATTATTCAAATACAGCAAATCTGGTCTTGAATGTCTGAGATTGTCCCTGCACACTGATTTATTTTGGCTGAAGTTTTACCAAGAGCCAGAAAAATCCCACCATTTCTGATGCTCATTGAAAGTCAATCAATGGAAATTCTCCACCAAACTAGTTTGTATGGCTTATCTGTAAATTAAGTGGGCTGGACACTGGTATACAGGAATAGGGAGAGGGACTTCTGTCCATGTTGTCCAGGAACTCGCTCTTAGAGAAAGTCTTACCATCCTGAGCTTTGTAAGATGGGAGCAACAACTGAAGCCAATGGAACAGAGAGTTAGTATGAAGCAACTTTGTACACAATATTTACGTTAAGAGGTGGATCCCACACTCCAGAAAACCTACCAACACATTTTTTTCTTTTTCAGTCTGACTGACCAGCACTTTGGAAAGTTTTTTATTAACACTATGGGTCCAATTAAAAAGCTCCAATGTATTTAATTAGTCAAACAATATTTTTATTAGATGACTGACAATTCTCCTTAATTATAAAGGCTGGCTTTTAAAACTAATTTCAAAGATTAATAACTCCTGAGTTTTGAATTTTCAGTGGATTGCCAGTATAGATTGGCAGAAAAACATTAGATGAGCAAAATAAAGAACAAATTGTTTTACACACATTCCTATTTTGAAGGATAACACTGTCTCATTGATATAGTTAACAGGCGTCTGATAACTGTACTATATTAATATACAAAAAATTATGGAAGCCAGCAAAGACGCCAGTAGACCACTAGATAATTACAGATTTACTCTTATTTCTAGAATGGATTTACTTATCTGAGCCAGCTTTAAAGAATGACATAGCATATAGTCTTTGAATTAGGTCTACTATTAGGCACAAATATGAGGGTCCAAACGTTGCACTCAACCCAATATCATTATTAAGATTCCATGCCAATACTTTGGGAAGCAATCAGACCTACACTGGTTTTCCTGACAAATTTCATTGAGAGATTCCTGACCTGTGAGCCAAAGGAAGATGCAGCCTATATTTGGTACACAGGCTCCCAAGGGTCAGTCCCCTGAACATGGGGACCACATCACCAGCATGCTGTGCAGGAAGACACCCACACCAACCAGAATGAAGTGAAAACTGGTTACAGCAAAGGCATTGAACTCACATTATAGCTGACAGCTTAGATTGCCTTTTTTCCTTGAAAACTGGTGGCATCACCCCCATTCTTCCACTGAGCATTGGGAGAATCTGTACCAATGTTGGTCATACTCAAGGAGTCTCTGGAGCATCAAGGAGACTCATGCCTGGATTACTAACCTAACAGTTTTAACATGGAGCAATTTTTAAGTCTTCCAATCATTTTTTAGTACATTAACCAAGGGAAGGCACAGTCAGTATCTTCAAGGAAATGCTTAGAAAGACTGTGAGCTTTTACCAGGTTTTCAAAGTGAACCTTTCTCACCTACTAGAAGAAAGTTCTGTTTCAAAGGACACCACTCTCAAAGTCCAAAGAGCACCAGAGGGTGCAATTATAAAAACCTAGGCCAAAAATTGTTCAATAGAAGTCAGGTAAACTGTAAAAAACCTGCTTCCCCAGAACATCAACCCAAAGAACTCCGAGAATCTGCGCTGTTCTGAGGGTTTGATCCCTTTCATCGAATAAAGACAGAATTCGAATGTTGGCCTTCAGTAAGCATCAGGATGTCTACATGTGTAATATCTTGTCTTCAAACTCAAATCAGAGAGTTTAAAAGTGGGAAATGAAACTTAAAATAGCCAGAATTTCATTTTATCTCATTTGGCTCATGTTTATAGAATATACTACAAAAGATAAGGGTTCTCCCCCTCTGTGCACTCAACAACACTCTCCACACTGTTGTTGAGTGCACAAAGGTGTCTTGTATAGATGGGCTGGAAACTCTGCAAGGCACACGATGTGCTTCAAAGCAGTAATTAGCATAAAGGTCTCCCTCTTTGAAGCATAGGGGTTTTTACAGATGTTTCTGAGGCATCTTTACTCTAAAGCTTCATATGTCAGTAAGATAGGACCTGCCAGGCTGAGCAGACCAAGAGTTCATCTTTTAATCTTCAGCTGTAGTCCACAATAGCTGAATTGGAGAAGATTACTAGAAACCTTGAAGAAGTAAGTATTGGATTTGGCCATGACAAACAGTTCTTCCTATAACTCTTCACCTAGAATTTGACTTAAAAGGTGGAACATGACAATTTATATGCCTTTTTTTTTTTCTTTTCAACCCCCTTTTAGTATTTTATATCCTGAAACAAAGTAGTCTTGTTACTGATATAAATGTCTGTGCTGCTTTGAACCCTGCTAAATTCTGGACTTCAATGACCTCATATGGCAAGGAGTTTCACAGACCAGTCATGCACAGTATTAGTATGTTGACACCTTCCCATGTTCCTGTTACTGCAACTTTAAAAAAGATTTGCTTCACTTCTACTTGGTACTCTCCTTCATCCTTTCACCTCACTTTCACGTGGAGGCTCCCTGAGACAGGCAGGGAATTTTAGGATCTATAAAAAAGCTCAAAACCAAGAAGCCCTTCCTTTTGGCTGCTGAGTTGAGAGCTGTCAGCAGGGATGATGGTGGTGGCCAGTGGCAGTCATGGGAATGGGAATAGAAGGAATCAAATGGGCTTCAGGGCAACAGCTGAAGTGTAAATGCAGCCAAGATCACGGGAAGAGCTCCCACACAAGTCTCACCCTCATGCTCTTGCTTTTTGAACCAGAAGAATCACTTTTATCTCCAGAGCATGAAATGGTTCAGAAGGTTGGTGCCAGCTTGGGCCCTGCCACACTGCCACTGCTCAGGCTCATCTCACAGGGAGCAGACATGATTGCTAGAACAGGGAGGATATAAAAACTGCCACAGCTGAGGCCAGATTCTTTACTTCTGATGGCAGGTCCAAACCTGACAAACTTCTAACAACTTACAGTGGTGTTTAATTGGTTCTTTATTTTTCAAAAATTGTGGTTAGCTTATATCCCAAGAATGCTGTCCCCGTTTCAGTTTTGGTCTGGGCTCACATGTAAAATGCTCCACTTTCCCCAAGGCCCTGTTTCTACATCTATTTCTCAGCCACATCAACAAACCAGCCCTTCAGGGGATGTGATTCACTTTTGACTTGTACTCTCCTCCCTGCCTATTTGTTCAGCACATGCCTTTGGGTGATGGGATCATGCTGAGCTGACATCACTTAATGTAAAGTCATAATTTAAACCTCTCATTTGATCAGGACTCCAGACTGGGGAGCTACTGCTTTTCAGCTAAGCCATAAAGATGGACCACTTGTATGTTTTCAGCTTTGTTAACTTCCTGCATGGTGACTGAAGCTCACGCATGTCACCTTTACAACAGGCCACGTGACAACAGCTGACAAGCTGCAACTCTTGGGCTTCAAGAATAGTAGAATTGTTAAGGTTGGAAAAGACCTGTAAGAACATTTAGTTCAAGAGGAAGGCTGCAAGGAAATATCAAAGCTCATGACATTAAGCAATTGTAATACTGATCTGGCCTTAGATTTGAACCAGTTCTGGCCCCTGTGACTACATCAAAGCTTCAAGAGTCTACTTGTGGTTTTCTGAAAGTTATCACTCACACCAGCACTGAGTCTGTGCAAACGTGCACCTCTGTGCAGAGCAGAAAGGGGAATTCATGTGCTGCTGGTCTGTAACCCAGCACCACGGCTACATGCAAGCATGCAATGAGCACGTCACCCAGAGACATAAAGGGAACAAGAGGTCTGGTGACCACTTCCTCGTGGTGAGAATGGTGCTCCAGTTCTGTGGCTCTAAAAACCAGATCTCTTTGCAGTGAATTTTTTAGACACTGTCAGCTCGAGAAGGAGATAAACACAGATAAGGTAAGTAGAATGAGAAGACAGTGCCGTAAATTCCAACACATGCATGAAAAAGGGCAAGAAAACAGAAAGACAGCTAGACAAAGACAAGAAAAGGAGTCTACAGAAGAAGATACATGAAAACTAAAAAAGATGATGAAAATTAAAGAGAGGTGTTCTTAGAGGTGTAATATAAAACAACAAAAATTAAAAGGGAAATATTAAAGGGCGGCAGGGGTGACGCCATGATTACTCTAGTCCATACCTTGCCAAAAAGTATGTAATAAAAGTTAAAATTGTTCTTCCATGGTATTGTGTTGTGCTACCTATTTTAAACTAGTTTCTGAACTCTTGGAAATGTGTGTAGCCTCATTAGCTTCATTATACGCCAAATCACTTATTAGCTCAAGATTGGTCCTTTTCAGATAAGTATGTCTTTTCTGGCAAATCAAAAGCTTTTACTAAAACCTCAATTTCAGTGAGACTTAATATAACCTGAGAGCAAGCACAAAACAGCTTGCACAGAGAAATACTTTAACTGAAATTCATTTTTGTTCTCATTGAATACAAATGCTTAGTAAGTCGAGCAAGCTTATGATTCTATGTAAGAATCATATAAAATATATTAAATTCTGAATCTTGAGACTTTCAGTGTTCCTTTGAATACTACTCTACTACACACTGTCTTGAATATGTTTTATTCATAATATTGAACTTTTGCAATCAGCTTTAAGGTGAGCACTTTGTTTTAGACTGTTTTAGGTGACTAAAGTAATAATCTATACTCTTTGTTTAAGGAAAGATTTTTAGTCTTTAAACTCTAGAAAAATATATTCTTCTACCTGTTTCCTTCAGAATTGATTATGATTTTTAGACAGCATGCAACCTCTTCATAAGATGAAACATTTGTAAGCAAATAGAATGCTACAGTTAATGGAATGCTTAAAGTACAGCTCAAGATTTGACTTTTTAGTATGTCCTGCTCTTTAAATTGCATACTCTGATTAAGACAGACCTCTGGTACATAGTCTCCCTTACATATATATGTTGACTTTATGACTTCTGCTTGTTTTACACCAGCTATTCAGTTCCATCTTAGACTGTAGTCACATGAAAGCCATTTACGTTCACCTGCTGCCTATGAAAAATAAATGGCCAGCATAGCCTGGAACAAAGCAGTACTGGCTTTCACAGCTGACTAAGAAGCCATTATATTTCATTTATTTTTGAAAATATTTTCTATTTTTGCCTGGAACTAATGGAATTAATATATTGTCTTCACTCTACTGAGAGGGATAAAAGCAGTTGCAAACCTTTTGGCAGATGTTTCAAAAGTGCACTGCAAGGAGTTGAAAACCAATGTGCTCAAAACCCACCTATTCCTGTTCTGCTTTCCTTTCTCAGAGTGATGACTCTGTATTATGGACAGTGTAGCAAAGTCACTACCACTTCCAGTATGCAAAGTGACCAACTTTTCCATTTGGCCCAAGCATCATTACAACTGAGAGAGATCATCTGCACTTCCATAAGCAGATCAATCGATTCAATCTTTGTGGCAGCTGAGAGGTGCCCTGGCTCCAGCTCTCTGGGCTGGCTTGACTTGGCTCGGCTTGCCCTGCCCCTGCCCATCTCACACCACCAGCAATGCTCACCTCACCATCCCAGGAGGTAACACCACTCTCTGAACCAACAGGCAATCAATTGCCCACTTTTTCCTGATTCTTCTGCCAGGCAGAGGACTCTGGGAGAGCACAAGAGGTGGGCAGCCCAGACAGGATGGGCTGACACCACTGCACCAGCCTCACACCAACACACAGAGGGAGCCTCCAACTCTGAAATTTCTGCTCTAAAATGCAGATGGAACTACGGCGCTGCACTGCTATTCCACCCAAGTAAACCTTCATTTAGGGTCTAATTGAGACATTTGGTTAGGGAGCTCCTGGCAGCACGCCCTGCTTGGCACACTGTGAGCCAGGCTGCCCTGGGCTGAGCACCGTGCTTTGGTGGCTGACCAGACTGGGGGCCTGATCCCAGTCCTGATAATCTAAATCCCATATAACTCCTTTAATACCCAAGAAGGTCCTGCAGAATTAGGCTGCTGAAAATCAGATCACAGTGTGCACCTAGGATTTTAAAGTGCATTACAAGGAACTAATTACTTAACACAGCAATGTAACAATCATACTTTGTGAGATAGCAGTGCAGAACTAGTGATTTCTATTTTTATTTTTAAAATACTACTAAAAACAAGTAAAAAGTAATTTGGGGGGAGCTGAGAACAAAACCTGCAGAGTGAAATAAGACTCATTTCACAAGAAAAAATGGAAGGGGGGGAATAACATTAAAATTTCTCTGGCATCTACCAAAAGTTCTTTTTTTCAAATAAGGAATAATAACTTGTGATACATTCTGTATGCAAAAAATTCTACAAAATCTGAACGACCGGAGTAAACAAACTTGTAGGAACCTTGTAGAGAACAGGAAATGTTGCATTAGGTGTAGAACTGAGGTTACCAAATGAGATCAAAGGTTAATTTACAGGAAACTCGGTACAGTTACTCACTTGTTGATCCTGCAGTTTAACTCCAACTACCCTGAAGGTGTTCGTGGCCGTGTTGTGGTATATGTTGATCCTGCTGAATCCCTGCTGTCCAGGTTTGATTGGCACCCATTTCTTACTGGTATCGTCATAGACCATAACTGAAGCTCGGGCTTGGCAAATACTCTGTTCACTGGAGAGCAAAAACAGCAACATCAGGAAAAAAGTGCAGTGAATTTGCTGCTTATTACTGAAAACTTCTAAAGGAAAAGAAACCAACAGAAACTATCAGTACTACTTACAACATATGTTTTATAAGAGATCTGCTAATCCTTTGACTGTGATCTGTTAAATTAAAGCTGACATGTATGTGTTCATAGACTTAAAAACCCTCCTGTATGCTGCTGTTTTGAACAGATAATCTAGTTTATATAAAACATTACGCTCTGAGAAATAACCTGCATCACATAAATGTTATGAAAACTGTCCAGTAGTATGAATGCTCCATTTATTTTATGTACCTATTGGCAAGTGAGGCCTCTCACATTTGCATGAAAAGCTACCAATATTTTACAGCTTAGTGACAAAACAAACGTGACATCCACAGCTGAGTTATACATGTAAAACTGGAAGGAAGCAGACCTTGAACCAAAAGCCATGTTAGGTAAACTGAAGAAATCAATTAAGTTAATCCATCTGACGCCTAATACCCAGACCTGCTGACGCACTTAGATGTCCCAGAATACATGGTGCAAAACACACAGGAACTCGTTTTTCCTTCATCCTAGTAGCAAAGAAAGTGGTAAAGTGGAATCCATGAATGTCTGAATTCCAGCATTAAAGTACATATACGTTGTATAGCGTTAGTAACCATTTTTCTCCTTTAGATTCACAGAAATGTCTTAGTTCTTTACCTCTTACTTGCATATCCTGACTAATTCACTGGAATCATAATAAAACACACCCTTCATGAGCAATAAATGCCACTGGCAAATGCTGTTGAGGTGACATGTCAATACAGACTGGGATTTCAACTACCTTGAGCTCTTAGCCACTTTTCTTCTACCAGAGGAAATAAGAGTTCCTTATATGAAGAAAAAAATGAATCCTGCAAATTTTGAAGATATGAGATCTTTAAATGTAACAGGAATTTTCAACATGCAAATAGTGTATCTTAGACCTAAATGAAACTACTAGGATTTATGTCCTGCAAAAATTTTAAGTTCAAGAGTGTCCTTTTTAGACCTACCTATATGTATATATGCCTCCCTTCCTGAGCTCAAGCTGTATTAAATAATTTTCAACAATGCAATTTCAAGCAGTAATCTGCTTTGCACACAAATCCTTTTTTCCTCCCTTCTTTGTTTGGTTTTACCTCCCTAGCACACACACAAACAAAGAAGAAGCTCCCGGGTGATGCTAAACCATACTGCTGCATTGCCACCATGCCAAATCACACCACTTGTGAATTGTACCAACTGCTGCACACCCAAACCCGCCCAACCCCATCACTGTCATCATTCCAATGAAAGGGAGCACGTTACTGCAAGCATTAAGAGGATCTGGGTAGATTACAGCAGCAATTTTCGATCTTTTCCTATTTGTGGGTCTCGAAAAGATTTCCAAGGCAGATGTATCCCCTGTGGTACACTAAAGCCTACTGACTCTGGCTTGTTTTATAAGTCACTTCACATAGCCTCCAGGTAGCCCACAGACCTCCCTCAGGCTGTGGGTAAGAACCTGAAAACTCCTCACAGCATTTACAGAGGGAGTAATGATGCTGGCAGACACCTCCATAAAGAACAAAGTAATAAAATTCAGGATAAATTGTATTTTTAATTACACAGCATGGAATCAGCTAGATTCTGTTATTGGAGCAATTTTTTCAGATCAGAAAGACTAAAAGTTATTTTATTTATATTCTTCAGAATTTTTAAAATCCACCTCATCCACCAGTTGCTGTTGCTCTGCTATGCAAGATACCTGGAGAGCAGCTTTGCCTTTGCTGATGTACTTACCCAGCAAATACCCCTCCCTCCTTTTGTTTAAGGTAAGCTAATGTCTTGTGGCAGCTCCTCCATATCTGACACCAGCAGCTGAGGGATTTGAGCTCACTCCAGCCTACCTAATCCTCTAAATGGTGCAAGAGCCACCGCCTGGCAGCAGTGGCAGCATTGCCTGCACCATCCAGACCTGCCTGGGGATACTCAGTCTGCTTTGGATTCACAGATGGGGAGAATGGGAGAGAAATACACCAGCAAAAAGGCAAGTACACTGGATTAGCTTTGCTTTGTGGAAGTAGAATGGCCAAAAATAATCCCCAGGGCAGTGCTGAGGCTGAGTGCTGCCCACCCGTTTGTGGTATGAGGTTCCAGCTCCAGAGGTGCGGGGAGCATGAGCTGCCCAGGGCACAAGAAGTTGCTGCCCAGTGAGCCTGTGGGCTCCTAGAAAACTTTGTCCCTGGGAGAGTCATATTCAGCCAGTGTGACACCACATCCTTCCCCTCAAGCCTTGCCAGTCACTACAAGCCTCACTGTACAGTAAAGTAAGCAAGAGCACATCATTGGTTTCATCAGAGCAAGCCTTGGACCCAGTGTTGTCTCCATTTCAGGTGAATTTTAGAATCCACAATTACCATGAGTTCCTTAGTCAGTCAAAATTAATTAAATTATCCTTACTTACAACAAAGAGAATACACCTAACCATACAGGCACGAGGTCCTTAGCATGGCATTACTCATAATGGCATATCCAGATTCCAGTAGATATGGCAACTTTGCCTTCAGTTTTTGCCATTAAAATTGGCAGCAAAGGACTTGCTACTGCCCCACAACTGAAACAGAGATACAGACCTCAGAAACAATATTGAATGCATGACAACCAATTGTTACTGTAACATAAAGCAACAACACATCAAGCTCACTTTCTGCTCTTCTGCAGTCAATGGAAGTTTTTCATCACTCATTTAAATGGAAACAGGATTAAGCCTGTTATCTGTCCTCCAGTGAAATAACAGAAAGGAATATAAAAGAAGTACAGCACAAGGGGAATCCTTTCCTGCAAAGCACTTCATCAATCTTTCAACATCCAAAATGCCCCCAGGGACCCATTGCTAGCCGGCTGTCTTACCCTAAATAGAGGTGTAACTCTTTATCCCAAAGACTTTTTACTTTTCCTATGCATAAAAGGCACAACTGTCCTATTGCTGCTTTAAGAGACCTCCCTGAAAACAGCCCAGAAAACACTTCTCTTATAAAAGTCAGTGAAAATCTCTGTATGACTGCCTGTGGAGTACATTACTTTAAACGTAAATCAAGCATCAGTGGTTTCAGGAAGGTCTAGCAAAATTTTTGGGTATTTTTCATTTCACATATCACATCAAATATTACTAATTCCCCTATTGATTTTCTATTTTACACCAATATGTAGTCAGATTCATCTACCTGAGTTCCCACCATAGATAATTATGAACAAAAAACATAGAAATTGAATTGTAGAGAGGTCTTAATTACAAAATTGTTCAGGTTTGTGCATAACATCCATTCCAATGTCCTACGATTTACTCTGGGGCAGATTTAACACACTTTATTTAAATGTGAAGGGAAGGGGGTTGTTCCTAAGGATTCAAATAGTCACTCTTATTCTGAAAGCATTTTCTCCTTGATTTACATCTGTAGGACGGCGAACCTACGCACCAGTACCACTTGTCTGCCTAAAGTTAAAGAAAATCTCCTTAACTTCCCATCTGATAGAAGCAAGCTGCACTGGGAAATCCTTCATTCACAGTGGGTGCCTAAATCCAGTGTTGAGATATGCAGAATATTTTTTAAATATTACAAAACTATAAATTAAAAAAAAAAATGTTTGTGGAAGATACAGTTTGTTTTGTTCTGTGTAACCCATTTTGACCCATTATCTTGCATCTCTTCTGTTTAGGATACACCTCCAAAAATTAGCAGATCAGCTAATCTGGAGTTAACCCTTCCTGAAAGGGTCAGGGTTGACCCTTCTTGCCCAGCCCTGGTGAGAGTGGGCAGCCAAGCACATGCATGGGCTGGCCCCACAGATTTGCTGTATCCTCTTTGCTTTGGTGTCAGCAGCAGTTCCAGCCCCAACTGAGTCATGCCAAGCTCAAAGGTACCAATTAAGGTACTACTGCATTTGGGAAGAGCAGTCAGGAGTAGCAATGAGGCTGCACTTTCAGACAGTGCTGCAGTGAAGGTGCCTTCATCCTGAAATAACACTCCTCTTCCATCCATGGAGAACTTGAAAAATGCAGTCCTTTCTTCCCAGCTTTTAGTAAATGTATGATTACCAAGATCTGTAGCCAAAAAAGAGCTACAAAGGAGTACAGCAAAGATAACACAGGGAGCATTTGGGAAAATATCTGTATATTTTATGAATTATCACATAAGACTAAGCGGTGTGGATTGACACTACTTAGTTGACTGACAATAATTAAATAGGAGGAAGAAATATAGAGGGGTGGGGGGGAACAAAGTGACACAAATTAGTGTGGGGTTTGGTAATGGAGGTGCCATGGATCAGAGAAAAGTCCTGCTTCTCTCTGCCTAGACCAGTGGGTTATCCAAACACACAAGCTAAAATCTCTGGTCAGAACCACAAAAGACCTGTCATAGAGAATAAATAGGAAAAAAGAGAAGCCATAATATTTGGAGGCAAGTCTTTGGCCTGAAGGGTATCCAAGGCTTTTCTCTCTTGTCCCAGACTGAGAAAAAGACAAGTGGCCAAGCAGCAATGTGCTCCTCCCCTGACCTGTCTCCTCTACTTACAAGGCTATCTTCTTATGAATAAAACTTTTGCAGAGGATGATACTGAGGCACTGAGCCCACCTCTGACCAGCTGCCCTGTGCAGAGCCTGCCCTGTACAGGGTTTTCTCAGCCCTATCCTGGACCCCTCGTCCAGCACCAACCCACCCAGATGTCACCCCTCCAGGGGCAATGCAAGAGGTTTAAAAAGCTTTCTCCTAGAGCCAGGACAATGTCATACAGCTTTCCAAGGGTCACCAAATCCTGCTTACAAAAGGTGTAACACATATCCACAACCAACTAACTTCAGGATTAAACACCTAATTCTGTGGGCTCTACTCCAGCATGCCAGATGGACCTGGAGACTTCCACTGTCCTTCATATTTACAGATGCAACTGTGTCCTTGGGGCAGACACTCCCTTAGCATAAACTGTGAAAGCTCCCAGATAGAAATCAAGCTTCCATGCTTTGAACCTATTACAGATCTACCTTGTTCCAAGCTGCTTATGATCCTTTCATCTTCAAACCAGCTCTTTTCTTGTATTCAGAGGAAATGCAAGCAGCTATTTTTACATTTACCTTATTTTTCATTTCCATCTCCTACACTTCTGCCCTCCAACCTTTAAGCGATGAATAATTAAAAATCATTTTGGACTGACCTAATCATTCTTACTGGTGTGAAAAATTGCTAATATCACTTATTCCCAGGCTTGTCCTACTTGAAAACAAAACCTCAGCACACAGAATGTGTGAGATAACGCACAAGCCATTTAACACATCTCACTCTACTTGTCCACTGAGTCTGCCACAGAAAGTCCCACTTGTGTGGTTAAATGTGAAACGCAAGAAATTGCTGATGCTGATTTAAGAAGCCAACAGAATACTCTCAATGTCAGCTTAAACAGCTAATGTACACCCAAAATCCTGTATATGGAGATGTGTGATCTCTGCAGTACATATCTGTGTCAACCTCAAAATTAGTAAGCTACAAGTCACGTTCCTGCAGCATTTTAAAGTGTACTTCAAACTCTAATGGTCTAATTTGCTAAACATTTTAACTGTTTTCACTGCAATGCATATAATAATGACTGGGGTGCAGGGAAAGTGCTTCAGTAGTAATCTGAAACAGAAGGACATTTTTCTCTGACAACTGGATTCAGAAAACAAAAAAACCTGAGAGACCTTCTGAACACAAGGCAATCAGGTCTTTCTGGCTCATATAGACTGTATGTGAGATCTGAGCTCATGACAGATGAAGTTCCTGTCGTGCAGAGACTCTCCAGCCTTCCCACACCAGAGGTTCACTGCCAGCTTTGCTCATGACCCCATTTCTCATTGGAAGCCTCATTTTTTCAGCACAATGTCAGTCATATTTGTGACTCCTTCTGGGACTTCCTTTTCAAAGTCTTCTTCCCTCTTCAACCAAACTTGCAGCACAGCTGGTGTCACCATCGTTTACCCTCCTTCCTCCCCGAGCACTGAAGAACTTCCTCAGCAATGTAGCAAGACCTCACAGAGAAAATACAGCATTTAGCCACTTTACATCCAGATAAGTGCTTTTAATCCCCACTGACATGCAGATGCTTGAGTATTTTATAGCAGGTAGAATAATAGTAGTCACACTTTTATATGTAATATAGAGGTGCCACAATAACTATCTCCTTTTGTTTTCTGATCCCCATTTTCTGACAATCCTGGAAAAACCAACCCATGGACCCAGTGGTCAGAAGTCCTCAATTTGCATTCACTCCTGGCTGGCCGGCCTATGCAGAAACACCTACTCACCAGTGCTGTCCTTGCCCCAGCCAGCCTGAAGTGAAGCCCAGTTACCAGAGGAGCTGCTATTTTTTAGTCTCCTTGTAGGTTCACATTCAAAATCTGCCTTTGGTGCTGCCATTTGGCTGCATTGCCAGTGGGAGATGAGACTTCTGCACTGAGCATCTGCTGCAGATGCCTGGCCATCACCTTTCTCCACTGTTAAATTCCAGCATCTAAAGAATTTAATACTAAATAATTACATGAAAATAGTAAAAATATGACGCCTCCTACATAAGCAGCTCTCAAAAAGACTGACATTGTTAAATAAAGTTGTGACACACCTGCAAGACAAATATATATTTTACAGAGCAGGAAATGGAAATACTGATACCTACAATGTTATAAAGAGTAAGATGAACATCAGTTCACCTCCACAAGGAAGAAGATTCAAAAATTACTCTTCTTCCAGCTAGGAAAGAGACATTAATTTTGAATTCTCCCTTATTACACTGGCATACCCAGTGGGAATTGACATGTCCAGTATCTGCTGCAGACATCCATTGCAGACAGGTCAGCTGGAAACCAGAAAAGAGAGTTTATGAGGCATCCAGGTCTCACACTAAGCCAGGACGTTGGCAGATGAGTTGCTAAATTTGGGAACATGCACGCAATCCTGGCATGACCAGAGAAACTTGCATAACCTTCTGTCACCCCTCAGCGCTCTTGAGCACAGGAGAAGTGAGTAGAAACACAAAAAATAAATGCAGCATGCAAAACGTTAAAGCAGCAGAACAGATGTTCCACCTGGGCCTGACTGTCAGTCCAGAACAACTCAGTCCTCAGCACTGCCAGCTGAAGTCCGTGGAGAGCCCTGACCTCTCGGTGTCTGCCACGGCTCTTAAATAGCACATCTGCCAATCAGCAGAGATTTGGGGCCAGCAGAGCAGCCACAGACTGATGCCCTTGTAAGCCGGCACATCTGCTTAGTTTATGTTGCTGAGATTTTTAAACTATGCAGTGTTGTTAATTTTAACCCATCACTCTGCCGGTGGGTTTTGCAAACCGAAGCATAAGAATTCAAATTACTCTAAGGGGAACGAACTCCAGTCATCAGTATCTCAACTCAGCATCTTAAAAAAGGCTTGAAGAGATCTGCTTTGCAGAAGGCACTTCACAGAGGAAGTGGTGTGATTCAGAGAAGTGCCATCGCTGCTGGGTAGCCAGACTCCCAGAGCCATGCTGTGCTCTGGGAAACTTTCCCTTCCAACTTTCAACAGGGCAGTGTCACTGCTGTCTCCTAATGGAGAAACTCCACTGCTCCATTAATGCTTTGATTCATGCAACATTTCTTTCTGAAGTGAAGTGTGGTTCACTTTCAGATTTTGCATACCACCTTGAAGACGTATTTTGGGAGTTCCTAAAAATAAATATCAAGTAAATGTTCAGCAGTTCCTAAAAATTAGTCAAGTAAATGGCCTGGAGAAACACTATGAACTCAATTAGTGAAAAAGAAACTGGACTGGATCAGGTTGCTATTAATATAAACTATTTCCCTTTACCCTAAAATTACAGAAATAAAAACAAGAAGTAACTAATCTTGTAAAATACACATTATGCAAAACCCTAAACGGAACTGTCAAGTGAAAATACATGGCTGAAGGCTCTCACTCATGGGCCAGCCATACCCATATTTCAGGAGAACAATACCTTAAACAAAGGCTTTGAAAGATCATAATCATAACTAATGACCAGGAGAGACAGATTCATAAGTGAATACAGGAAATCAACCTAAAGGGTTTTCATTAAAGCTGGCATCACTTTGCCTTGGTTTCCCTTCAATCCCAGAAGAAATGCAAATAAACCTACAACAATTCCCCTGGAGCTGATGGAGGCAGATCAGGAATGAAGGATGCTCACTTCATCAAGTCAGCTTCTCCCTCACTGCCAGGGGATGCATATTAATGTAGCGTTGCCATAAAAGCTTAATTAGCATTTTACACAATTATAAATTATCCTACAAGGCTATAACCAAAACACAGACCTTCTGTGTTTATCACAATACGTGCTCTCCTTCCCATCCAGTCACATTAACTCTGGTCAACAACTTCCCTGCCAATGAGCATGGTCCCCAGATACTTACGTGCCTGCCATCGAGGAGGACCGGTCAGGCAGTCCTGCAGGGGAATATGCTCAAACCCCGCACGTGTGCCTAAATCCAAATAGTCTATTTCACCTGAGCAGAAGACAAACTTGGCAGAGAGACAAGCCAGGAGTCTCTATGAAGGCTTATAACCAAAACAGGAAAGGGAAGCACTATTGAGAGAGCAGAAGGGCAGGAAGTAACAAGCAGGGGCGGGGAAGGGACTTTAAAGAAGAAATGTATTATTTCTTATAACTACCTTACTGAACAAAAGTAAAACAAATAGATGTAGATTAGATGTGCTGTCGTTGCCTCATTGGAAGCACGGATATGAAAAACTTTTCACTTATTTTCCCGAGACACGGGTTCACTGTCCAAGAAAAAGCAAAAGCAAACAAAGCTCAGACCCAGAAAAAAATTGCCATTATTCATTTATGGCATGGGTGTTTACACAGTGCAGAACCAAAACCAGGGGCCCTGGTGGTACCAAGGGCCCTGTCCCACCTTGCAGCCAACCTGGGATCCTGCTGGCTTGCTGGGGTACAGCTCCAGTCCAAAACTTTTAACTGGCACATCACAGTGCAAAATTTTATCTTTCGCACCTACTTTGATACCTTTAGCCCACTCGCCCAGACTCGAGCTGGAGTAGAGGCAAGCAGGATGGAGACACCAGGTAACTCCCCAAAGCACCCCACAAACTGCAGAGCCGCTCAGCTCTTGAAGAACTGCTGGAAACAGAGCAAGAACCCATGATTTTACCATGGAAGCACACAGGGTTTCTCTACGAGTCAGCACCAGAGGCTCTGAAGTCTCCACTAATGAGAGCAAAACCTGCAGAGCCCTGAGGAGATCAGTCCTGAGGAGATCAGTCCTGAGGAGATCACACAATTTGTGACATCCTTGCAGTAGTTTCGGAGTGCAACATACACTTGAATAACCTTAGATCTCTGTTTAATATATCAAGAAGAGAGGAGTGTAAGAAATAGGCTGAATTTGGCAAGGCACACCAGCTACACAAACCTTTCCGTGCAGTTTCTGCTGGGGAGGAAGGGCTGCAAACACTGCTCCACCTGAGCAGAGGAGCAGAGTGCTTTTCACCTTCACTGGTTTTCCTGTTACAAGAGATTCCTTTCATGGTTCAACTGAAAGACCTACAGAAACTATTGGTGAAATGGCACCTAGTAAAAAAAACATGGGTGTGAAAATCTGGTTTCTCTCATGATTGGCAGTGCATCGCTGCAGCTTCTAGTTCTTCTGCAGAAAGTCTCTGTACGACTGAAGAGTTTCAGTTTTCAACTGTTGGAGGCAGTTTAAAATCAAAAAGAAATAAAATTCTCACTGACACTTAAGCACAGCTTTTTCTGTTGATTTTTTTTTTCCTGTTTAATGAAGCATTTTACTATCACTTTCCTGGGATTTCAATTTGGCTGCATTTTCCCGACACTACACTTTTCTACTTTGACATGTGTGGATTTTTGGGCACTACCTTGTTTCATTCAAAAAAATCTTGCTTTTCATTAATTTAAAATTTGACATTATTTGGAGTCAAGTGGCAGTTCCTCTGTATAGCTCACACACTGCTTGGACTATTATTGTGGAGTTTGTCAGTGCAAATAGTACTTTACTACATGCATTAGCAAAGGACATGACCTGGAAAATGCATCTCCAATAAGTATGGACACAAATCACTAACTGCCCATATCAGCCACACTGGCTCCACTGTTCCAGGCAGAAGGATACAAGAAGATGGACTAAGCAAAGATCTGAGGAGCCATTTTATTTCTCTGATATTGTGTCTGAGAGAAATACCGACTGGGGGGGAAAGAGACAGCACTTAGTAGTCAGAATAGTTTTCCTGCTAAACCAAGCAGGTGTGATTCTCCTTACACACAAATACCAGCTACAATAGTATCAGCTGGACAAACCTGGTTTTAAAGATTTGGTTCTCCTGAACATAAACACCTTCAAGCACACCTGAAAACTCCCAGCCTTCCCCTCAGCTCCTGCTAGCCCTGTGCATGCCAAAAGCACATCAAAGAGCAGGTCACTACTGACACATCCAATGTCACCCCAGGAAACAGTGACAGTGAGTAGGACAAAGCCCAGCGCTGCCTCTCCGTGCCCCTGTGATAAGCCAAATTAATTTCATTAAGCACCACTGCATACATTCCAGCAGAAGTGCCTCTAATCACCTCTTTGCATTGCTAAAATGCCTCCATGGCCCCGGACTAGAAAGGGGGCACTTAGAAGGCAAAAGCCCTCTGTGACAAATGACACACAAGACTGTGTAGCTGACTTCTATCCAGTCCTCACAAAGGACCATATGCTGGATAAACAGATTATTTCAGTCATGTGTTGAGATCTGTGAGAGCAGATCAGGATTCCTAAACACAGAAGCGAGGCTTTACTTGCAATGAATTGAATATTCCCATAGGTTTCCAAGAAGCACGTCTGTGGGCCATGTACTAGGCTTTCATGTTCCAAAGACACCCAAGTATTGTATTCACTTTCTTTTGGAGAATTTCATTACCAGATGAACTGTGATTTGTATAAGGCAATAATGCTATATATTTACAATCCTTAGAGCTATAGGCTGAACCCAGAAAGGTGTCAGCCTCAAAATGACTCATCTCCAAATACAAAACCCAGACAATTTTTAAGAATGAAATGAAGTGCTTTAGAATGTGTTGTGTATACTATTTCAAAAAAGAAAATCACAATCATAATATAAAACTGTACCCACCTAAGAGTTATTTGAAGGTAGAGATGATTAAAACATTTTTTCATAATAAGCACATTCCACACCTTTCAAATAACTATTTATACATTTTTCTGTTGTTTTCAATTCTGTGTTTCTCCCCAAAAACACCAGATTTATTGCACAAATTACAAAATTTGCATATGGCAAGTCTTTCATTTAATGACCTCACAATTGTGAATCCTGAAAATTCACAATGAAACTGTACACTCCAGTTTCATAAACCACAAGACGATTTCATGAATAAATGCACAAATGCTATGCAACGGCCTATCAAATATTCAGATATATATATTCAGATTTGTAAATCTAATTTCACAGCTGTTAATAGTCTTTGAATGTAAGACATTTCCTCATACACTGAGATTTGCAACTGTTAAACATGCTGATGAGACAAAAAATATTCCTTGTCCTCAGAAAGTTTAACCCTGTATGTTAAAATATGCTATTGCTCTCTTTTTTTCCCATGGTGTCCACTCACTTGAAAGGGGCAAGAGAAATACCAGAGAGGAGAATAGAACATACTTATTTAGTATTAGAAGAGTTAACAATGTGCAGTGAGGTAAGGTGCCACCTGTCACTTTGACAGCAAAACAATTGTTTCTGCACTGAGCATATTTTACAAATGAGAGTCTTCTTAAGAATATTTTAGGATGCAATCCCACCACGGCTGAGGTCCAAGGGATTTTACCCATGGACTTCACAGGGACAAGATTTAACCCTTGGTATAGATCCATTCAAGGAGTGATAAATAAACATTTGGTAGAAAAAGAAATGTTTTAAAGGGCCTTTATGCAGGATTTGGGGAGCCCTATTTTTGCCTTCCAGAAAGCCCCTGGCTCTTAATTCATGCAGTGTCCTTTGCTAAGAAAATTTCATCTCTAATTCACACTCTGAAGAGGGAACATGGGACTCACCTGCTTTCAAGGGGGCTGGTTTGGCTGATGCAAACAGCTTAGGTATTGCCTTAAGGAAATAATTGTATTGCGAAGAATTAACTCTGTGGCTGCTTTCAATTTTCCTCTCTGTAAACTGTGATGAGCAATGGGCAGTAAGCCCAGACCCCACGGTAAGCAGCACTGAACAAGTTATAGACCATATGGAGAGAAACAAACTGCCACTTCATATACAGGATATCTATAATGCTTTTTTGCTTGAGTCAGCTAATTGCACATCCGCAAATCAGCACATTTATAACAAATGGAGCATTATGATATCATGAGAAATCTATTTAATATGATCAAAGTCTGCCAGGAAAAGTTCCCCCGAAATTATGAAAGTACTTAAGAGTCCTGAGTGCTGGGGACATTTTACAGTCCTTATTAAACAAGCATTTTCGTGTTGTTTCATGGCAGCCAGTGGTACCAAGGACTGTATCTTCTAAGCCTCCGTGTCAGCAATCTCACGGCAGTCACCAGCATGGGCATCTCCCTGCTGCAGGCAGAAGGCACATCTGTACCTATAATTAGAACCAGCCACACTACCCACACCTGCTCCAGCAGCAGGTAAAGATCAATTAATGCTTCCACCAGGAGCCTCAGACGAGGCATACTATCTCCTGTCTTTTTCCAGAAGCTGGGAACTGGAGTGTTGTAAACCCTCCTCTGTAGTGCAGATTTTAAGAAGTATACTTAGCTTCTCCATGTAAGTTTTTTTTTATGTTCAAGCACAGCAGGGCCCTTGATCTAAAGAGCCATTAGAAATGGTCTGAGTGCCAATATAAACTTATTTGGGGTATCAGTTGAAAAACATTCTCATATTTATGTAAGCAAGCATATGCTATCCCCCAACACTGCTCCACAGCTGATGTGTTTTCACCTTCACTTTGTATTTTTCCTTAGACCTTAGTAAACATTACAATGAGTGGTTTCAGCTGTAGGCAGTGGTCATTTCAACTACATACATCATTTTTTTGTAGCTCTTGATTTATGGGATGGTCCTATAAATTTTTGGGGTTTGGATTTGAAACAAGACTAACTTCATTATAGTCCCAAAGGGAAACTAGAACCTTCTCAATCAAAACTAGCTTTTACTATCCATCATTAAGTAACATAATTCAAAGATCATGTTTTACAAAACAAATAAGACACTTGTATCATGAGACACCTCTGTATCATGTCGTGGGCATCATAACCAGTGGAAGTGTTTCTATCATAAGTCTTTTAGAGGCCCATGGGTGGGTGAGGTACAGCCTAGCACGTGTGAAGATAAGGGGGGGGGGGGTGTGTTTTTGTTGTAAGGGATGCGGGAGTGAAGAGAAGGCACGTAAACACAGCTTAAGACACTGAAAGGGAAGCAGCTGACCAAAAATTATCAGAAATCACATTTAACTGTATTTTTATCACTTGCAGTCCTCTAAAGCTGTGTGCTTGTCTGATGTTCAGGTTGCCAGCCTGAGAACATTTGATATTCATTGGGAAAGCACTTTTCAAGACAGCAACACCACCCCTTAAAAGTCAGGGCTCAAAGTGAAGACTGTGAAGTTTCTAGGAGGATAGAACTAGGTTCACACCATGATGAAGAACTCCTGCCCTTGTTTCTAGCCTTGTTCCTGATATTTATGCTTCTTGGAATAGGACAGGTTGGAACTAATAGCTGACTTACAGGCACAGGGAAACTCCAACTTGCAGAAGGATCGCTGAAGGCAGAATGGGTATAGTCAGCAGTTTGTCATGTCAACTCGCCACATTTTTCACTGCTGTGTAACACACAGTGGTGCACACACACACAGGGAAGCTCTCTCTTCTGTGACAACAGTAAAGTATCCATATTCTTTCCACATTTTTCATATCTTACAACAATGTCCTATAACATTTTACAGGATGCTGGCATAGTTTTGCATGACTTAATACCTGCTTTATCCTTGCTGAAGTTGGTGTAAAGAGTCCCAACAGCAATTAGCCATTCTAGCTGCAGCAGAAACTTAGCTTTTATATTATGTGTGTCACTAGCTGGGCAGTAAAACAAGGTAAATTATACTGGGCTATTGCAACCCCAGGTTAAATCCAATGTCTGCACTGATTGACAAGGACTATGGCCTCGATATTTATAGATATGCTTCATCTGGGAAGAATAACAAATTATTCTTGGGCACAAACAACTGGCTGTACAAATGAGTCACAGAATACACTTAGATTAAGTAACTTCATTCTGATAAAAAGTGAATATTGCAGATCTGACTATTTATAGCTTTCCCTCATGGAAACGGTAAAGTCCTTTTCAAGCACTAAATGTAAATAGACTGTACTCAAAAATCTATACCACAGGCTATTACATGTAGTAATCAGTGTGGGAGTATGTCCCCTAACTTTCACAGGAAAAATAATTTTCAGATTATTTTAGTAAAAACAAACACAAGAAGAGCTAGAGAATGTGTACTATGCAAATCCTTTGTCCCAAACTACTGACAATGCTTATTAAAACAAAAATTATCCTAGCAGCCCCTTCCTTTCCTCTCTTTCCTCTTTCCATTACTTCTTGGCAAAGATTTTTCCCCTTTGCCTGGCAGATAAAATCATTTTCTGAGTGCCAAAACTGAAACAGGATCCCTGAGCACATTTGTGCACCAGACTTGTTTGTGTGCAATGTTTGTCAAATAATGGCAGAAGTATTCTTGTTTTACCATGATTTTGTACCCTTTCTCTCCTAACAACCTTATCTCTTCTAAAAGTATTTACTTGACTTTTTTATGACCCCTATGACTTTCCCATCACCATGCAGAGACCATAGAGTGCCACTTCTCAGGAGTTATGAATCCACTAACCATGTGCAGGTTGGCAGAAAATGGCTGGTCAAATTGACCATGTCCTGCCTCTCCCTCATGAAGGACTCCCGATCGAATCACTCTCCTCCCCATCCACTTGGTGAGTCTCATAAAACAGTCACTTTTATTCTTCTGTCAAACTAGACTGACACTTCAGAATCTGCAAGTCTCCTGATGGGAAGGTGGTAGAGAGAAGGAAAAGGATGGGCAGACAGAAAGGGGAAGCAACTGCATAAACCTTACTTCCTTACTGCATAAACCTTGTCTCCTTAGGAAAGCAAACTAAAGAGAGGTTGGTAGGAAAGGTCTCCCAAAGAATCGCTGGTCACCTCCACTGGTGCCCTCACCAGCTTGTCCATCTGCAGCTGACGGCCACCAAAGCCTCCACAGTGGCACGCACAGTCCCTTTCAAAATCAGCATCGGCTATTGCCAAATACAGTATCATTTTACTGCTGATGTTGATAAGTAATAGTATCCAGCACCAAAGTTCTATTAAAAGCATGTTAGGCGGTACATTTTAGGCATTTTGGCTACATGTACCCTGTTGCTGATTTCATTAAACCTTCTAAAAGCAATCGCCTGTAACAGCAAAACCTGAAGGTACAAAAACGCTGGAATTCAATCCCAAAGGCTGCACTGGGACCAGCATGAAGAATGAGGATCAGCAGCCTTGCAGGTCATGTCACAGGTTGCCATGAAATTACTTATGTCTTCAACATGCAGAACACACTTTGTGACAACTTTCACAAGTCAGATTTGACAAAGATTCTTCCGCATTTCTTGTGGATGAGCTACAGTCACTAGAACAATGGTCTCCAAAGTTTTTTGACCACACACCACTATCAGAAAAAAGTTCACACACCTCAATTCCTTATAAATTATATATATGTGCTACTGAAATTTTAGTACCTTCTTCCTATACCCCAGTGGATTATGTCATACACATTTCATTTTGGAAACCATTGCACCATAAGATGACAAATAATACAGATGCTTCTGAGCCCCTAAAGGAAGCAGGTCTATGACTTTATGAAGCGGCATCCTTTATTTCTACTGAGTTAGTGTCCAGCAGTGTGGAATGCATCATGACTGAAAAACTGCTGAAAAAAAAAAATAATCAAAAAATCTAAGGCACAGGAATTTTCAGTAAAATTTCCAGAGCTGTATACTGGAAATTCAAAGTCCCTCTGCAAATATGGAAAGCTCTAATAGTTTAAAGAAAGGGTATGAAATGAATTTTCCTCAAGTCAATGTTGATTCAGAATAAGGAACCAAATCAACATTAAATAACCATGAGAAATGGAAGTCTCAGTAAAAAAGACTCTATAAATTCCATTGATTTCAAATGTACACTTGGTAAGTAGCAGCAAACACAGTCACACCTTATACAGGTGAAAGATCTTTACAGTTCCTGTATTCCACATCCTGCCCTCTCCTTCATAGTGGGAACTACAGACCTTTTCCAAAAGCATAACTTTCTAGTTGTCTGGCATTTTTTCACTGCCTAAAACATGTAGGATTTTTGTCAGCAGATAAGATAGACTTGTCAAAAGATAACCCTTCCACCCAAAGCTTAACATAAAAGCTTAGCCCTTGAGCCATTACGCAGACCGGGAGTGTTCAACAGCCTCTGTGTCAAAACATGCTTTTCATAACAACACCATGGGTTTACCATAACTACACTGAAATATTTTAACCTGATCTTTTGCATAACTAATATGGCACTTCAGAAAACAAAATTAAAAAGACAATCAAAAATCACAAGTCAACAAAGTACAGAAAGGAGAAGCAAGAGAAAAGATGCAGACAATGGGGAAAGTTTCAGAAGTAACTCAGCTCGCCTTTCCTGCTAATGGCTTTCTGAACCTTCTACAGCTCCACCATCTCCCAAGATGACAAACTCAGGATGGAGTTGAGGTGGTGGAGGATTTCTGAAAATTAACAACATACCACCTGCAGTTCATCTTCCACTTGGCCAGTGCTAAGGCAGTCCACCCTCCACAGTAAAGCCAACAGCCACAGCCAGCTGGGATCAAAAGGCAAATTCCTCTTTCAGGTGCAACCATTATTTCTCAGCCCCAACAAGAATATGGAAATCAGCATTCAAAGTTCCATTATGACTACCTTGCTAATTAAAAAAACCCAAAAAGAACAAAGATTTTTGAAAGATTTAATTGCCGTAACTTCAGATATCTTGCCCTACATCCATGCTGGCTTCTCTCTACACCCTGAAGAGCTTACCAAAATCTACACTGATACAGAACCCTTCAGTCAGCTCACAGCAAGATCTCTCACAGTGAACTTTTTAATTGGTGTACTATCGGCTGAGCAACATTACAGCGTTATTTGGTCTGCTGAAACCAACTCCCCGAAGGGCAAACAGAATACAAACCAGGCAAAGCTCTCAGTTGTGTCTTGGGCTGCGTACCCAGTTTAGGCAGTTACAGCTTCACGGATAAAACACTGACCTCTGAGAGCCCCAGTCAAAGCCAGCTTGTGTTCCCATGAAGGGCACTGGAACTGGGGTAGGGAGTGTAAGTTTCAAAAGACCATTTTCCTAGGAACTGTCTGCATTTTTTGCCATGAACCTTTTCTCTTCCATATTTCTGTCTTCCTTGCCTGTCTCATCTCTTCCTGCTTAGGCTGACTGGCTTTTAACACCCAAACAATGGTCCTTATTTACTTGATAACACAACCACAGCTGGAAATCAGACCATGGACTAGGGGAATGCTTCTCTGAGATACGTGATGTGAAAACAGAACTTCCCTGCCTCACTCTGACAGTGCAATAGCCTGCACAGGGACTGATTTCCAGCTTCCAGCTCAGTGTTACACAGGTAGGGGACTCTTCATCATTTGTCTGGTTTTCCATCCCTCCCCATATATTTTCTGGATAGAGGCATTTGGCTCTTCAGGACTCCTCCTGCCTGCCCTAGAATTAAGAGAAAGGGAAAATAGAATAAAGCAACAGCTATGTGTTGGTGTGCCAGCACAGCCAGATGCCTCATTGCTCTCGGTCTCTCACTTCCACTGCCAGTTAGAGTTAGGTTCACACCATTTTAAAAATGAGAATAAGAATAAAACATGCTGATAAATCAGGTTTTCTATATCTTGCTTTCTACGCAGGCACTCTTGGTCTGTGCCATGCCTGAGGCAGGTACTGCTAGCCCCTCCATGCACGCTGCTGTGCTCAGTGCTGCCATGCACAGTGCCCAGCTCTCGTTTTGGAGTCTCAGGGCACTGCAGCTTTTAATAGAACCCCCCAGAAAACAGGCAGAATACTGCTCACTCAGCAGCTTGCACATCCACACTCAGAAAACTGGCTCTGGGACCCATCATTCCCTCCTACATCAGTACCACCCTTGCTTTGTTAGCTGGTGCCGGGTCAACTAAAAAGCGTTTGGATGAGCATAAGGTTCAGAAAAGACAGGGACTTGTTGCAAATTCCATTTTACTGGTGCTATGCCATTCTACTCTATTCTACCAGTATCCCTTCAAGACAGGTTTAGGGGGTCAGCGTTTTTAAACTTAGCATCACCACAGGGCAATCTCAGTCACTTGCCAAAAATCAGACTCATGCTTTAAATGTATCTATCTGTGCTCGTCTTAGACCAGAGACATCATGCAAGATGAAGTTCAGTGGATGGAGTCCCTTTGCTCTGAGCACCAGAAACCATGGACAGAGCTCAGCACAGGCAGGTGGAAATGGTGGGATACCTTCTCTGCCACAGCAACCCTTGCAGCTCCACAGAGGGGAGGCAGAAAATAGTTTTATCAGGAGGAATCAAGAGCGACCTCTTGATTTAGTTCACTGTATAAAACTACAAAAGGAAAAGGGAATATAATGGAAACCCTTGGATGTCTCTGAGAAGTGAATCTGCTCTGCCAGGATGGAAGCTTTCTGCAACCAAAAGATGAGGGCATAGTCCTTATGTACAGATACAGTACTAAAGAGCCAGGAAGCAGAGGGCCAGCTGAATGGCTGGGGAGAATGAGAGAAGGTTTCTAGACTTGCATTTTCCTTCACTTTTTCATCTGTACATTTTACAAACATTTGCAATTCTATCATCCACTTCAGTTGTTACAAATAAGTACCATCACTTACATTTTGACATAACCCGGCTTGAGATAAGGTTAGTTTCCAGGTGCCAAACTAATATTACGGTACTCCTCAAACAAAATGATGGCTCTGTTTATAACTGTGAAGCTTTAATGAGCACCCAGCTCATTATAATAAAGCATAACACAGTGTGTGATGAAGTGTGCCTGCAGAGACACTGCATGGAGCTGTGTGAGAGCCAGCACTGCAGGATGAGGAGAGAGATGAATGCTTCCTGCTGAGCAGGGTTACCCACACATAACCAGGGTATAGACAGGGTGGGCAACATCGTATCTTCAGTCTGAGCTGCAGAAACTCTTTCCAAAACAGCAGAGCTTCCCAGCACATTCCTGAAGATACTGGCCAACCTGGTAGCCATTTGTGACCCTCTCTGTCCCTCCTATGGAGAGCATCACTTGACCAAGAAACAGGACAGTCCATAGGACATACTTGTATTGAGTCATATGAGCTAAATTATTATGGAAACTCAGAAACCAGTATATTTATGCATGATCTCCATGTTAGACTTGTTTTACATACAAACAACAGTCAAAATTATTTCATCCTTTTCAATTACAGTGTTATGGAGCACATATAAGGACATTATTATTCTGAAAAGAAAAGAGGAAATAGTATGCCTTAGTCTTTCAATTAATATTCAATAAGAGGTGGAAAATCTAACTGAAAGTCATGAATTGATAGGTCTGTCATGCAGTAATGAAAACAAATTAAGGACAATTCTGCTATTTCAGTTTAATTTGTTTTTTTAGTGGTAACACTGGGATTTCTAAATGTACTTTAGGTACCACTCTAAAATCCAAGGGAGACTTGGCACCCGATATCCTCTATCTGAGCTTCTTTATTGGAGCAATGTTTATGTTGGATGTGTGTTGGATGGTTTAATTCCAGCCTACTGAAGAGCAGCCTCCAGGTCATAGATCTGCTGCAGCTAATTTGGCAGAAGCAGTACTGTCTCTTCAGAGAAGGGCAACATAAATCTGCAGATACAGCTTCTGTCTGGGGTAATGAACAGCTTTAATTTTCTGTAGAATGACAGTCACTGACCAAATGTCAAAAAAACCCAAAAAAACCCCAAAAAACAAACACAAAAACAACAAACCCAAAACAAACAAACAAAAAAAACACCAAAGAACCATGGGAGTAAAAGCACAGATCCTCCAACACACAGAAAACCTCCAGAACTTCAACTCCCCTGAGGCACCACGTCAGTGCTGTGCTGGGAGGCAGAGCAGAGAGTAGACTTTTTTCACTGCAGCACTGCAAGCACTTTCAGCCATGTCAGGTTTCCACCTACCAATTCCACATGATGATTTCCCCCCCACTAGCTAAAAGCATGTTTCAGCACCTTGCAGGGGTGTTCAGGAGGTGGTTTCCTTTCTGAGACAACCCTGGGAGAGGCAAAGCATTTGAGCAGTGCTTTCGGCAAGCAGCAGTGGAAGGCTGGAGGCAGACCCCTCCACACCATCCTCATATGGAGGATTCAGCATATCCCAACCTGTACCCCAGGGACTAACTGCAGACAATTCCTTGGAGAAGGCAGCCTCAGACAAGCAAGAGATGCTCACCAGTGCCAAAAGGCTTTGGGCATACTGGGAGCCCGAGGAGGGGTTTGAGGATGGATGACAGAACACTATCTTTTGTGTTTTCCATAGGTTTCAGGTTTGCTGGAGGATACAGATGAATGAGTACTTAATGTGTAAGGAGTTACTCACACCCACCCTGATCCATGTGGTGGCACATACCATTGTAGGGAAGGGGAAATGGGCAGGAAAGGAAACACAAGTGGTTATGACAAATGATATTCAGAACATAAAACAGAGAAACAAGGCCCAAACCATCCACTGTCCATCTTTCCTAGTCACTGTTCTTCAACACACTTTTCTTTAGTGAGAAAAGATGGTTGTGACCTGCTGTCTACTGTTGGCACTCTCCTTCCAGAGAAACAACTATCTGAATTAAAGCATACACAGTAGCTCATGCCTGTGTTAGCACATTTGACTATTAATTACTCTAAGGAAAAGTTCTGCAGGTCTGAAATCTGAGGATTTTCACTGGAGACTTATCAGCTACTTATCCACCAAAAACAAAGATCACAGAAATAAAAAAATATTACATTAAAACCAATATATTAAAAATATATATTTAAAAAATTTAAATACTTTTAAAAGAATTAAAATAAAAAAGTTAAACCCAGTATCTAGTTTGAAGTAATTTGCAATCTATTTATGTAAGGCAATTTCAGTTTAGCAAGATGTGTAGTGCATTGAAAGAGAAGCAATCAAAGACATTGTCAGAAAAACAAACGGGATGAACTGTAAATACCAATCACATCCTTCAGATATTCAAGATGGGCACCACTGGGTTCTTGATCTTCAATGGAAGATTTATCATTATGGAAATTATGCTAAATTCTACTTAAAAATAAATCAGAAAAAGCAAAACCAAGCTGGTGCCTCCAGTAGAGAACCCAAATGAGGACGATCATGGCAATTTTGCCCAGCAACAGTTACAGAGAACAGTTTAAAGTGATAGCATTATATTTCTCTACCTTTATAAGCCTCTACAATTTACAGTACTATTATAACTTAAACTGTCTCTGGGAACATACATTTATTGTGTTTGAACAAAGCTAAACCAGTGCACCTTCTTGTGCAGGCCAGACCTGCAGCGAGCTGGGATTCAGGGGAAGGTTTGCTTTGCAGCTCAGGCAAAGGCTGAATGGGCTCAGGGACAAGCTCTTCTATTTCCCTTTCTGCAGAAAGCAAAAATGCCCCACTCTGAATAACAGCATTTGTAAGTTGCCATAGGATAAAAGAAACCTCAAATACATAAATCAAGCTTAACAAAGGGGTTTCTTCTTAACGTGGCTAATGGCTCAGGTTCCTCTACAGACAAAGACACTGTTTGACCTACTGCTCTAATTAGAGGAGTAGTGATGTTGACATTTGTGTTGTATAAAGCAGACATGTTAACAGCCAGAGGGAAAGCTGTCAGTGCCTCTAAAGATCACAGCACTCATGGCGATGCACAATGCAGCCTTTAAATATTCAAATAATCAATTCAATGTTTAACTTCTTTTACTGATAATAAGAAATAACTCCCAAACTAGAAAAGAAAAAAAAAAACAAACCTCAAACCAAAAACCATCACACCAAAAACTAACTCCAGCTTCAGTCAGTGTTAATGTTGAAGGATTAAAGGGCAATACATGAATCAGTTTTATTCTGCCGAGGATAGTATTTCCTTTCAGGTTGTATGCAGTCCAGTTTTGCTATGAAGAAACACAAGCAATTTATACTCTCTGGGCTTTACACTTACCATTAAAACAAAAACAACCACCAGAGACTGCGGTTCATATATTCATATGTGCCAAGTTCACCTAAGCATGAAAACAGATACCACTGCTCATTTATGAATGAGTTTTAATTTAACTCTGATCTATTGCATCCCATTCCCTTGACATGAGCAGCACCTCTGCTGCAGACAGGCACTTCATGTTTTACAGATCAAAATCTCTGCAGTAAATCCTTTGTAAGCACCTGAGTTCCCTAGAACAACAGTGAGTCCTTAGTGCTGTAGCTCCATCAGCTCCAAGCCCCTCTCAGATTTCCCTAATATGTGATGTTCTCAAGCCCACTTTTACCCAAGGCGAAGCTGAACATCAAGCACCACAGGCTGACAGGAGGTTTTGTACTGGAGTCCAAGACTGAAGTTCTCCATTCTCACCACCTGTATTCCAAGGAAAGAAGTCTTCTACAGGCTCAGAGATAGAGGCTCAGCATCAATCATCACACCCCACAACATAATGCTGCCTCGACAAAACCCATCCTTGACACTTCTAGAGCCTGTTTTGTAATTAATTTCTGTAAGTGGATAATTGACTCATTTAGCTGAATTACAGCAATATGATAATGCAGAAACAGAAAAATGTAGCTGTTATTTATCTCACTGTTCAGTCCAGTCTTCAAAACCACTGCAATTTAATTGTTACTGCCAATGATTTCTGAAGGAAACAATTTAACCTGGCAGGCATTGTGCTGTCTAAGTTTAAAAAAATTTAAAAAAAGACTTTTACAGTGATACATATTTTGTTTATATGCAGATTGCACAAACTGCTTCCCATTTCTTTCCTAATGCTTTTAATTTTCCCCCATCTTTTTAAGACTGTTCCACTTTCATTTTCATGTTATCCCATGTGGTCAGCACTGCTCTAAGGGAAGACACATGAAGATCATCTGTCTTCCCCATACAGCTCCAAACACAGCACATGGACATATATATATATATATATATATATATATGAAAGGTAACAAGATGAACTTAAAAAGCATTATGGTGAAGGAATCTGTGAGTCTGCATAACATGCCTTGAGGGTAGATTACAAGGAGACACAGCTGAACGGCAGCAACATTTTGGATTGCTTCAGTAAAGTAAAATCTGTACCTTCTTTGTTGATAATGAAGAAAAATCAAACTTGAAATGGCTCTCTTATGAAGAAGATAAGGAAACAGAGTCACAGTACACTACACATCCCAGCCAGGGAGGGAAATTTAACTTCATGTCATTCGCTCCTCACTGCACAACTGCTGCTGTTCCCTATCGATCTCCATGGTAATTGTAAGTAGCCACAAAAAGCCATTCCCCGTGCCACAACAGTGCTTACCAGAAGCAGTTTTGCTGTTTACAGTACTTTGGGGAAAAAGATGAAGGCATGAAGAGGAAGGAGTAGATTCTTCTCCCTCAAATTTGTTTTATACTGACAGAAATCCATTGATTTTGTAGAAAGCTTTTCTTCCCTCATTTGCAAGGGAAAATTTCATCCCATTCCCTGAAATTCCTTGTTCCAAAAATCAGACTGTTTAAGCATCCTCTGGGACTCTAGAGGCAGATACAACAAACAGCAGAGCATAGGGTAGGCATGCACATGGCAGCAACAAGATGAGGCTGCAGCAGATGGTTTGCAGTTAGTAGTGGCTGGGAAGAGAATGGAGCTGAGGTGGGTGACACAACAGGTACATTGGCACTAAAGGGGAGATGCTGCCCCTTGTAAGTGACCCAAAAGGGTGAGTTCAGAAATGCAAAGCTCCTGCTCCTGTCCATGGAGTCCCTTGTCTGCTCACACAGGAAGGTCTCATGAAGAACAGAGCTGAACAACATGTCTCTCAAGAAGGGGCCAAAAGCAACAATCATTTTGGAGCCAAGAAGAAAGAAGATTTGGGTGGAAGACTCTAGATGAACATTGCAGGACAGAATCTAAGGATGGTGTAAACACCTCCCCTGAATATTTCCAGGAAGCAGCCTGTGAAAGGGCAGAATCAGCCCATGTAATGCCATCCTGCATGGCTCATGCAGTTAGGACATTTAGACAGTGGTGTCCAAGACCCACCTCCTAAATGTCACCAGTCAGATCTCTCACAGCCACAGTGGGCTCAGCAGTAGCAAAGCAACACGCTATATTTATGGTAGAACATTTGCAGCTCCTAATAGATCTAGAACATATTATGGGACAAAGAAATAAACCCTATTTTCCAGCACTGCTGTTAGCACTTGCACAAGCCAGGTGTTATAATACAGCATCTGATGTGATAGTGCTTTACACAGTCCTGAAGGGACAAACCACTGCCTGGAAGAATACAGGAAGTAATGAGGCCCTTTCTTAATAGGAGTCCTAAGTGACTGATATCTCAGTGATAAAGCTTTGCAAATTCATTGAATAAATCTGTACTGTTTCCTCTTTGTCTGTTTAACATGTGATTGGCACACAATTTCCAGGTATTACTATAAAGCAATTTATTTCTCTAGACAATAGAAGGGAGCAGTAGGTTCCTCCAGAGCAAATACTGCTCCGGGTTTTAGACTTAGCTAAATGTAACTGGTACAGACTGTGGCAGCTGGCAGGCTCAGCCACAGAGCTTGCTGTGAATTACTGCTAACAAACACATTTGTGTTTATTAAACCTTTCTTCTTTCTCCAAGTGTTATAGTCATGGTTCTGGACTAATCACAGACACTGTTTAGAAACATCCTGAAAACGAATGTTTGAAAAGCCCTCACAAGGTTCACCTCAAAGCTATTTAGCTTAGAGATCTACTGGCTGCACCAGCAGCCTACAGGGTCTGATGTTTCATAAGGGATTAGCCTCAACTTCACAGTGCTCAGGTGCCTCATCCAGGGTGCCCCTTTGCTCTGTCAGGATCCCCATCCTTCCTCTTTACCCTGGCAATAGGTCTTCCCTGACAGAAATCAGTGTTCAAATTCAGATTAATGTGCAGCAGCTCCTACTGTGTGTGCTGGCAGACCAGCCCAGCTATGAAGTGGGACCCTGAACCTGTGGCTGAGCGGGAAGGGGATGGGGATAATACAGAGGAAATAAAAACAAACCAAATTTTTTCTATCTGACAAACCTGGACCAGAACATATTTTCCCCCTAACACCAGCCACATACATGAAGCAGTAGCATTTACAGCTCTTGGGACTTCCACTGGAAAATCTCCAAGCTCCCTTAACTTCCAGTCACCATAAAAGGACCATGCCCACAGTAATGGAAAGGGCTGTGCAAAGGATGCTACAGGAACCCACACCAGTAAGGCAGTGTTTTGACAGAATCACACACTCACAACCCACTATTGGATTTGGCATCTGCCTGAGCCGAGCCACCAGCAAACAGGGCTGAGAAGGAGGGAACGGTGCTGGATAAGGTGCAGGGTGACAGCAACACGTGGCTCAGGTTTCAAGTGGTCTCCAAAGACAGACAATAAGTTTTGTATGTGCTGAGCCTGCCCAAAAAGGGATGTTGCTTCACAGCTGCTGAGGCTGTGAGCCTACTGTCCTGCAAATGGATCTGCTTCTCCCATTGTCCTTCTGAAATTCTAGGCTTGGTTCAGACCATGTTTAACTAAGGTTTGAAGCTTTAATTTTTTCCTTTTCCCAAAAACCCAATGCTGAACAATAATGCTTCCGATTAGCCAGCAAAAGAGATGACTGTGCTATTAGACTCGAAGCTATAAGGCATCCATAAAGTTTCAAGAGGTACCAATCTGGGTACCAATCTAGTGTAGTAGAGAAAAATATGTAATTGCAGGTTCATATATTATAGAGCCAAAGCAAATTACCTGCTGCTGTTGTGTTTATAGCATTGATACTGGGGGTGGAGGAATGGTTGCCAAATGAAAACCCGCTCAGCCTTGGGAACCAACTGATGTTCTTATAGCCAGGAATCATGCTGTAGATGCTCACAGCAGATGGAAATTGATGGCTGTAATCTCCATGAGAAGGATGGTGGCTGCACTAAAGCACTGCTGCTACCCACCCCATGTGGCATGACCATCAATCTGATGTGTGTTGTTAGCACAGTTCAAGGTTGCAGACCACTGCTGGAGAAAGAAGTAAAAAGTCCACAATGAGCAATTGCTGAGGGAAGCAGAGAGAAAGGACGGCTGTTTTTCTCAGTTCACTGGATGAAGCTGTGACCCTTGAGCAGTTCTGAAGTTAACACCTGGGTATTAGAGGGACATATGTATGTTTCTGTTCCTATAGCTGCACAGCGTGGTTCTATGCTACCTGGCCACAGCACCAGTGCAGTTGGTTTTCACAATGCTGGGTCACGTGAACCGAGAAGAGCAATAATGGAGATGACCTTTGGTGTAGCACCAAAGGTATAGTTTGAAGCGCTGTGTTTCCTCTCAAATACTGTTCATCTCAATGAGAAATCAGTTCTGTGAGACAATGACATTATGAAGAGTGATGGCTGATGCTATGTGGGGAGCACTGCACGCTCTATCCAGCTGCATGAGCAAGCAGAGCACACCCACGTGCCTTGCGGTTGGCACTGCCGGTTCAGGGGATCCAGGGCTGCCTTTGTTTCTCTGACTTTCTAGAAAGGACAGAATCAGGGCAGCTAACTTTTTGCCATGTGCCGCATTTGCTGCCAGCAGATTTTCTAACATGTGCACAGCCACAGCAGCAGCCAGATTTTGCTCATCTCCCTGCCTCCATACTTCCATGGATAAATAACCTAGCATACATCAAGATACATTTATCTTGGGTATAACCTCTGGAATGTCATTGTGGCAAGAACAGAATTATGTGGGCCATAGTACAGATGAAACCATGTCACCAGGGAAAATAATTTCAGATGTATTTCTCTCACAATTAATAGCCACTAACTTTTCTAGAGGAAAGAAATGTTGAGATACTTTACTAAATGCAAGTTGAAGTGAAAATAGAACATTGATTTTATAGAATAATTTTTCAAATGCTTGTAATGATATTATGTTCTTCTGATACATAGTTCACAGAGACAACCCCAGGCCAGAGTAGGTGGAGACTAACATATTGATTTCATTGAAGCAGACAGAGTATGCATCAGTTGAAAAGCTGGTGTACCTTTTCCCTTATTTGAGTCAGTAGTAGAATGGCATAACAAGAAGGCATTTTAAAAAATATCCACTGTGGCTGATACAGCTGAAAGTATGTTCTGAAACAGCTCTGATGACAAAGAAAGTGATAAGAAAGCAGCCCCTACAATATGTACTAAATTACTTCTTAAAATGCATTAATCCTACAGGGATTTACTGTAATTCTTAAATTAGAAACAAATTGGAAAGAAAAACTAAGAAGCCCCTAGTAAGACACATGGCTATGTTTGTGTTCTTTCATCTTAGTGTTGGTAGACACTGCTGCAGTGTGCTCCTTATTTTAAGTGGATCATTTATCTTTTCCCCAAGCAGTGGCACATTCTGCTTTCAACAAATGGTCCTGAAAGGATGCTTTGCTTTTAAAAAGGAATATGAAGGGACTGGAAAAGGCCTAATCCGCTTGTCCTGAGCACAGCTTTGTAGTGAAAATTTGCCCTCTGATTCCATTGAGATGCTGTGGTTGAACCTCCTCCAGTGTCATCCTCCACAGAATGGTCCCACTTCCAGGGCTGAATGATTTTGCTTTCTGTGTCCTGAGCCAGGTGCAGCATCAAACCCAATGCTTTATTCAGCTACCAGATTTCACTGCAGATTTGGCAGTTTGCTAAGGTACAAAGGTTATTCAGCACACATTATTGCTTAGGAATCATTTGCCTGTTCATAGCACATAATTTACATTTTCTGGAGTTTTCTAGCAAGGTTATTTTATGCATAGTAGATTTTAATAAAACATTAAATACATATTGAAAACCCATCAGTTCTTGTTTTATTTTTGCAGATTGGAGGGTGCATTTCAGGACAGCATAAAGCAGATGTGTAATCTTTTATCCCTTGTAGTGGTCTCAAACAAAGAGTGAATAACCATTCTTTAAATCTAATTGCAAACTCTATCCAGCAACCAAGACACCCCTCCTGCATCTGATGTACTTCTGAGGATTTTACAATATATTCTTATCTATGTCTTTTCTATACCCAGCTCTTCTCCTCAGAGATCTTTTTGCCCATCTCATACATTCATTTTGCATCCACCTCACACACCCACACCAAATTCAGAGTTTGAATCTGCATCTCAATCACATTATGGTCAACCAAAAGACTTTCCCGCTCTGCCAAACCTAGGGATATTGATAGTTTTCATCAAGCCAAATTGTTTAAATAGAAATTTTGGATATAAAGCAACAAACAAAATGTCCAGGAAGAAAGACAAAGCCATGCAGCATCATTGTGAGGTGTGCAGACCAGCCCTAAACTGCAAAAAATTATTGGCATAGAGGTCATGAGTCCTTTTTTACCAAGGAGAAACTAAAATGCACACAATCCTATAAAAAAAATCCAGTTCCTCCTGTGAAAGCTGAATTCTTTTAATATATGCTGTCCTCTCTGTGTGGATCCCCCTGCCACTTTGTGTATGGGTTTATCATTGCCTCGAATACCACCAGAGCACCCCAATCTTCTAATGGAGCAGGAACTTTACCACCAGTAATCTTTCAAGGTATGAAACCTTTCTAAGTGTCTGATGGCCTTATGGAGCTTTATTTTGGAGCTGATTAGAGAGAAAACAAACTACTGCCACACACAGCCTCGGGTTTTCAATTTTGTTTAAATTAAACTGGGACCAACCCACAACACACTGCTAGCATTTTCCAGAAACAAGGAACGGAACAGAGAAGAGAATCCTTCCCTCTTCCAAATGCACCACCATCCATCAAACAGGACTCCTTGCTGTTGACACCTCTCAGGGACACAGAATGGGAATGCTTTCAATTATTTGTCTCTTGGCTGATGTGCTACAGTCTTTGCTTGGAAAGAGCAGGTAAAGAAGCATGGGAGGAAATGTGGTTTGTGACAGTTCTTGGCATGTTGATTTTACTGAGGGTTGGTTTTTTGCTTTGTTTTGTTTTAATGAGTCTCTTTTGTCTTGCTGTCAGCTCTGAAGTGAGTCTTCATGCACAGAAAGCCCAAACTTTCCATTGCACAGAGACGTGAGACTACACCACCCAAGACTAAATGCTATGTGTAGTTATTTCCAGTTGGTGATGCAAGAAAGCTCACCGAAAGTCACTGTGTCCCTGAGCAGCAAAGCCAGAACCAGATAAGAGCTTCAGACCAGATTACAGCACAGTTCCTACTCTGCTCAGCCCTAGACAGCTACATATGGCAGAAGAAGGGGAAAAGAAAATAAAAGTACTAACAGGAGGCTACTACAATGTCTGAACTTTTACTATCTTGCATGCTGGAATTCCTAACAAGGCTCCTCCATAAAAAGAAAGCCTTTTTAATGATGTTGAGGATTAAACCCCACTCAAACCTGACACAAAAAAGCTTATTCAGAAACTTCAATTTACTTCTTGTGGCTAAATGACACTTGAAAGCAGAACAAACCACCACACTACAATAAACAAGCATAAAGAGAAATCAGCACATAATGGTGATTTATTTCTCTTACAGAAAACAGAAAAACTGAACCATTATGGATGAATCAAATGAAAGCAATATTTTTTGGCCATAACAAAACTTTTTACTTCAAATTAATCTAGTAACTAAGCATTGTGTTCCAATTTGGGATACTTAAAAAACTTTCTAATGAAAGCAAAGGCTACTTTCACATGGGGACTGAGGAGTGTGATTATCACAACCACTGCAGAAGCTGCCTTGGGTCTACACTGCAGATCCCTGTCGTGTCCAACTCTCTTTGGAAGTGAGAAATTCAAGCCAAGGTGCAGTGAGCTGGGGTGAGTGCTACTCCCTGGGGCACCACCTCCCTCCCCACTGCCCAGGCTCCTTCCAAGCCCATGTTCATTTCCAAGTGGGCTCACAGGTTGTTCCTGCAAAGCAGTAAGTACACAGGTTTGTATCCCTGATACACATTATGATTTACATCAGTAAGACTAATTAAAACAGGGTTTCCTGCACTATCTCCATTTTGGTTTGCATGTGTGGGTTTTTAAGCCGTTTTCCCAAAGGACAATCTTACTGGTCAAAAGAAACTTGGGGCTTCCATAGGTGATCAGAATACATTATTCAGTATCAAAACACAATAAGCAATTACACAGATTAACCTTACTTCTATTCAGAATTTTAATTTTACATTAAATTTGGCAAAAAAATGAATTATGTAGATTTTGCATTTCATAGATTTTTTTTTTCTGGTTTTGATTTGCCATACTGTGTAGTGATGGAAATTTGAATTTTAACTCACAGCATACAAGAATAAGCTTACATAACTGCCTAAGTTACATCTAAATATTAACTTTAAAAATATTACAAAACAAATGTAAAATATCATCTGCCATAATACTGAGGTGACAGACTTTAAGCTTGGTCTCCTCCACAGCTTTAGTGCTAGAAGACTATATTTTTATTTATAATTCTATTTATAATTAGAACATGGAGGGGGAGAGAAAGCAAACCCAAAACTTTATGTTCAGTCTATTCAGTCTCCAAATTTTGCATTTACATCATTCAGCCAAGGCAGGAGAACTAACAGGAATTCATGCAGTCCTCTCCACACTTCTGCAGGAAGAAGCTATGGGGGTTTAATGCTTAAACACAAACTACTTTCTGACTTCCACCTTTTCTGTAAGCAGACATTCTTTGTAACTTCAAGAGCCAGCATGAGGAACTAAAATATTCTTAATTGCAGATAGATTTAAAAAATTCTTATTTTAAAGATATAAAACAAGCAAAGAAAAACCTTCACTCAGCCAAGCAATGAGCTGTGGCATACACTGAAAAAAGGCTCTCAGATGAAAAAAATAAAAGGACAATTTATATATTACCTTTTGTATGTTTGTGGCTTAATATACATAAAACCCAACCCCTAAATCCTTCTACAGGGCTGCCTTCTTGTATTGCTTTTCCACTCTACGTGAATTTCCATGTTACTTAGTTTTAATAATAGCCCATGTTTGATAATAGCCTTCTCTCTTAGTTCAGAATGAGACCTATATACTAATTCATTTCCATAATTCACAATTAACAAAGGTGCTGATTTCTGATTTCATTAATGATTTTCCCCCTGATGTTGCTTCTAATCAAGCAGAACCTTCTCCCAGTCTCTGAAGCTGCTCGGCCATGCATTGACGTGTAGCTACAGAAGTATCTCAACATCCACAGCAAGACGTCAAGGAGAAATCACTTGCATCTCCCATATTTTTCCAACAGTGTTCAGAATAATGATCCATGATCCAATCCACTGAAGGCAGAAAATAATCTAATAATGGCTTTCTTGGCCTCCAATTTTTCCAACACTTGTTTTCCCTGCTGTGTTTCCTATTTCAAAGCCCTTTTTAAATAAAAGATGATGCTGTCTGCTTAAAGTCCTAATTTTGACCAAGCCTGCTTGTGGACCTGCTGAGTGTGCCATTAATAACATCCCACTAACAGAGACACCACGATAAATACAAATAATTACAAATACACTATATAAAATCAATTTTAATTTCCAGTTAACTCCATTACCTTCTCTATTTGTTTCTCATTTAAATGTCTTTAACTGTCTGCTCTTTTTTTAATCCAATTATAATAAATCCTGAGAATAAAGAATATTTATTTCTTAGCTCAGTCAATGCTAGACAGGTGATACCCTCCCATCTAAGCTGGCTCACAAGACACCATTCATGCAGTAAAACACTTGATGGACATGGAGGATTATTCAGGTACCACTAGTGCCTGAAATAACTCCAATGGGTCCTTCATTAGGACTTGTAAATGGCGTTTAACTCTCACCACCAGAAGGCAAATGCCCAGCTAGCACATGCAGTCCAGGAATGAGACCTGCCGATGTGCTGCTCCAGGGTCTTGTGCTTCTCAAGCTCTTCCTAAGCTCACGTGCAGCCCAGCACGACAGGATCACAGGATCACTCCCACAGTGCCATCCCAACACTTGTCCTACATAAGTAGGTGCCAGCAGGTGTGCTACAGAAGTTCACCCGTCTCCTGCAAGTTTATCCCCAGCCTTTTGCAAAACCAAAGGCAGCATTTGCTTCCTGGAATATCTAAGTGGCAAGGCAGCAACATTGTTCTTGGGTTACTCCAGCCAAGTGACTGGCATGTTTGTAGGTCTGCTCCCTGTGGCAGGAGGGAGAAGGGAGAAGATCAGGAAGAGAACTGGGGAAAGATGCAGCATGAGCGGACTGGACAGATGGCTGAGAAACAGAATTGAAAGGGACATTGCTTGTTAGAAAGAAAACAAGCAAGATTTTGGTTTTGTGTCAATCTAGTTGTCCTGGGTCAAATCCAGTGGAGGTTGGCCAGCTTCCATTAGCGAAGCAGCAGCCCACTACATATTCCACTTGGGGGTTGTTCTCTCATTTCTAGAGGCCTTAAAGACACCTGCTAGAGCTCTCTGCTACCATGGCCAAACATTGCATACAGCTGAAAATATGCTTTGTTTATATAAATGGAACTCTAACAGACTGCCCAATGTCAACAGCAGTGAATCTGTTTACCCAGAAAACAGGTGCAATGGAAGCAAGGGCTCTGCCCTCCCTTGGCACATAACAGGGCGCTGGCAGCTGAAGGAAAGGGAAAAAGCCACAGGATGAGAGGGCAGCTCTGAAGGATCAAAAAGGGCAAGAGGGAGATATTTCAACCTCCCCTCTCCAGCTTCTTTTTATCCCAGAGGATAAGTTCCCTCATTCACTCCTGACTGTGAGATAAGATGGTGCATTAAGATCTTGCTAAGTGATACATTTTTAGGACATTTCCCAGAGCAGTAGTCTCCTTCTGGACCATGTCCCAGCATTTTTCCTGCTCCATGGCCCCGCACTCCAACCACAGTGGATGACTGGTCATGGATCAGCTGCAACTGTGGGATCCCAAGCTGTGAGAAGCCCTGCACCACAGCTCTGTGGGCATGTCAGATGCAGCACAGCTGCAGGAAAGTGTGAAATATGTGTCCAAAGCATGAGTCATTCATTCCCCATGCGGGCTGCACACAAGGCCAAAGGCCACTCGTGTTTCTTCTCTTTAAACACTGCATTCCCTCACTGCAATTTGCAGCTAGTTACTTTTTCAACATTCAGGCAGCACAACTTGCTCTGAGATAATCTATGCTGGCAGACAGATAATATGTATGGGAGGAAAGGGAAAGAGTAAGAAGTCTCATCTTGCAAAGGTTTTGTGACTTAAGTTCATTCCTCCAACACATGCATTTGGAGAGAAACACAAGTTCAGAGAGTCCAAGTCTGGTCCTTTTTAGACAAAAAGCCAAGGAGACCCAAGTAGTGAGGTGCCATGGATAGAAAACCAGAACAAGAGCTGTAGGAAGAAAGAACAGAGGCTCTGTGTGTCCTCACAACTCCAAATATAATACACATAGGACTCTAAAACAGATTAGAACAAGAATATGAATAGATGTTTAAATAGACTGTTGTCATTTAGAACATCTCACAAATCTAATCAACAGTAACTAATACTGCAAAAAGCCTATTCCAATGGCATCAGATGTAGCATTTAATAGTCGATTTGCAGTTTCTTTCTTCCTTTCTGAATGTTTTGCTGATGTTTCATATCTAGTTCTGCTTCTGTCCCTATCCATATTCACTTCAGTTCGTGACCATACAAACACCTCTGTCTGTCTCCCATTCCCCCTTTTCTCTCACCTACCTCAGCAACAAACTCTCCAAGGTGTTTGTTTACTCTCAGTGTTGGACTGCAGCAGATGCACATCTCTGAAAGCAAAGTCAAGACACCACCAGCTATCTGGATATACAAGTGTGCCTACCCAGCCTCTACCCCGAACCTTGGCAGCAGTGAGATTCACCAGATCAGATTTCTGACACATGACCTGGAGTTAACAGTCTGACAGAGGAGTAACTTTGTAAATTAGATAAATGCAGTTTGACAAAGCACTGAAGACATGTTTAAGTCCTAAGCTATCAAAAAACTTCGAAGCACAAGTTTTGAGCCAAAGTATGCACACAACTTCTCTGTTAAACAGGGGTCCATGTCCTGATTTGAACTCAGTCCATCACTGAGTTCATGGAGGACAACTGATCAGCTAGAGAGCGAGACTAACAGGATCAGATTCCCCACTTCCCAGGGGCACAGGAGTTAGGTTCATTAGTACGAGATACTCAAATACAAATCAAATGGATGCAGAACACAGTAGTAGTAACAATCCCTTTTAAGCAAGAAGACACACAGGAAATGTCAGACACAAATGTGGACATGTGTACAGTCAAGGATGCAGCACAAAGTCTGCTGAAGCTAGTGGGTCTGAGAGCAGTTCTAGAAAGCAAAATTTAGGTACCTTGTTTAAACAAAAAAAAAATATAAAAAGGACATATTTTTGATCCATGACTGAATACAGTTAAAGGGAACCGCTTTTCCTAATTATATTTATCAGGAGAATCTTTTTTATTTAAACACTTGCATAGCTGTAACAATGTTACCTAATTTTGGCAGAGTAGAATAAGAGTAGACTGACTAAAATTAGGTTTGCAAACATGCACTAGGAGACACAAGGCTTCACATGACTCATCTGCTTCTCTACTAACAGCCTCCCTGATACACTAATGAAGGGATCCTCAACAAGGACGATAATTTCTCAATAAAGGCAGAAGATTTAGAGTAACCACGTTATGAGCAATAGGAAGATACTGCATTTGCCCTGAGGTAGCACATTCATTTTCAAGACAACTAGCATTAGAAAACCTCTTACCTGGAGATGGTACTTTTAAATATTTTCCTGGAAAGGTAATTAAATCTGAATGAATGTGTTAAAGCCTATATATCCTCACCTCCTGCCACAGGTCAGCGTTGCTAGGAAGTCACATTATAAAACAGTGTGACATGGAAATACACATGAAAATACACATAAGGAGGGGGTAATACAAAAGAAAAACACCTAAGTAGAAGCTGTTTCCAATAGAAGTGTCACAACCTTAGTAGGTTTACACCCCAGGAGTCTCACTATCCTCAGTTTGCAGGCAGTGCATCTGTTTTGCTCAAAGCCACCCCAGTGTTAGCACAAGCCTAGGAAGAAATCCCGGGTCTCCCCAGGCCCTGCTCCCAATCCACCCAACCACATCCCACCATCTTTCTGAAACCCATCCTGACTCTGGGTCTCTATAACAGGGGTGGGGACCAGAATAAATCTGACGGCGTTCTGCACTAAAATGGTGAAGCTGCTGAGCTCAGTACTTTCTACCTTTATCCTTCCAGCTCAGAGAAGAGCTTCTACATGCCATACATGTCTCATGCTCTCTAAAGGCTCGGCCAAGACACAACACTGCTGGAATAAGGCTCTTCCTATCAGTGCCTCCAAGATTATGCAAGCAGGCAACAAGGTTACAATACTCTGAGACACAGGGGGCTCTCTGTGAGGATGCATTCTAGAAAACGTAAGTAATTAATCAAACAACACTGGGAGATGCACACTGGTATAGGAAAGACAGATTGTTTCACTGACAAGGATGGCAGAAGGACAAACACTGTGCCTATCCTGCACACAAAAAGCGTGGCTTCAAGTTCTGTGCATACAACTCAGTTAAAATTTATCATGGCACTATTAAAGCTGTGATCATGTCAATGCAGACACTAGGTTCAGCTTAGCTGACTGCTTTCTGTCCAGATGAGTTGAATAGTCTCTGCACAACCCAGTGCTGCCGGGGAGAATCAGACAACAACCTACTGATACACAGGCAACTACATCCCCACTGACAGCTGCAGAGGATCATACCAGCACTGAGTCAATGACAGATAACTGATGGGCAGGGAAGGTAGGCAGAAATGACAGCCCTGGGGCGAAAAGTGGTGAACTGACAGCTAGAGGGGCTCAGGGAAGGATAAAAAGTGATCTGCACCAAGGGAGGAAGCCTTGGAGACTGACACAGGGGAGGCCACAGAAGAGGGCAGAGTGGTTTTCTATGTTCAGTCCTAAACTTTTCATGCCACTTACCTACCTACCTACCTTCTATTTCTGGTTAGACTCCTGGGGCTTTATTCCAGTAATGGTTTCAAATTGGGCAGCTAGGAGAGGTAATGGGGAAATACCCACAATTTCTCTTTGTACTCTTCTCCCACAGGGTCAACTTCTCTGGTGCCCCTAGTCCTCCCTTTTCCCATAGGCTCTTGGGTGCCTTCTCCGAGGAGCTCTCACCTTGGGAACCAGGCAATATAGAACTGCCCTGGTGTTTGAACAGCCAGGCCAGGGCAAGCTACAAAGACCTCCTGATGCTGGAGGCTGCAGAAGAGAACAGGAATGTGTAAAACTGGGGCATTATGATAAGAAGAAAAGTTACTATTTAACTGATTTAATTGGTGTAATTGAAGGCACCGTGCCTCATTTTATTGTTGTAGGAATATGGAATAGTCACATATCATTCTCTCTCCCACGTTATACCCAAAAACATAACGGCGCCAACATCTGACTGGGAATAGCTCCATTTTCTCTGCAAACAAAAAGTCATGGAACTTTGTGTTTTTTAAAAAGGAAAACTGAGATTAGACTTGACATTTAGAAGCTTCCAAAACTGGCAGGCCCTAGGGCCAGGGACTTTGCAGTCCCAAGGGGGTAGCTGTGCAAATTCAAAGAAATGAAGTGCAAGGAAATTGCATAAGTTGACCTCTCCGGCTGCAGCGGGGAGAGAAAGCCCAACACTTCCATGCTTCACTGGGCAGGCATTCATGAAGATGAGTAAAATATTATGATCAAAAGCTGTCTCCACAAGGAAACTCACTGAGGCAGCTGGTCTCCATCCCATCTTAAAAATTCAACTCTACTGGTCCCTGTAGAGGAGCAGGACCCTGATGCAAGCATATTACCTGCGGCTTTCTTTTCTCATATGACTTCACAACACTTCTTATGTCTGTAGATGAATGAAGGCTCTTTGCATAACCACTGTCATTTCACTTGCAGACTTAGGCAGCAATCTCACAGAGGGGAATTGAGTCCAGCAAGCCAGTGAATGCATCTTTTCTTTCTTAAGGAACTGCAACACAGCATTTTCTGCCAGAAAGAAGGCTCACTTGTTCAGCACCTTTTGAACACATGTTTCCAGAAGAAAAATATCTGCCACTATAATTAAGGGTAGGGTGCTTAACTAAATATTTCTTTTGTCAGCCATTCATTTTAAAATGAGAGTTTATTGCCACATTATGCCACTTCAATATTGGATTGCCCTCAACCAGAACATCTGTGTACTTAACCAGCTGCTTTAAACAACTGTCTCCTTTAAAACTAAGTCAAACAGATTACGTGTTTTATTATAGCCAAATTTCACTATGACGTTCTTTCTCTCATGTGCCATAGCTGGCAAGAAAAGAATTACCAATTCATTTCCAAATAAAATAAAAAACTAAAAAAACCCCACTCTTTCTAAAGGGACGGCAACTACCACCCTATAGCTGTGATAAAGATGTTAGCACAGGAACATTTAAAATTATTTATATGTTCATCTGCATAGTATTTGCTAAGACATTTGGAAGCATTTCCCTGGAAACACAAAAGTTCAGTCACTCTGCTGCTGGCAAGAGCAGGGGAAGAAGAGATTAGCTCCTGGGACACATGATTTGTAGCCTTTAGTTCAACATAGTCTTGGTTGGTGTAACTATTGGCTCCCGATATTCACATGCACTTTTCAATGCACAGCAGTATCGCTCAGAGGAGTGAGATGCAAAAGCTTAGTCAGATGTAAGAATGGATATGGGATTTCTTATGCCAGAGTTCAGCTTTTAAAACTAAAAGTTATCAGTTGTCCCTGTGACAAAGACTTTAAAATGTAAACTGGATGTAATGGGCCCATCTGCCTCAGTTTTCAGAAAGCAGGAACCATGCTTAAGCTGTTTGCTTTCATTATTCCCAGGTATTTCACTGGTTAATGAATTATAAGCCAGACTCAGTGCAGAGTAAAGTAGTCCCGCATGGAGAAAATCCCCAGCTACTGTACACAAAGCACAACAATTTGAGACTTTGACAAGACGATGTAAACAGGAGCACGGGGATTATTTTCTGGAAGGGAATTTCCTTTTCAGTATTTACAAACTACTGTACCAGTGGAACCAGGATGGTCTAGAATGACATTTAAAACAAAACACTTCAGAAAAACAAGTGGTTTCAGGAAAATGTCAGCTATCCCAGCTTCATGAACTAATTGATTCGAAGTATGAAGACAGTAACACCCAACAGAGATGACAAAAGTTAGTCATTGTAATGGACAGACCAAGGGAAGCTCAGATACACTTTGATATATCCACTTCTGTGTTTCAGTTGTTTATTACATAGGAACCTTCTGAAATCCCCTGCAACTCTCTCCACAACTTCTCCAGCATCCCAGTGGACAGATAGGTAGATCACAAAGGAAGCTATTCTCAGAGTCTTCCTCATTTGATAGGTTTTATTACAAAGGAACAGGTAGCTCTTTGGACTTTTGTACACATCTCTCCCGTGGAAAGCTTTACAACACCTCTATACAGACATTTCCATGGTTTAGGTGTTATTACATGTACATAATAGAGCCAGAACACAACAAAATGCCAGCAAACCGCAAGGCACATCATACAACAACATACAGAGAAGGCTTTTATAAAGTCTGTATGAATATACGGTGGCGCACAATATCAGTGAGGACAAATGAACCTGAGAATACTGATGCAGTAGTGCCCTGGGAAAGTGGTCTTTGGATGGCTGTGTAAGCATCACTGGCACTGCATTCAAAATACATTTCAAGGAGAATTTAAAGTAAACAGAAAGAACAAGAACATCCCAGGGATAAGGTAAGAATCAGAATAACAATGAACAGAACCGCTAAATGTTCCCTACAAGAGGGCAGCAAGTGATCTCATTGGAAGAGTGCAATCAGCTGTGGGAAACACTCCAAGTAACACTGAAGCCACTCTCTATCTTTCTGCTTGTACCCCAATCAGAAGCCAAGTTCTGTCTTGACTAACATCATGTTTTACAAGGAAGTTTATTTACTACATTTCCTGAAATAAAAAGATACATTCAAATAGTAAACCAAATTCAAAGCTGTCATCTTGTCCAAGTCAGTGAGACAGTACCTAGGTCATTCTCATGTTTGTACTCTAAATCAAGTTAAATCTAATAGACATTAAAACACAGGAGCCAGAAGCTGACATAAAGAAGGTGAATGAAAGTGCCACATGCAAAACCCCACTATAAAAAAGGTAAACTGCTGCAAGCCACAATTTGAGCCAGATGACATACTAGAGCCGCTTACACTCTTCTCAGTTGTGCTTCACCTCGCCCAGTCCAGACAACCTCTAAGTGTCAGTTCTTCATTCGGACTCCTTTAAAATCAGAAGAAATAAAAGTGTTTCTAGAGCATGCTTCGTTTACTCCTAAAGTAGGTGGCTAAAACAGGTCAGATGAATCACGTTAGCAGCAGTTTTTTCTCTCCATTGATTACACAAGGATCCTACAGGGACCAGGAGAGATGTAGACATTCAGAGTCAGGAGAAATGAAGCCCATCTCAGACATCTGCACAATTGCATTCACAGCACTACTTATCCTCTCATGGTTTGAAAGTGGGGCTAATTTCTCCCATGGAAAAAAAGACACAAGTCGAAGACAACCAGACATAAAAACACTCATACTAGTGATCATGAACATTTTCATAATTACCATTAAAAAAACAGCATTTATTTGATATTTACCTTTAAAATAACTGACATTAATTTTCATGTGCTCTTCTTTGAATAGTCCTTCTCACTCATATTTCCATACCTATTTCTCTGAAATTTGCATCTTCTGACCTGACACTTTCAAGTTTACCACCATGTTCTCTTTTCCTGTTGCCTATTAAAATCATGCACTAATGAAAAAAATAATTCCTCACTGTCTGCCTAAATATGACTATATATAAATAGACACATAGATATAAAAGCCCACACATTTTGCCATTAAGCGTAGCAGACAAATAGATTTGAATTGCAGTAGTGTAAACAAACATGCAGCCTTTTGCCAAATCTAATGGACAAATATGAGTAATTCCTGTCTAGAAGGCACACTTGAATCACTGCACAATAAATTGGGCTAGAAATCAAAGCTAAGTGTCATTGCCTCCATCTTCAATTCTCACAGCTGCACCAGGGAACGTTCAAGGAAAGTGCTCACATAATACAAACACTTTCATTTTAATCTGAAAATGCTTTTCATTTACAGAACAATGTAGAAATAAACACACAAAAATATACAGATATTAAGTATCTATATGTATATATACACACATCAAGTTTCAGAGGGAAGGCATCCTTGGACGAGACCCACAAAGCAGCACCTGGATCTCACTCATCAGAGCCACTCATGATTTAGGACACCCTGTACCTCAATTTCTCTGCCTTTAACACACCAGTAAGTAACCTCTGTTTTCTTTCACATTTATGGGTGAAAACATCTCTGCTCATTTTAATTACTGTCAAATAGTACCTCTCACTGGGAAAAGCCATGGGATTGATCCTGCCCATGCCCCCAGCACCTTGGGGAGAGCCAAGTGGGGGAGATCCCACAGCCTGCAGGAGACCAGGACAGCCCACTGCCGTGGGCTGCTGGCTGGACATTGCCATGCTGAGGGTGAGGAGACAACGAGGAGAACATTTGGAGGAGGGTGTGTGCCAGGGCAGAGTGGTGCAGCCACACTCACGGCGTGGGGGACACGCACTGCGGCGAAAAGAGCCTGAGGCAGCAACAGAAACCAGCTTCTCACCAGCCCTGTCACACAACCTTCCCCCTGCCCACACAACGCTGTGATCACATCACTGCTCTGTGGCCCCTATGTCACAGAATCATGGAAGATGCTAAGTTCAAAGGGACCCATAAGGATCCTCGAGTCCAACTCCTGGTCCTGCACAGGACCATCCCCAAGAGTCACACCATGTGCCTCAGAGTATTATGCAAGCACTTCTTGAACTCTGGCAGGCTTAGTGCTGTGACCACTTCCCTGGGAGACTGTTCCAGTGCCTGAACACCCTCTGTGTGAAGAACCTTTTTCTAATATCCAACCTAAACCTCCCCTGACACAATTTCAGGCCATTCCCTCAGGTCCTGTCACTGCTCACCACAGAGAAGAGATCAGTGCCTGCCTCTCCTCCTCCGCTCATGATGAAGGTCTAACTGCAGTGAGGTCTCCCCTCAGTCTCCTCTTCTCCAGACTGAACAGACTAAGTGCCCTCAGCTGCTCCTCACACGGCTTCCCCTCAAGGCCCTTCACCATCTTCACCTTCACCATCTGCTCCTTTGGACACTCTCTAGTAGCTTAGTATCATTCTTATATTGTGGTGCCAAAGCTGCACACAATATTCAAGGAGAGGCCGCCCCAGTGCAGAGCAGAGCAGGACAATCCCCTCCCTCACCTGGCTGGTGATGCTTTGCCTGATGCCCCCCAGGATATGGTTGGCTCTCCTGGCTGCCAGGGCACTGCTGATTCAAATTCAACTTGCCATCAACCAGGACCCCCAGGGCCCTTTCCCAGCACTGCTTTCCAGCATCTCATTCCTGCGTCTGCTCATACATTCAGGGTTGCTTCATCACAGGTGCAGAATCCAGCAATTTCCCTTGTTGAACTTCATGTTTGTTTAAATGGAGCCCCCCTGCTCCCTCAGACTGCTGCCCTGGCCCAGGGCTGCCCACAGTAAGGAGCAGGCAGAGCCCCTGGCAGGTACATTGCTGCAGTGCTCGTGGTCTGGGGCACTGTACCCCGTGTCTGCAGGCACACATGCACCATGTACAGTAGCATCTGCACTAAATCCCATCACTAAAGACAAATCCTCAGCATTCTGGCATAACCACCACCATCAGATTTGATCCCCTCTCAAATTTACAGAGGTTTGGAACTGAAGACTAGAGTCTGCACACTGAACACCAACTACAAAAAATCAGATGACCCTTCCAGTCCATGTTCCTGGATGGATGGCTTCCATTGACGCACATTTCTGGAGGTTGCAGCAAGCACTGGTGTGAGAGGCTGCAATTCCAGCTAACTCAGTGCACCTGCACCACCCTCTTGTCCACCAACTCTGTCCCCACTTGCCTCAGCTTGCTTCAATATCGAAGTAAAACTCAAACTGACAAGCAACACCTGTTTCCACAGCTATTTTCCACACCCAGCTACATCTAATCCTTGCTTCATTGCCTTCTTTAAAGTTTAATAATGGTTTCAGGGAGCAGTCTTAGACAAGTTTGTGACTTTTTTACTTAATGCTTCCATGGCTGAGCTCAGACATCTGAAGGAATCTAGGTTTAAGTAATCTGCTCAACACAGATAAGCCCTAGAAATATGCTTTCTGCTCGTCACCATCTTAAACCACAGGTGCAAAGCTGCAGTGTCGTGTGTATTTTTTCACTGTAGGAACGCAATGGCAGGGTTTTGCTTCCCTTGCATTGGATTTTCTCAACAGTTCCTCTCCCAGATGAACTCAATATAAATAAGGATGTGCATCTCAAAATGCAGCCTTAAATTTAAAGTTTCTATTCACAGTACCCACAAAAAGGCTCTTTATTATCATTTTAAAATACTGAGAAACAACTAAAGGACCTGACTGAGTTTATAGATTAGCTTTAATTTAAACACATATAATTTACAAGCATGCAATCTGACTGTAAAGATTTTTAAACCTCAGCGGTCCTGAGAAATCACCAAAACCTTTGATTTGGTGAAGCACGACCAGGTGAGTGCTGTGCTTGGCTCACAACACATACTGGGGAAAGTGATGGGGAAAGCCCCAAGACGTAAAACTGTAGCAGGCTCTCCGGGCTTGGTGGGACCCCAAAGGTGGCAATCCCTGTGTGTGGCAGCAAGGCAGTGTCTGCCTGGCTCCTGCCTGAGCCCTGAGCTGGGGCTGCCATCCTCAGCATTACCCGGCCAGCCGGACCAACCTCAGGGACTTCAGACAGAATAGACCAAAAAAGCAAAACAAAACACATTCCAGACCTCAGGAGCCAAATTGTGCATCTACAGGGAAAACTGGTCCCTATCTGACCCCTTGCTTTCCCCTCACCCACACACACAGGAGCAGCCAGCTGAAATCCCCAGTATTTGGCAAACGAGGTTATCCTGACACAGACCCAGAGCCATACAAGTCTGCCTGGAGCTCAGAAGGAACGTGGGAAGCTGCAGGGCCTGCACTCACATCCACACCCAGTGGTTGTGTACTTCCAGGCACAGATGTGATTTTCTTCTGGGAGAATAAAACTGTACCTGAAAGGACCAGGGCTGCAGCGCGAGCTGAGGTGATGCCAAGTGCACTGTGTCCCCTCCAAACAACTCCTCTGCTTCGTAAGCCTTAGTGCCAGGAAATCACATCGTATTTCAGAATTGATTTCCCCTTACTTCAACCTTCAAAACTAGGATATTGTTACATCTTGGTCAGCAATGTCAGGATTTTCCACAACAAATCAGACATTGTTTTCATGTCAAATTACCTAGATACCCTACATGGGCTGTGCCCTGTGGGTACTTCATTTTCACCTTCTTCTGTAATAGCACATTTTCTTTCTTCTCCTTTTCACACTGCACATTATAAATAGTTTAAATAAATGCCTATCTTTGTTTAATGAGCTTGTGCTGTCTGAGCGAGCTTTGAAAATACCATTAGTTATATGGAGTAGCTAAAAATTGCTATAGGGGAGCTATTGACATGAATGCATTACCTCCTATTAGTACTAATAATCTTGCCTAACAAGCCAGTACAGTCTTTGAAGTGTCATCGTCAAGCTTTGAGGATGACACAAGCTTTTCCCAATGTAGTGGTGGGTTTTTCCCCTATCCTTTATACTACTCATACCTAGAAGTCTTGAATCCTTTGCTGTTCCTCTTGCAATACAAATGTCCCCGATACCATACAGGACCAGTCCAGCTGCACCAAACAGCACATTTACATTTGACTCAACAGACTGCCTTACTTGCTTTGAAGTGTGCTGAAGCTTGGGCTGCATTCTCTATTTTTAAGGGACATACAGTGATGGTGCAATTATCTGGCTTAACTGGGACATGCATTTATTTATGCCCAAGCACTACTGTAGCGTGTGACCTAAGGCACTGGCTCTAGGCAGGAACCTCTTTTGCTGGTGACAGGGTCACAAGCAAAATGCATTTCATTTGATCTAACAGAATTCTTCTGGATAATAAGTGAATTTTTTCTTGACTTTGTCCCTCTTGTGTGTATGCTTTGACCACCATCACCTACCTATATTGCTCTGTCAATTGCTAACATGTGCTGATACATCTTACTGATGATGCAGAAATCACACAGGATATATTCTAGCCTGCCAGCATTAGTGTATTCCTGTGAAAGATGTCTTCATCTATTAGCCCTATTTTCCTTTAACTTGATGCACTGAAAAATCATACATGTAAGAAAATAGCAGCTTCTGCAATTTTAGAGTCAAAATGCCTGCTCCCTCCATTCTGCAGTACACACAGACAAGTTTAGAATAACATTTGCCACATTCTTTAATACTGAAAAGCAAACAAACTTTCAAATAATTCAAGTATTCCACGTCTGTGTGAGCCTTTAAAGACAAAGGCAAATTTTCTACATAAATAGAATCCAGCTGGTTCTCCTCCCTGGATTAACCAGAGCAGATATATGCTTTTGTGAAAATCTGATCCATGTAAAATTAATTTTTCTTGATTTTTGAAATATGGTTCTTATATTTCCATTTCCCAATTAAAACAAGAATGCGACTTTGATCTCAAATAATTTACAATGGATGTCAAAAAGTCTTATCTGTTACTTCCATTTTAATGCCACTTTATAAGAAACAGCCCCTTGCCAAACAGCAGCCAAGATGTGATGGCTGGGCAGAGCAGTGTTAACTACATGAAATGGCATCAAAAATTGCTGTCTCATCAAGCAAAGACAATCTGTGGAGGCAAGGTTGGCAGAAACAGTTCTTTTATTAGACCAATTCTTAAAATCAGAAGGAAGGACAAGCTTTTTGATACAAAACCCTCCTTTGGTCTGGAAAGAAATTTCAGTCATCTCTTTCCCTAAATTTTTATCTGCCTTTTTCTCCTTTTGTTTTCTTTAAGCCTGGCTTTTCCCCATTTTCCTTCCCTCCCATGAAAAAATTTAACAAGAATCTAGTTTGATGCTTTACACACAATTTATATTTAAATGAAAAGCAGACGCTTTATTTCAGAGAATTATCTTCTGGGTGGCCCCAATATTTTCTTAATTTCTTTCTTTGAAACTTTCAATTCAGATCTGTAAAGGGCCGTGTAACCATAACTTTGCCTGGTTTTGCTACTTGTAAAAACTGGTTTAATAAAATACACTCCCTCTCCCTTCCAACACTGTCTCGCTTATATCCACAGATCGTGACCACTACAACAGCACTTGGATAGCGTATTTTGTGGAAATACATCAGTTTCCCTAAAGACAGCACCATCTCTGATGCTCTGTAGCTAAATGCCTCAGACACTTGCCGAGGATGTGGACAATCCAGATTTAAAACCAACCCTGTGTGATGGCAAGAACAGTTTTCCATCCCAAGTAATCCAGAATCAGACAAAGCAGAATTCCAGTTTAAGCCTTCCTATCCTGAACCAACAAGGGGATGGCACATTGCAGACCCATCCACACCAAACCAATCGTACTGCAACAGAGTATCAAAGTGTGCAGTTTTACCAAAGAAGAACTGAATAGCTGTATCCACACTCAGTTACAGATTCAAATCCTCAATTCCGCACCTGTAAAACAGAGCCATCATCCTTGAGCTCAGCCTAGCAATCTTTGCTGGGCCATTATCCCCCAAATTTCATGGCATTTTGCAATATCAACTCCATCTGCTTCATGCATCTTTTGCTTGGGAAAGTTTTTCTCTACATTTCTCTCACTCAGGTCCCTTCCTTTCTTCTTCAGAGCTCATCTTTGCTTTTATTGCACCTAGATGGAAAGAAATGGGCTATTTCACAGACTCTTCAACCTTCCCCTACACTAGCTGCAATGAAGAAAAACCAAGTGTCAGCTTCCTCCACCTGCTTTTGAAAGGTAATACTGCAAACACCCAATGGACAATTTTTTCTTCTCATAACCTTATTTGAGCCATCTTATTGTCTAGCAGGAGTAGGCAATGGTTTCTAAAGGAGATAGACCCAGTTTGCTATGCTGTCCAAAGCAGGAAACTAAACCCCTGTTTTCCCAGGGTGGCATGAAAAAGCTTCCCACTTGCTGATCAGTGACTAATCTGCAACTCTAGATATTACCTTAAAGGGAGGAAACTCTTAAACATTTGACTTTAATACTGTGTAATCTCATGTACCAACACAGCAGCACATTAATATGAACAAAGTTCAACATTTGTTTTGAACTTTGACTTTTCAGCTATCTTGTCATCTCCTTTTTGTTTTCCCACATGTGCTTTAAACAAACTTTCATGAAGCTTTGTATGAGCCACTTAAATCGTGGGGGTTTCAACCTCATTTTACAGGCAGCTGATCTAAAACACACAAGCTTGTATGATACCAATCTGAGATAAGTGAATGGACACACCTTACGCAGAAAGTCTCCAAGGACAAAAGGCACTGGCTTGAAGGAATCTTACAGCTAAAGGAGAGTTTGAGATATGGCTCTGGGCACAGGCTCTTGTGTAGGAGTGATGGGGAGAAACTTTCTCAAGTTTCTGCCTGTTCTTGCACAAAATCTCAAGGGGGAAGGGAAAGGTCCAGTGAGTTCAGTGAGGAAAAGAACAGTGAGCTTCTCAGATGAAAAGTGATTCTAGTAATGAGGCATCACCTTTAGTGTCAGCATTTTTTCCCCCCTAAACACTGTACCTTATCCACCTCTAGCTGATGCACATGCAGCTTCAGAGGATGGTGTTTGTGCAGTCAGGTTCTCCCAACAGCAGATGCTGAGAGGTCCTACCCTTCTTCCTGTGCACAGAGAGGCACAGGTCACCCCATCCAGCTCTGTACTCCTGATTCCTACAGGATTCAAACCAGGTCCCAGGAGAACAAGGTCAGGAGTCCAGCCCAACTCATGCTAGAATAAGTAGAAAAAAGTACTTTCCCCTTATAAAAAAAGGATGACTGTTAAGTGTTAAAATATAGGAAGAAACCCCCTTATCCTGTATCTACCTTAGGAATAGCAGAAATAACAGACCAGCAATTTGATCCATTTGGCCTTGTTGCACAAGAAAAGGCAAGAGGAAAGTTGAATATCTGCACTGTCATATACCTGAAGTTAAAGGCAGGGAGAGGGATAATTAGCATCTCTGGGAGACACCAGCATAGTAAAAGCAAGCATCCACCCCTGGTGCTGCAGGTAAGAAGGAGTGGACAGCAGTTGTCTTCCATGAAAGTTCAGCTAAAGTGCTTTAAATCTTTATGGACTTTATACTAAGGCTTAGAAAATGCAGACAGGATTGAGAATGACTTGCTCTAATGGATGCCCATAGGTGGATTTAAAAATTATCATACATTCCATTCTTTAAAGAAACCATCTGTACTCATGTTTGTTTTCATTTTAAAGATTGACATCAATTTCCATGTGTCTTGATAACTACCTTCAGTTCTGAAAAGTGTGTCTGGATCCTCATTAAACAACAGCAGACACTTCTTGTTTGTGAATATTACTACAAGGTTGCTTAAAAAAAAGGAGGGGGGAAATAAACATGTTCTGGAGTTAAGAGACACAGGTAAAAAAAGGGAGGAGGGGATAAACATGTTTGGGAGATGAGAGCGACAAGAGAAAAATGCAAAAGCAGGTTACCATGCCCAGAAGGCAAAGGGAACGGAGAGGAGATTCCTTGTTTTTGGAAATGAATTACACTGCAGTAGACCTCAGGTAGCTGAACCAAGCCATTGGTACTAGGTAGACTGGTGTTCTGCAGGGTGCACAGTTGGACTGAGAAAAGATGGGAACACTCCATACTTCCACCAACAGCCCCATGTTTCAGGCACTAAATACACACACCACAGACAATTGACACTGATTTTAATGTGACTGGACATTAGCTCCTAACATAGACAGTGGAACTCCTCCAATCCAACGAACATCCTGGGAAAAATCTTCTTTCATATTTATGTTTGGGATAAGATTATACACCCAGATATCAGAATTTTTTCCCCTTAAAATCTGGCTAAACCTGACTTCGCCACCTCTCACAAAGGATCTCTAGCTATTTTTCTCTTCAGTAGAAATACTACACATAGCCACTATGAGAATAGTATGTGCTTATCTTCATTTCCAGCAACAGCATTCTCACATTACTTCCTCAGAAGCATTTCTCTCCTCTTCAAATGTCTCTGTGCTAAACCACTGAAATATGTGGCAACTGCAGTGTCAGTTGTCACAGGGAAAAATATGTCAGCAAAAACATTTGATTCAATCTGCTGTTTAAGGAAGCAACATTTCCTCAGGGTGTATGCCTTGTGTCGATAAATAACAACTGTCCAAAATCCAAGGATCTAAAATCAATTTCCAATATCAAAGGGAAGATTTGAGGCAATCACCTTCAGCAAAAGAAAAATGCAAAACTAGTTTCTCTTAAGTGAAGAATGATGCAAAGGGTATTATACATCTTAAAAGGAACCTTAACTTGCAGCTTAGAAGGGGTGGAGATCCTGCAAATAATTATGGACTGCCAATAAAACCATCCTTGAGTTTTCTCCATTTTAAACTTCTTTTCTCCCTTTCATTTTAGCACCTTTTGACCTCAGAAACAACTACTCCCCAGATTTTTTCCCCTCCTGTCAGACAATACTAATGGCAGTATTTGGCATGTTTTTCACTAACTGCTCCATCTAACCTGGAAGGTCAGAGCCACCGACTTGGAACAATTTTTTCCATTTCTCCACAGTGCTGCAATCCCAATACACCTCTATGCAAAACCTACATTCTTGTAGGAATTGAAATAGTCTTTTAGCAACTCTCCTGATGATTCTTATTCATCAATATGATCATATTTTTTTGTAGCAAAGAACAACAATCCTTTTCTGTTGTTATAGAGTCATAGAATGGTTTGGGTTGGAAGGGACCTTAAAGATCATCTAGTTCCAACCTCACTGCCATGGGCAGGGACACCTTCTGTGTTCTTGGGATTGCCCCAAACCAGGTGCAGGGCCTTGCACTTGGCCTTGTTGAAATTCATGAGGTTCACACAGGCCCGTTTCTCAAGCCCGTCAAGGTCCCTTCCCTCCAGTGTGTCAACTGCACCACAAATCTTGGTGTCATTGGCAAATTTGCTGAGGGTGCCCTCAATCCCACTCTCTGTGCCAGTCCCAGTACTGACCCCTGAGGAACACCACACACCACTCACCACTGGTCTCCACTTTGACATTGATCTGGTAACCACAGCTCTTTCAGTGTGACCATTCAGCCAATTTCTTATGGACCTCAAGTGGTCCATCTGTCAAATCCATGCCTCTTCAGTGTAAAATCAATGCTGTTGTGCAGGACAGTGCCAAATATTTTGCACAAATCCAGGTAGATGATGTCAGTTGCTCTTTCCTTATGTGACTTGCTCTTCCCTTATTGACCAACACTGAATCTCATTGCAGAAGGCCACCGTATTTTTCAGCGACGATTCACCCTTAGTGAAGCCATGCTGGCTGTCACCTCACCTACAGCTTCCTAAAACTGCTTGGCTGTTTAAACTGAAGTTGCAGTTTCATTTAATTAATTTTATTTATTTATTTATTTATTACTATTTAAAAGGCCTCCTTTTTAGGAAAAGCCACAGGCAACAGACCTGCATCCCTTTGGAGCACCAGCCTTTTCTCCCTTTCATAAATCATCTTGCTGTTTCTTGGAGAAAGGAGAAGGAAGAGCCACCTGCCTTTTATTATAATGTCCATCTTTACAAAATGATTGTGCTTGTCCTTTATACTGCTCTCTAATAGGTACCTACCCTGGAAGTACCTAAACTGTCAGCAGTGAAATCACAGAATCATAGAATATCTCCACCTGGAAAGGAATCATAAGTATCATCGAGTCTAATTCCCTGCTCCTCACAGGACTACCTAAAACTAAATCATATGACTGAGAGCATTGTCCAGGCACTCCATGAACTCTGACGTGTTTGGTGCCATGAGAACTTTCCTGGGAAAACTGTTCAGTGACCTACCACCCTCTCAGTGAAGAACATTTTCTTCACGTTTCTCGTGTCTCATTGTTCATCACCAGAGAGCAGAATGCTGCAGTCAAAGTCACACCAGGTGTTTGATGGGCACCTGCTGCCAGAATTCATTTTTGCAGAATCACATTAAAACCAGAATTCTTTGCTAATTTGGGCTATTCAGTTTTCTGTTGGGCAGCAGTGACAGGAGAGGTCAGAATCCTTGCGGGCTGATCCAGTTGTGCAGCTAAACTCAGTCATGGAATTCTTAAAGAGACAGTAAACGCGATGCCTGCATCTGCTCAAAGACACAGGGGATCACCTGCTTCCAGGAGACTCCACCTGATGCTGCTGCTGCTGCTTTGGGGATCAGCAGGTGAGAGGCTGCACATGCACCATGATACCCAAATGCTTTACGTTCATTCTAAACTTTGCTTTCTATTCATCGGTGGGTTTCATTTCCTCTCTTCATAGCCAGCTTGCTTGTAGAGACTCATTTTCCTTCCTGTAGCATTCTCAGTTTTGCTCAGTGCATGGGGGAAGAGAAGATGCAGTTAAAAATACTGCGATGCCGTGGTGGGCGGTGTAGCAGAAATAGACAGACACCAGCTCACTGCGAAGAATACCAAGTAACATCCCAGAAAGATAAAAGCATGGCAACAAAAGAAAAGAAAATGCATTTGTGTTCTGCCACTAGAGAGCTAAAAATGGGCTGAAGATACCAAATGAGGAGTACTGCTCAAGGCCAAGTGTTCCATCCTCCTGATGGCTTCACATGCAAAGTCATCTCATGACAGTGTGGTCAGCAGGAGATCATAAAAGCGGGGCTGACAAACAATCTTATAATCTCCAATGATAAACCAAATGTAGGTGAACTTTGGGGCTTTATGAAGACGATGCAGAAAATCAGCAATAAAATGGGCTCAACCAGTATCACACAGCAACCAGAAGCCCATATGGACTGAGAAGGGGCTTAGCTCTGTTAACCCCCACTTTAAAAGCAATCAAAGTTTTTCAGAGGATATTAGGTTCTTCCCAAGAGAAAGATAAACCAAGCTTGGCTGATAGAAGGAACTATAAGATTATTCAATGGATTTAGCCCCTATTTTTTCAGAGGCTTAAGTCTCTCTTCATCCAGCCAGTAACCACAGAGGTAAGATTTCATCCCAAAGGGCTTTACAAATATGTGTTTCACAAACAGCACAACAGGGTTACTTACAACCCTTAAATGAGACACTTCTTCAGAGAGGTCCAGCAGCTGCTTAACACCCCACAAAAATAACCTCACACCATTTTGCCAGGGAAGTGAAAAAGGCTGCATCAAACTGAAATTGCTGGGGGAACTCGGGTGGCCAGATTGCAGGGGTGCCTCCTGCCATGGGATCAGGGTGCCACAGCCCCCACCACCTATCTGGAGACTCCTGAGGGTCTTTAAGGCCCAGTGTGGAGGCAGAAAAAAAAAAGCTGAGTAACACATACAGAAAAGCCATGAACAGGTCTGCATGAGCAGGCACTACAGGGCTTACCACTTCTCTAGACACTTGGGTGCCCAAGCCCTGTAGGGAGCACTGGCAGATGGAAATAGCCATGCTCCTGCAACATGCACATGAGCATCTGCTTCAGGGTGAAGTTAAGATGAGAGGTAAGTGCAAGCCTGAGTTTCATGCACATGGAAAATGGCACCTGTGGGGCTGCCCTTAGGCCAGAGAAGAGTGCCCTCTGCTGCTACATCCACTTTGCTTCCAGGAGCCCATGGGAGGGAGACTTCCACCCCACTGTGCAATTAGACCCTTTTTTTCTCTTTATTTTGCAAGATATGTTCTGATCCCATTGAAATCTAAAACAGCCACAAGGATGAAAGTAATCACACCATTAAAAAAAAAAAAAAATCAACATGCAGATACAACCTTAACAAAACACCATGGAAATGCCTAATAAAATAGATGCCATTTAAATGCTGCTACACAGAAACCCCAGCCCTACCAGTGCAAAAGATTTAAAAGAAAATGTCTAGCAGCCTGAACATCAAATGTTAATGTTATTTTCAAATCAAATATAAGAGATGACAAGAAATTTAATAAGCCTCATGGGTGTATAATCAGCATTTGACCATTCCTGCCATAAAAGTAGGTGTCTTTTGGCCCAAGATGTCTAGGAAAGCCACTGAAAGACAGCTAAGGCTTTTAAAGCAGAATTTTTAAAACACCTTTTTTTTTCTTCCCCTCATGTAGATTTATTGAGAGTTTCACTCAATTAAGAATAGGACCGAACCAACTGGTTGAAATGCAAACAACTCTGTGGGCATAGTAAGTGGAACAGTAAGTTTGGGGCCCATTTGCACTTTAATTTACTGCCAACACTCAGCAATGTCAAGATTCCAAGCATCTCCTGACAGCCCTATGACAACAGCAGTTACACAGCATTATCTGGTCTTCCAGTAAAGTATTTTCCCTCAGACAGTATCATACTGCACTTCACAACAGGAGAAATATACACAGTCAGCCTGCACCTCCACAGCCCTTACAGCTGGAATCAGGACATTTGGGGGGTGGGGGGGTCCTGTACCTGCTTTTACTGCTTTGGACAGCACTCACACACAGAACCAACTACCAAATCACAAAATAATGGAAATTGCCAATACATTAAATGTTTAACAAAAGGTAGAAACAATGTTAAAAATATTTAATCTGAGGCTAGAAAGTTTAATTTTAAAATATTTAGTACAGAATGCTCATTGAGTGTACAAAGAATCCATCCTCTCATCTAGTTACATACTTGGTCAAACAATCAATATTTTGGAACTAAAAAGGGTATTTTTAATATACATTCTAATAATGATATACAGACAAACATAATGAGGTGATGCCTACTGTTGTTACAACATTGTCACCATTTTATCTGGACAAATTTATAACATAAGTTACAAGAACTGAACACACTAAGCAAAAAAAAAATTTAAGGAAGTGAGACACTCCCTACCCCACAACTACTGACCAGAATTTTTTTAAGTCCCAAACTGCTTTATTACATAGAAAAATAATTAAGTCTTAGGGAGGGTAGAAATTCTATTTCATGTCTTCAAAAATCTTTTATAGTTTTAATAGACCTCAATACTCACATAAGGATGGAGTTATACTGGGGGTGGGGATGGAGGAGGAGAGGGGGCAGAGGCAATATTGAGCAGAACCAATATCAAATAAAAGGTGCTAATTTTATATTCTAACAATCACAGTTGCTCAAATGTTTGCAAACAACAAACCAACCCCAACAAACTTAACAATATTCTTATTTACATTTAATTCATAAGGAATTCTGCAGCTACAAGATTAAGAAAAAGACATGTATACTCTGCAGCAGCATAAAATATAATCCTATGTACAAGCATCAATTTTCTCTATCACCATCAGTACTTTATCTTGAAGGAGCATCTGTCAGATTCTTCAGAACCAAAAATAGCAAAGACCCTTTTAAACAGAACAGTTTCTGGTTTATATTTATAACTACACTGTGCTCACTGCTTCTGGCTGCAAGGCTATGAAATTTGTGCAAGATATAATCAATTACCCAGCTTTGCACTTCATCATGCAGTTAGCTCCCGTTACCTGCATCGTACCCTTCAAGCACTTCTCCCCATGCATAGGGTAGAGATTTTAAAACACAATAAATATCTGCACATAGAAGAACTAACTGCAGAGCTGACTGACATTACACAGCAAAAACCTTGTGAGAACAAAAACCAAGCACACTGATGTATAAAACAGAGAGCCTACCTGAATTCTTCAAATGCATACATGGCCTAGCAACTACACAAATGCTCTGAAATTTAAAATAATCTTCTTTACGTGCAGGAGGACCATTTAGATTGTCAAACTGCAGCAAAATGCATAATGACGAGAGAGTATATTTGAAATATTCTGAGGAGAAAGGGTATGCAGATACTGGCCTGCAGCCTACAGCTCAGCCAGCTGCTGACAAGCAGCAGCTAACAGGGAAAGGCGATAGAGTACCATGTGATCATTCCTGCAAGTCTGATTAATGCAGTATACTCCAAGAATACAGGCTGATATCTTTATTATTCAAGCCAAATAAGTCAAATACGGTACATGACAGGCTTCACAGCTGAATTATCATTCACATGCTACATTAAAATCGGCAAATGCAAGCAGAGGATACTAAAAAACTAAACATATATTTTAACCAGAGAGATTAATCAGGCCCATTCAAGCTGATTTTCTTACCTTGCAGTGATATTTTAGTCTGTGTTTTTATTCATCTAAACCATCAGTGATGGAACAAAAGACTGCATCCACAAACCTCCCCTTCCATGAGTGCCAGAACATTTAAAGTAGTTTATCTGCTAGAAATCATTTCCTCTGTAGTCTATCCCAAACCACTTTAACTCCTTCAGCCCTGAATTCATTGCCATAAACCCAATTTGCAGTGCCATGAAAGCTTTTTAGGGTTTATAGGGTTAACACCAAGAAATCGCAGCAGTGCAACTGAATGAATCGGAGTGAGAGCCAACGGAGTCATATCTGCAAGATCACAGAAGGGAGATAGGAATGAGGAAAGTTGAGCATTTCATGGCATTGCAGTGTGCAAGCAAGGATGCTTCAGCTGCCTAGCAACAGCACACGCAATCCCCATGGCAACAGCGCAGTGAGCGCAGGGGTCAGAGCATCCCCTGCGCACCCCCAGGGGCGGCACACGGGACCAACCTCCCCTGGACCAGCCATACCACCCCTGTGCTGGCCACAACTCCCCTGTGACAGTCACATCACCCCTATGCTGCCCACACCACCCCTGTGCTGGCCACACCATCCCTGTGCCAGCCATCCCACACCACTAAAACCTGATCCCAGGGGAACCAAGAGCCATGAGGCACAGTAGGTGCAGTCTGCACCTACTCTGTGTAGGAGGTCCCACCGATGTGGAGTGTGGAAGGACATGAGCATGTTCCTGGAATAGCTTGGCAATGGACAGCACATCTGCTCCTCCGGAATAATGTGGTCTGGCAGCATTGCATGTGGTGGTTGAATAAACACAGTTCACAGTGGGGGAACAGACCCCAAAACACCAGGAGCCAGAGCTCATCATCCCCATAGCAAGCCCCTTGGAAATTCTGGATGTGCAAGAATCACCGGCTGGATGACTCTCATCATCAGTTCACTTAGGGATTGCACGGGTGTTAGCTATAGGAGAGACCAGGGAGATTTTGCCAAGGCTCCTGGCAGTCCCACCCAAACTCAGCTGCATGCTCGGGAGGGACAGGGGTGGTTTTACTGTGGGTTCTGCACACACTAGACGAGCCTCAGCATTGCTGCCACACCCGAAGGATGCCAGTCAGGCAGAGGGCACACAAGCTCTGCCACTCAGCTGCTAGGTAGAGAGTACATGAAATGTGAGGACTGCTGGAAATAAGGGAGATTCAAACGCTGGGAAATCGACCCCACCCCTGGGAAGGAAAGATAATGGGGCAGTGGGAGAACACACTGTCTGGGAAAGTCATGAGGAGCCAGCAAATTCAAAGTCACCTCTGGGGCTGCTCCCCACCTTGACTTGCCTCTTTCTTTTGCTGCTAGGGCTGGTTTCCAGCACAGTTTCTCATATGGAGGATTTTGGCTGGAGTCTGAAACATCCAAACCCAACTACAGCTCCTGAGGTTCATTATGCTCTAAGGCAGTGGCTGCCCCACTGAGCTATGGGATTTGGAGGCTGGAAAACCACCCAAAGTATAGACTGCCACATCTCCCAGACACAGCAACAGGGGACAGGCCATGGTAACTGTGGCACCTAATCTCACAGCTCTGAAAAATATAAACAGAAAAGGCAGGAATTATAAAAAAAAGGCATTCACTGCAAAAAAGCCCCAGCACTGGAAACAAAGAAAATCTACATTTATTTGAGACATGGTGTTTTTAATGTAATAGTGACCTTGGGTTTCGTTTTATTTCCTTTAAACAAATGTGATAGTGTTAAGTGACAATAAAGGCACGCTGTAGGAACACTAAAACACATGCAGTCACACCATCTGACAGAAATTAATTCTTCCATGAGCATCCAGAAAGAGAAGGACTGTGGGGTAGGTGCTTCTGGCTACAGCCTTATAAAAGATTCAAATTAGCAGAGAGGAGAACAATGTGACTATCAGGAAAAGCCACCTTCCATATTTAGGCTGAACTTCACTGCAAGTATGCTCACTATATACTGCACCCAAGCAGCCAGGCAAGGGTGAGGTACCCCCTTGCAAGCAAGTGTTCTGCTACTGACTTTGTAGGAAACAGTTTTTTACCTTCCAAGTAAGAGCTAGACAAGATCCCTCACAGGGGAGCGACAGAATTCTGAACTTCTGTTTTCTTGTTCACACCAAACTTCCTCTAACTTGAATCAAGTGGAAGAGGGCAGTTTTTCACTTATTTTTCATGCTATCTAAAATAAAATCCTTCTACAGAATTAACAGCAAATATAAAGCAGTGTGTCTTCTAAGTGTTCTTCTCGAAACAAAGTCACAAAATCACTATCTGGTCTTCCAATTTCTGCAATTTCTCAGCAGCCACTATGCAAATATATAGTCAGCAGTTCAAGTCAAGGCTTCTGTCATTAAGAAGTTCACTGTGAAGGACTAGAAAGGCAAATATCCTCCAGAAAGCTTTCATATTCAGCAGAGGTCAACTCCTGAAAGGTTTCAGTGGGAAAACTTCTTTTAACTTAGTTTATTTTTCTTAGCCAGCACTTTCACAACAGCTGATAGTATTACAGACAGGGACAGCAGGGCTTCTATCTTGTGAGACAACCAAGTCTCATTTCTGGTTGATTACTAGGATTCCCATATTCAACAGTAAGATCTAATACCACTCTGTCCTACTGTAGACATGAATGAGGCTCAGCATGCAGTTACCTAACAGAACTCAAAGGGGCTTCAGAAAGTTGCATGAACACATGCAATGACCAAACAAACAAACAAACAAACAAATAAATAGATGCAGGGCTATAAAGCCTCCTTATAACTTTTTAGCAAAGACTTTAACTTCTTGTGCCCCAAGCCAGACTGAAGGTCTTGAGAAGCAGACAGAAATTATGTCAGAAACCACAACCAGCAATGAAAGCTTTTACAAGAAAGAGTTGTTTATTCCCTGCCTGACTGTATAACCAGTCCAAACCTTTGATGAAAAACATCCCACACTTTACCAAAAAACAAGATTCTGTCACAAAAAATAAAAATTACACTAAACATTGGGTGGGACAATTAATGTAATGGGAACTGTGGGACCCAGGCCCTACCTTCTGATCTGATGCTAAAAAGATGTGACAACAAGGGTCCCTCCCACTGAAGATGATCAGTAGTTTTTGGAAAATGCTCTGTAGCTTTAATGCCAGGCTCTAACAAACAAGTGAGACTGTGACAGAAGTGGTTATCCTTGATGAAAGCTTGACAAAGAAGCAAAGGTTGCAAAAAAAGCCTGGAAATATAACAAATCAGAAGAAGGCAGAGGATAATGGTGACATTTCTGGCTTTAGCTAGTATTTCACTGGCATCCGAGGGCCTTATGCTGATGCTCTGCTAAGAACCTAGTTTCCTCAAATGTAACATCTTGCATTATTGGTATTCAGTATATCACCATATCAGTATTTGTTCTCTTTACCTGAGATTCCACCACAGCCTTTGCCAGATGCTTAGTGACATTATCCGATCACAAACAGACTATTTTAATGAGGTAACTACTTATTCCCCTGCTGAAGCAAGGAAAAAGCCACTAACAGAGCAGACTTTTGTCATTAAACCTGTATTTTCATCATGTTGAAGTAATATTCGGACCATTCTAAAAAAAAACACAACTGCACTGAAAAATTCAGTATTCACTTCAATTCATGAGGAAGAAAACAGAAGAGATGGGAAATGAGTCAACAAGAGCACATCTAATGGCTGTTCATGCAAGTTTCTGCGCAGTGCAAGATGTGGCAATCAAAGGTAGCATCTCAGAATATGCTGAAAAGTCTCCTTTCAATAGGATTGTCTCTGAGTTCAAAAGTCTTTCTTGGGCTTAAGAAAATAAGATTTAAAACATTTATTGAAATAGAAGAGGAATGTCTACCTTAGTTTGTTCAGGTACTGGTGAAATTGTGAAAATAATTACAGCACCTGAAAGTTTACTGGACCAGAGTGTATTCAATATTGGAGTATTGACTCAGCTGTTAAAGGAAAGGGTGGGGAGACGCAGACGGGAATATTTTTTTCCTCCTTTCACCAGTGGGATTTCTGTTTTATGTTGCCTTAAAATGCATTTTGAATTTTGATGCATAAGAAACGACTGACACATTTCAGACTGCTCCTTTCACTCTCAGGTCTTCAGGTTGATTTTCACACAGTAACCTTCACCACAAAAAATCCCACCTATTAGTGTAGCTTGAAGTTATCACAACACAATGAGTATTTGCACAAAAAAAAAAAATCAATTTTCTCCCTCCCAGATTTAGCTCAAATATGCTGCATGCTTTGCAAATCTCAAGGCTTGGCCTGACCACAGGATGGCTGATGTCTTCCCCGTGTTCTTCTCCCACAGCTTTACTCTTATCATTCTGGGAGTATCACATACCATTCTCATTAACAGATACCCTGTACCAGGTGCAGACAAGTGTACAGCATCTCACAGGGCTGAAATGGGATGTTTTTACAAATACAGCCACATCTGCCTTATTCTAGTGCTTTAGGGAAGATGCACTGGAGTGAACCAGAGAGAATGGGATTCTTACTGATTTTCTATCACCCCTTGGGGATAGCACCAAGTCACAACTTGCAATCCAACAGAACGGAGCCAGTCGGGATGAAAACTAAAAGCTCCATACGGATTATTAAGCTATTGATCACTGCAACAGTGCCTGAAATATCCAGTCAAGTGTAAGACTGTATGGAGCTGACTGCCATATAAAGCTGAAAATGCGGAAGCAGTTTACATAAACAACAGCAACAGACAAGGATATTTGAGATAAATGCCAAATTAATAAAAGAAAAAATATGGCCAAAACACCAAGCATCCAAAAATTAAGATTCAGTCTGTACAGGTTGCAAATGTTAGTTGATATGACCAAGATTTGGGTATTCCTGCCTGTTTATGGAAAATTATCTAAAATCATACAAAATGTAGAGACAGAGCAAGGGGCAATGCCTTCAAACTGAACGAGGGTCAATTAAGAATAGATATTAGGAAGAAATTCTTTACTGTGAGGGTGATGAGGCACTGGGACAGGTTGCCCAGGGAAGTTGTGGATGTCCCATCCCTGGAAGTGTTCAAGGCCAGGCTGGATGGCGCTTTGAGCACCCTGTATTAAACAAAGGTGTCCTTGCCCAGAAAAAAAATCCCTTCCAATGAAAGGGACAGGGCTACACAAATTTGAAATGCAAAGCAGTAAAGTATTCTTTTTCCTAGATAAACAAAACATGATTTTTTCAATTCAGCATAGATAAATTTAAATCATACTGGACATAGAAGTCCTCATAGTAATAATGAATTACACTGCCTCAACAGTCACCTCAAAGCCACAGTACTTATACCTGTTACATCTCGCTGATTAATATCTGTACAAACACAGAGAAGAAGACTCTATCAGAGGCAATAAAAGGAACTGTAAGTTTCCATTTGGAAACTATCATAGAGCTAGCTGAAATCAGTCAATTTAACTTTTTCCAAGTTGTGAGGGATTAAGTGGGAAAAAAGGCAAGTGAAAGGCTAAAACTAGACTGGCATTATCATCACTATCAAATGAAATGTCAGTGGAATTGAAAACAGTGTCTGAATAATACACTTCATCCACTAAAGCCCACTTTGACATTTACGAGGGGTCTATACATCCTATCTCAACAAACACAAACTGTGTACTTCAGACATGAATGCAAACACAGGTATTCACATTCCTCCACAAACAACCTGACTTCTTGTCATTTTCAAGGAAGCCAATGACCTAGATCTTATAACTGTTTCAACTGTACAGTGGCATGGCTGTAGTCAAAACCAACATGAACCAAACAACTTCCGACACACAGAGATAAGCACATTAATGCCTACTGAATTTGGGACTCATTATCAAGAATATTGGCAAGATAGAAGTTATTCTGCATGGAAAATATCAGTGTCAACTCGACATCTTCTCTGATAAATGTTAGAAGAGTACTCCTAGTAACTACTGAGTCTTCTATACCTCTGCACTCTCTAGGTAGGATGTAGACAAGAGAAAAATGAAGGCTAAGTTTTGTATCTCTGCTTCTCCCTGCCAAAAATAACCTCATTGCAGTTAATAAAACTCCATGGGTAACATGTATGTTTCAAGCAAGCTCTCTGCAGCACAAGATCACAGCAGCGGGGTCTTAGGAGATATTAGCTTAGAGAAATTCTATATAGACATAATATCAAAGCTCATATTGGATCATGGCCCAGATTTTCATTTGAAACCTAGAATTATAGAATGGTTTGGGTTGGAAGGGATCTTAAAGATCATCTAGTTCCAAGCCCCTGCCATGGGCAGGGACAGCTTCCACTAGATCAGATTACTCAAAGCCTCGTTCAACCTGGCCTTGGGACACAGGGATGGGGTATCCACAACCTCTCTGGAAAGCCTATTTCAGTGCTTCATCCCCTCACAGTAAAAAATTTATTCCTAATATCTAATCTAAACCTACCCTCTTTCAGTTTGAAGCCATTCTTCCTTGACCTGTCACTACAAGACCTTGTAAAAAGTCCTTCTCCAGCCCTCTTGTAGCCCGTTTAGGTACTGAAAGGCTACGTGCAGGGATTATACAGGGTAAGGTGCTGCTAACCTGCCAAAATTTAGTTGCACTGCTATCACATTAAGATGTGTTCTGCCCTTGCTTCCAATAAAATCAAACAAAACAAAACAAAGCCAAAATGAAAACAAAATAGCAAAACAAACAAAAATAAAAAGCAAATACAAAAAGCCCCCACAAAATCCAAACCCAACCAACTAAAAAACACCCCCAAAAATAAAAATAAACCCAAAAAACTTTCAAAACAATAAAAATTTCTTTCCCTTGCAACTGATGCAAAAGATGTTACAAATGGAAGCAGAAATTATTCATGTATACTGTGGAATTCTCTTCTGACAGCACCACCTAACCTAGGCTGTGGCAATTCCAGAATATTTTCTCACTCCCATGAGAACACACGAAAATTCTGACTCCTCCAAGGCTTCAGGACAGCCTGGCACTAAGCAGCACTTTTACACACTAACCCAAATGACCTTGCTGGCAGGAGGGAGATGCTGGAATGTGTGGTGCCACCAGAGCTGTGCTTCTACCCAAAGAAATGTGACACCATCATCACACTGGCCAAGTTCTGGCCTGCTCTGCACTGACAAGTCTTGACTCCAGTAAGGCTTTTGACATCACATGATTATAGACACGTTCAACACTGTGTAAAAATACATGATGGGGGAATAAAGAGGACAGACAGACTCTCCTCAGAAGTGACAGGTGAGAGGACATGAGGCAACAGGCACAAATTTTGAAATACAGGGAATCCAATTCAGACAAAAGAAGAAATTTCCTCACTGAGAGTGGTCAAACACTGGCACAGGTTACCCAGAACAGTTGTGGCATCAACATCTTCGGAGATACTCAAAATGCAGGCGGACAAGGTCCTGAGCAGGGGGTTGGACTAGCTGATCTCCAGATGTCCTTGCCAACCTCCACAGCTCCATGTGGTTCTGTGAGTAGGACCTTCCCATCCCTTGGGCATAGCACAGCTTGCTCCCAAAGTGTGTCTGGCAGCTACAGCAGCTGCTGCACAAGCAACGTCGGGTCATTCCCACAACCTTTTCCCTTTGTGGTACCTCATGTGGAATTTATGTATTGACAACACATGCTCCCTAAGGAAAGCACACATAGTGAAGGAAGATTATACATCACCTTTAACAAGAACCACAGACACAATTAGACCACAATGTTGAGACTTCATGCTGCCTTCTTCCTTTAAGGATGGTGGAAAGTTATGGGTGTCCACAAGTATATTCTACAACCCAGGAGACTCCTCAGGGATGTCTTTCTCTGAAATGCATGTGGCTTGGCCATGCTGACCTCTGCAGAGGGTCAGTGGGTATCTGCCAGCTTTACCGATCTCTTCACAGAGTATCAGTAAGACCCAATGTTTTTGAGCCAGAATATAGCAAGGAGAAGTGTTTTATGACATTCTATGGCAAATCAAAACCAAAGCAGGCAGCTTATGTTGCAAAGTATTGTTTTGAGTACCCTGTTTCTATCCCTCATTTGTTCTTCACTTAAAGAAAGACTGAAGATCGAAAAACTGATTTTTGTTTGTTTGTTTAAGAACCTGAGAAATATCACAGCTCCTGCTTTCTGTTGCTCCTGCAGGACTCCTTGGAGAGGGTCCACTGGCTTCTTCAGTGAAACAGTATTAGGTCTGACACTTTAATTAAAAGAGGTGTCAAAATGAACATAAAATTATCTTTTTAACATAAGCTGCATGTTAGACTTTAGAGTCAAGTGCATGTAAATTGCAAAAAACAGCATCAAGGTTTATGCCTTTACACAATCAATGAACCTGGGCAGAGTTTAGGACCCCATATCATCTGAACATCATCTGTTATCCAGTTTCCAGTAGTAGCAGGGATGAGATTCAATGTCCTAACAAAATGACAAGCCCTAAGACTCACAAGAAACTAAATGCTAACACAGATCCCTTGTTGGGGGCACTTTGTATTGCAATCTATATCCAGAATTTTCCATTCATCTCCTAATTTTCCTGTACTTTATCTAATAAGATCAGGATTTCTGAGGTGGTAGCTGGAATAGCGAGTCAAGCACCACTGTTTGCTTCAGGACTGTGTAGCAAAGATCCTGATGAAGTCTGAATTCTCATTTTGGCTCTGACAACCCCCAGACTTCTGCTCAATGCAGAATCTGAATTAGGGAGGTCTTCAACAAATTAGTGTGACTTGTCCCAGCAGCCCTAAGCCCTGGCCATCCACCACTTCCGTTCAAGTGATGTTTCCTGCAACCAGAAGGAAACCAGGATGGTTTGGGAGGGAGAGCAGAGCAGGAGGTCATATGTACACACTATGTGTCCACCTATAACTGTGATCATTCCTCAACTGAATGATCCTATTTTCTCACTCTGCCTTTAAAAAAAACACCTACTTAGGCTATACAATTGTGATTAACTACCTATGGTACAGCTAGCAACATTTTTAGAGCCAAGCAAAGAGCAGTAGTACAAATTGCCCTACACTACCATGAATCAAGCTTAGTACAACACCAATTGCCTCGCTGCCTGTGCTGAGAGGGCCCTTTTCATCACTTAGGCTAGACTAGCAGGCAAGCCACACAGAACACATCCAGTCTGCCTCACAACCAGGTCACAACCTTGGGAAAACCAATGGGATACACTTTTGTCCACCCCAGAATTGTACAAGAAGGTATCCAGGACCAGGAAAGGACCAAAGGGGAAATCAGGAGTGGGTTTTGCACTCATAACAATCTGCCTCTAGTTCCACTGAGTCATATTTGTACACCAAACCCCACAGAAAACTTCAGCAAACAAAAGCTTTTCTTCCCAACAGTGTTCACTGCTGAAACATTGCATACTCCCACTAGTGTTGTTGGGGTCAAACCCAGATGTCCAAGCATGTGTACAGTGTCTGGCATCCCGCTGGGCTCTGCTGTACCACAGGCCATGGCCATCAGCCATGCGTGCATCACGTGGATACTCCAGATCATTTGAAATGGAACTGGCACTAATTCAGTTCAGACAAATGACTCATACCTTCAAGTATTAAATATTTATTCATGAGTCAATTCCTACTTCCCTTATCTTTGGAGGCAAAGAGAGGTGATCATGACCTATCTTTTAACATGAGATACATTTGTCTTTTCAAGTATGAATGACTTCCTGAAGGAAACGGTCAGGTCATCCCAGATAAACATCCCAGTCAAATCCCAGTTTAGCTCATTTCTAATGAATGAAGCTACAGAGCAACCAGTGCATCCCAATGACCTAGAAAGGGAAGACAAAAGTAGCAAGGCTCTGGAAATGAATTTGCAAGACTTATAAAATGAGAAATTATCATAAAACCTCAAATACTATCCAAAACTTATTCCTCTGGCTCACAAAATTCCTTTTAAGTTTCCAGTCACAGCAAGGAATCCCTATTCTTCAGCATTTTTAACTCAGGTTTCCATCTCAGAGCACTGCAGATCAGCCTAGCCTGGCATGTGCTTCTTCCAGCCTCACATTTCCAGATGCACTCCCCACACCCACCGCAAATAGCTCAAGCTCTGTCTAAGTTTCACACATCTTCCTTTCCCACCCGCTACCATGGGCCCTGCCCCTCTTTGCCACCTCAAGGAAGCTATTAGATGCACACAATATTACGTGACATTAGTATTATGTTGGACCCTTGGCTTGCTTCTGCTCCAGGCACACTGCCCTCTCCACCTGCCCTTTCTTCAAAGACATGCCAGTGCTGGCCAAAGATTACCATTGTCACTGTAGTGTAGGGCTGGGAACAGAGCTCAGCCTGTGTAGCTGCCTCCCCATCTCCTCAGAAAGAGAGGCACTGGGCAGAGCAGAGAAGGGCTGAAATGTGTGTTGGGTCTGTATGAGCAGAGGAACTGCAAGAACAAGTCAAGGGAAATCCAGCAAGGACACTGGAGAAGAGGATCCGGTATCATGGGGAGAAGGGTATTTTGTAGCCTTCTTAAGAAGCAAAATCTGAAGGATAGGTACTAGTCTCACAACCAGACCTTACCCTCTGATCCTTGACTTCTCAACTTCTCCAAGAATTGTAATTATTTAACATTATTGTTAATGCTTAAGGATGTCCTTTCTGGTATCCATGTTATGACAGATCCATATGGCTTTGCTCATCATTGTGCCCTAGGTCTCCAACATCACTGTGGCCTGGAGGTCCTTTTGCCTGCAGACTTGACTGGATTGTGCAGCTTACGTCTCCACAGTAATTTTATATTCTACCTGTATATCATATGGACAGGGGATTCAGAAACAGCCACAGTGATTTTCAGCATATAATCATACCTTTCTCCTCTAAAACCCTTCCTCTTTCAACTCCTTCTTCTGAAACCCCTTCAAAATGCTGCTGAGATAATCCTCTCCTTCTCCCCAAACAACTCCAAGTCTAAAACGCTTCTGTCTCTGACACTTTCCCTTCAGTGTATCATTTATCTTATCATGCAGACTTTTATCCCACCACAGTTCCCAAGGCATTAGGAACATAAAGACAATGTTCCCAAGGAGCGTAAGGATCAAAACTGCGATGGCAGAACAGATTATTCCTAAACAATCCCACACTTACATAAACAGAAGACAGCACTCAATAAACAAGTAGTGAGGGGGGAAAATATATAGAGAAGTAATTATGAAAAGAACACATGAATTTGCTCAGGAATACTGAAATACCAGGAACTTTTCATTTGAAAAACTGTTTTTTCTCATAAATTTTGGACAAGAGACAGGTCCAAAGGGGTCTTTCACTTCCTTTGACCAGCATATTGGGTTCTCCTCCAGCAAATCACAGAATATTCTGAGTTGGATATTCCTGGGGAGGAGAAAAAAGACACACAACACTTGCAAGTTATCACTGCACAAGCCCAGGAGATTCCCCTCTGAAGAACCATATAAAGGAAACTGTCACAAAGCCAAAATATTCTCTTGTGACAGGCAAGCTTCTTGCAACTTCCCAAATAAGGCCATGACTTTAAAGAGCATGTCTCTTCAAAGCCTCATTGATTTTCATTGCCTCATGAAGAAGCACATTGTCGGGGTGTGCTGATATTAGAACAGAATGAGATAGGCACAGCTCGGTGGTTTCAAAGCCTGGTTTCCAGATAGAATGAACGAAATAATCACAGCAAGCTTCTAGAAGCTGACAGCACTGCTCTGGCCACTGTTTTGGAGTGATTCTTTATGCAAACCGAACCTAGGAGATGTGAAGATGCTAATAGGAACAGTCCACATTTCCTAGTACTCTGGGGATAGATCTCAAGTGAATTTTGAAGCACAAGATTATATTCCATCTTGCCTTCCAAAGTTAGGGTTCATGTTGAAGTTTAGGAGACATGTTTTGGGTAATTTCTCTATTTTTCAAACACCAGTTTACTCATACTCAAAGAAAAGAGAGGAAAGAGAGGAAAGAGAGGAGGAAAGAGAGGAAGGAAGGAAGGAAGGAAAGAGAGGAAGGAAGGAAGGAAAGAGAGGAAGGA
>JAWWEE010000158.1:51302813-51404232 GCA_035221455.1 Xenops minutus | reverse complement strand
GAAGGAAGGAAGGAAGGAAGGAAGGAAGGAAGGAAGGAAGGAAGGAAGGAAGGAAGGAAGGAAGGAAGGAAAGAAGGAAGGAAGGAAGGAAGGAAGGAAGGAAGGAACCACAAGCTATACAATTAGATCATCTTTGCTCTATGTAGTTCATATTTATTATCCATTCTTCCCCTGAAGCCTCTCTGACAGTTTCAACTTGGCAAATTGTTGAAAATGATCAGGTGCTTCAGTTCAAGTTTTACACTTGAAGCACAGCACTGTGAAATCAGAATTTTTTTTGCACAGTCCTTTGAAAACAAAGTCAGTCCTTATAAAACACTCTACACAAAGACTCACATGTCTCAGCCACTCCAGCTATTCCATCTTTGCAATTATAGTATCCACTCCTGTAATAATCATACAGCAAAACATAAATTCACAGAACTTCAAAGCCATGGACAGAAAGGGAGGAAAAGCAGTCAGAAAGTGGGTCAGTAGAGCTTGTGTATATTGAGAGCACAAACTACTCAGGTGATGCTGTTTGGAAGGTACAAGCTGTAGTACAGCATAGGCACAAAAGAGAGAAAAAGCCTAAGGAAAACAGTACAAGCCAAAGCCAAGAAAATGAAATGTGGTGGTATGTGACTTTAAGCAACTCCAGCAAAGCTCATGTCCATGTGCTGTGTAACCCAACTGAGTGCTTTTCCAGTAGTGCTGGAAGAAGGGTGTCTCCTGCACAAAGGGTTGACTTGAGGTGAAACGAGTCCCCACCCTCTTCACCTTGATCTCACATTCACACTCCTGTCTTTATCCTTCAGAGCATCATGCAGAAACAAATCAGATGAAAAGGTGACTAAACCAACAGAAAACTGATGACTTTTCTTTGCCTGGATTAACAGATTAACTAAACATCCCACAACAAGGTGCTCATGAAGTCCCAGGAGGAGAGTGGTGGGAAGGTCCTTCTAGGGCCAAGGGGGAATAAACACACAATTACACCAGTTTAGGCATAACTAATAAACTGTCCTGTAAGGTTTATCTATATGAGAAAACTGTAGAAAGGTAATCTGAATTAACATTTCTGTAATGAATCAAACCGCATTAGATCCCTGCAGACACACTCATTATTAATTAAATCAACCCTATTTCATATTTAGTATAATTTACTTTGATGTGAATTAAGCTTAATCAAATTAAGGTCACTTGAATGCTGAATCAGAGAATAAATACAACGGTTTAATTTAGTTTACCTAATTTACTTTACTTTCACATTTTAGGTGATTTGGATTAATTTTCCTTCACATCTTTGTTCAGACAGCTTTAGAATAGAAACAGGAAAAAAGCAGAGGAGATGCTGCAAAAAATCCCCCCCAATCAACAGTTTGAGCTGTCATTGAATTCATTTTCCAGGAAAGGGGTACTCGAAGCTGTGTAACCCACTGAGGATGCACTGGGAGGGCAGCTGCATGCTCACTCTCCATGAAGACTTTCCCCTGGCCCTATCTTTACTAAAGTTCCTCTGGCACCCAGAGGCTGAACAGAAAATCAGACCCTGCAAGTTTTCACTGCTCCATCCTCCTACATTTGCAATAGCTGAACAGATGTTGATGGGCCATGAGAAATGCATGTCCTGAAGGAAAATGAGAAAATCCTTAAGGAAGTCGAGGCATTTGATGTGGTTATTTTTTAAATAGCAGGTCACTAAAAAATTTGACATTTTTATACTATTGGGAAAACACAGTGCTTATCAAAGTTCTTGTTTGTAATAAAATGACAAAATATCATAAAAGCCTGCTTCTTTAGGCAGATGTGCTAAATTCACTTGCCATGTTTATTCACAGTTTTAAGGTCTTCTGTTTATCCTGCTCCAACACTTAAAAAGACACCACTGAGTCTTCTAGCAAACTCTTCACATTCCCCTTATGTGACTATGCTTTTTACCATTAAAGAGATTTTTCTGTCTACACAGATGTGTAGACAAATGCACTCTGTCGTATTTAGGGCACTAGTCATCTAATATTTTCTGTGATGCAGGTGCCATCTGTGAAGCTGAACTGCAGTTCAGGCCTATCATACTGACATGGGTGTTGGGGAATCAAAGATGGAAATTGATATTAGATTATAATCCCACTACATTCAAATAGAAGGCGAGGGCTCTAGCAAGGTTAGTCTTAATTGCAGCCTCTAATACCCAGGCATACCTCTAAAATGTTTGTTCAGGGAACCTTTAGCTATGTTGTTTTGCCGTGTCCACTCAGAATTCTCACATTTTAAAGGTCACAAAAGGTGTCCAAACCTCTGAAGCAAGAGGATGATGAAGAGACCCTGATGGCAACAATAGATGACAGCTGGTATCAGGGTGCAACTAAGGCTGCAGGGACAGACTTTGACCAAAGTGACAAAGAGATCAGAGACTGGAGATCAGTGTCAAAAATAAGAGGCCACAGAAAGCAATCCTACATAAGGAAGACAGACTATTGTTTTAGCAATTTAGCGTGGTAATCCTCAGCAAACCACTGGGTTAATCAGACCATGCAGTGATCTAAATGTGAGCTCCTGGAAGCATAAAGTCACCACTGAGAGGAGGGTCAGACACAGAGCATCATTTCCACTTGGGCTGCCCTGGTGTGTCATGGCCACACCACAGCCTTCTCTCCCACTCCCACTGACAGACATTTACACAGTTCCATGGTGAATTGCTTCAGGAGACTGAGCCAGCTGGAAACTGGGAGAACTGATTAAACCAGGCCTGTACCAGTATTCAGGACAGTGGTAACAGCTAAATGCATGATGAGAGACATTCACCTCACACACCTCTGAACACACTTCATCACTTGAGAAACATCCCTGTGTACATTATTGCTCTTACAAACTTGTTTCCACATTCCCTAGCTTGCTGTCTGGCCCAGTGTCCTCTCTGCTATTTCTGTAACACTCTCATATTTAATACCATGAAATTTTAAAACAGTATGCTGGCTCAGGTTTTTTTAGATCCTGCAAAGGGTTGCAGTCATGCAGTTCCAGCACTATTTTTGTTTAGCAAACCAGGACAGAAGAGACAAGCAGGCCCTTGCAGCTCACTCTTGGGCAACATCTTGAGAACCATAAAATGAGACGGGCCAATACAACAAGCCCTAGGGGACACCCCTCTACACACACACACTCTCCTAAGTTGCACTAAACACTCTGACTACCCTTCTGTTCACTTTTTACTTCCATTTTTTCTTTTGAACTCCCAAAAGGGAAGGACCCACTTGACCTGCCTCACCAGGATGGCTTCACCAGCCTCCAGACTGTTTCCCAGCAAACCAGCTCCTTGTACCATCCACCGGCATCCTCTGTTCCCCCAGGGGCTGGGGTTTTTTTTTTTACTTACTAGCAGGTCTTCAGCTAATAACTGTTCACAGGGGGCTAAACAAGAGATGCTTATGTTCCTGTTTGAGTATGCTAAAAGTGAGGACTTCCATACAGGGGACAGGAATAGGGTAGCTTTTTTCTCCCCCTTCCTAAAAGCTACACATTTCCTGTGCTGAGTTCTGCCCTCAAATGAAGAAGTGAGCCTTCATCACTCCATCAGACCCCAACCCCATCAATAGTTGCACATATACTTAAATTTATTACGGTCACTGGTCTTATTACAAGGGCCATTAGGCTCGCAAACATCAAGGATGCTGTTCCCAGTAATAAGGTCAAGAATGGGTACAAGTCTTTTCAAGACTAGGACTTTAATGCCATAGCGTCAGCCGGCTATCTCTGTGCCTCCAGCATTAGATGTGGACACCTGAAATCCCCAAGGGTGGAGGTGGATGGCTGTCCCCAGACTGACTTGCAGGTACAGGCAAGTGCCTCTGGATTGCTCCTGGGTGTGTGATGAGCTAGACATCCCTGGGCATCACCCCTCACCACAGCAGTCTTGGTGGCAGTTGTGTGTGATTCCATATGCTGTGAACTACTGTTTCACAGTCCAGGAGCAATTTAAATAAATAAATACAAAGTCAAGGGGCGGCAGGTCAGGCTCTGGGAGGATCCATCACAACGTTGGGCTACCAGTGGAGCCCTATGACCGTGTTGTGAGTTACAGGTCACTTTAGTGGCCGCTCACGAAGCAGCAATTCAGGCAGTTCATCTAATGGACAACACTGCACATGCCAAAGTGTGATCAAGAGATATAACTCCTTGTTCCATCTACTCACGGATGGTACTTACTACCAGACAAGTGAAACAACAAACAGGGACAGATAGCGGATAATTTATTAAGTATACAGGTAAAATGAATATATAAGTGCATGTTTTCTCTCTTTCACTTACCTGACTAGTCAAAGAAATTAACTGCCTGAGAAGGCTGCTTTATTTGGATGATTCAACCCTTACTTCTCAATATAACAGCTGCGGGCTTAAAAATTGACTTAGATTCATCTAGGTGATGTATTTAGTTATTTAAAAGATTAGCATGCAAATGTGTTGCAGCACTCAACGCTAATTCATGACAAAGCCGTAACATTAGTTACCTCATTCTGTCAAAATATGCTCGTCCAGTATTTCTATCATTTTAAATCACAAATCCTTTTCAAGGAATTCACAGATTATTTCAAATCCCACTACTGTTTGGCAGGTGGGAACTAAAGTGACAGACAAAACAGAGCCATCTAATAAAATAATTATTTTGCTATCAAAAATATTTTAACTGGGTAATAATTGTAAAGAGCTATTCAGAATGGGTTACACACATACAAACTGCATGAAAATATGTGCATATGGGGATGATTTTAACTGCCTTGTTTCTGATTTTTAAAATTTTTGTAGGCATTTTTTGATCTCTCATTTCATGTCCTCTGGGCTGCAACCATGAATTGAGTAGTGCTGGTCTTTTCAGTGCTGAAGATACATTCCTACTGACCCAGCACACATGTAACAGACATTTCCAATTACAGCTTTTACACTTGAATGTACACTTTTATGCTATCCTTTCATCATGAGCATTCAACAGTCCTGGGTGCTTTTAGCTTTTCCTGTTAGATGTAAAGGCACACCCACAGAACATCACTGCAGCCAACCCCCTGAACTGCGTACAGCTAAGGGAAAAAAAACACAGAGCAAGCAACTAAAGGGATTATCATAACCATGGCCCTCCTTCTTGTTAATGCCATTTCACTGTGTTTTCTAGATCTCCTCGTTACTGAGGGAGTGGCTTACTGACAGGGATAAAGGAAGGAAGCAATGCACACGCTGACTAAGAAGCAGCGAATGATGGGAATAGAAAAGAAGAAAGGAGGAAGGAATGAATGGACAGCAATACATAAGGAACTTGGCTGTAATGCTTAGCATTTATTATAAATACGCTTGTCATCCTCAGAAATGCTTTTTGAACAGGACGCTCCAATCTAGCAAAGCAAGGACTTCAACAGGACCCAACTTAAGCCTTAAATCTGGTGCTAGACTGAGACCCAGCCACTTAATCATCTTAATTCCCTCTCAGGTAAGTATTGTTATCCTCCAGCAGATAAAGCAACAAAGCCAAACAGGTTAAGAGATTTAGCAGCCACAGACCAGCCAAGGAAGCACAGCATGCCTGTACCATGGAGCTCATCCCGACAACAAGGACTGGGCCTTGCTGCAGAAACAAATATGAACGGCTAGAGCATCTACCTGTGGCACACTACAAGTCACAGCACTACACAGTTTCCTTTTTATTTTTTGTTTTACTTTTTTCACAGAAAAACAAGTCCATCCATCCTAGCACCTATGTGCAGCTGAAGAAAGAGACATAAAACTGTGAGATCTCAAGCTGCAGGAATGACACCTACTGCCTGGGAAATGAACTGCTCACCTAAATGAGATCTGTACTCAGTGGGGAAGGGCTTCCACAGAACAAACCATTGTCGAGGGAGGTGATTCTGCCCTTCTACTTCACTGTGGTGAGACCCCATCTGGAGTGCTGCATTCAGCTCTGGAGTCCCCAGCACAGGAAAAACATGGACCTGCTGGAGCAGGTCCAGAGAAGGGTCATAGAGATGATCAGCAGGCTGGAGCACCTCTCCTGTGAAGAAAGGCTGAGGGAGCTGCCTGGAGAATAAAAGGCTCCAGGGAGGCCTTAATGCACTTTTCAGTACTTAAAGGGGGCTTATAAGAAAGATTGAGACTTTTCTACCAGGACCTGTGGTGACAAGGACAAGGGACAAAGGTTTAAAACTGAAAGAGGGCAGGTTTACGCTAGACATAAGGAAGAAATTCGTTGAGGGTGGTAAGACAGTGAAACTGGTTGCCCAGAGAGGTGGCAGGTGTCCCATTCCTGGATGGGGCTTTGAGAAACCTGGTCTAGTGGAACGTGTCCCTGTCTATGCCAGGGGAGTTGGACCAGATGATCTTTAAAAGACCCTTCTGATCCAACTCATTCTGTGATTCTACAAAACAAGACCAGCCTCGTCGCTGAGTACGAGGGTGATCCCATGAAAGCCTGCAGGAAATTCAGTCAGGGAGGGAGGTTTAATGACTTGAAGAAAGGCGGGGGTAAACAGTAAATATAACCCGGCAGGGGGGAAACATCTCCATCATGAACTCAGGTGAAAAATACCTTTTTTGGACAGGGAGTGTGCCTAGCAGTTACAAAATGCTCATCCACACTTCCAGCGAGGCTACACAGTTTGTAGCTCAAAGCACTAGGGAGCCTGAATTGGAGGGTCTGCAGTACATAAGAGGAGGAGCAGGAGCATTATCTCAGTAAAAGACAAATTCTAATTTGTAGTAATAGCAGTCCCTGGAGAAACGGTTTCATGAGCATTTCTGGTGGTGTTAGGGAATGCTGTCTCAACCTTTCAGCCTCCTGCCTTCTCCTACATAAACACCCTTTGCATATGGAAAGTTGAATTTTCTTTCTTTCTGTCTTTGTATGTAAAGACTTCATGATCCAGTTCACCCTACCAAACCACAAGTGGCTAAGTTGGCACAGCTGAGGAGAACAGGAATGGGAATTCAGAAGAAATATATAAACTAACACTGAACTTGAAACAAACATAAGGCTTGAATGCCTACATCAAGAAAGAAAATCAAAAGTTTCTGGCCCCCACATGTCTCTATGACTTCAGGACTATGAAATATCCAGTGAAATATAATGCTTCACTGGTTGTTGTGATGTTGCAGAATGGCACTTTGGATAGGCAGAAATGGGAAGGATGTTTCCAGGCTCAAAATTTTGGTAAGGGCTTGCCCAGTCTGTCTCCTCTGATTAATAAAAACAGATATCCTTAACGCTTCTATAACTCCCAAATGATGAATAGTTTTGGAAAGACTGTCAATACTATTCCAGGCATTTGCTCAATGCAAAAATGCAAAGTCTCACAGGAAGAAACACTCTGCAGTGCTAAACACCCCAGACTGAAGCCCACTTTGAGTGTTACTGGATGATGTGCATGCACACACGAGTCCAGAGCCATCTCTGTGAGAAGGTGCTGGTTGAATCATGAGGTTCCTACAGTGCAGGGTAGAAACGTTTCCACCAGCCCAGTTCTGGGAAACAGCCTGTCCATACACTGCAAAGCTCCCTGTGGGATAACTAGCCAGGAACAAGGCACATTAACCCAAGCAAGGCTGTGTGCTGCTATTACACCCCAGGGGCCTCTTGGCAGCCTGTCTGGATGTCTGGGGTCTTCTCCCTGGACTGCATCAGGGCCACACTGTGACAGGGACAAGGGCTTTGCTGGTGCAGCCATCAAATGTGCCTTGGTGGGAGCTCTGAGCTGCAGTAGGGCAGTTCTCAGTCGCTTCCCCTTATTACAGCACATTAGATCAAAAAGCAGATGAAATGGAAGTCTTGAGCAGGTGACTGAGGATAAAATCTGCCTCAGGGCAAACAATAGGGTGAGGTGAAGAAACAGTGGCACAGTTACTCCACCTCTCCTCCCTGCTCCTGAGAAACAGCACAGGCACTGGGCTGAGAAAAAGGAGAGGAAAGCACTGTGGATCCCTAATGTTCTGCAATGGCTGTGAAGAAAACAGAAAATATGTGGGAGCAATACCAATGCACACTGGAATAGTTTTTACTGCTTATCTACTGCAATGAAAGACAATACAAAAACATCAGTTTTTAAATGTAAATAGAGACTGCATGAGATGATATTAAGATTCAGATTCAGCAAAGAACCCTGAAATACATATAATGACCTTCTCAGATAAAGGAAATCTGTAGCTCATTCAACTTGTTTTATTTCAATTCTGTAATTAATATGATTGAAAAGTAGTTAGAATTCACTTCATTTTGGCAGCAGTTTTAGAAATGTTTTCCAAAGGGGTTCCATACTGCTCTTTATGCAGTGCTCAGAACTGAGCGAAACTATGACACAGCAAAAAAGAAGAAAGAAACCACAAAACTGCTAACTTGCAAGGTACAGGAAATTATTTGAGACTGAATTGAATTTGCACTTTGGAAAGATTTTGATGATTTCTTACAAGAAATACAAATACTTAAAGTAAAATACTTCAAAAGAGGGAAGTACTGTATTTTCCAAAGGAAGTACCCAACCAAAGGACAAAGACAGACTGTGCAGACACCTGTAATCATGACACATGTCTAATGGAGCTGTTCTGCATTAGAGTGTCTTGTTTAACAAAATCTGAGTGACCCAGGAAAGGACAGAAGTGATACACCACACAAAACCACAATATTGAGTTAAACAGATCTGCACATATTTGAAAGATTACCTTCAGCCTCAGTTATACTACAAAAATACAAGACAAAATACCTCAAAAAATGAGGGAGTGAACAAAAATATGTCCAGGGTCTATGCTTTATTTTAGAGAGGGGAAAATAAAGTATGCCAAATAACAGTTGGTCTGAAAGAGGCACAACTGATCTGCCTGTTCCATGACCTGACAGGAAGGGTTTGCTGATGGAAACCCAGCATTGCCCGGTTCTCAATGAGCCATCCCTGCTGCCTTTACACAGCCACAGCCAGCATGGTGCATCCTTCAGCAGAGGTCCAAAATCTGCTGACAACGAGTTTGTCTGCAGCTAGAGCAAAACTAGCCCTCTAAAGATCAAGGCTGAGCTAACAAAAGCCATTTTCTGCCAGCAGCATGGTATCCACTCTTGGGATTTTGCTGACAAAACCACAACAGCCAAAGGGCTGGGTGTTTTCCTATCCAGTGACACTGGCAGAACTGTGTAGCATAGAGAAAGTTTGAAAGGCTGCAAACCTAAACTTGTCCTGCAGAAGGTGGTTTGACAAACCCCAACTGGCCCCAGGAATCCACAATCACACAGGATGTGATGCCAAGGCACACAGCACGAGTCAGAGCATGGCATCACTGAGTTTTCAAATGAAACAAAAATTAGGGGAGTTACAAGCATATTGCTCCAGCTCAGAAATCAATTACTAAATTGATACAAGATTAAATGATATTTTATAGACAACTTTTTTTTATTAACCATCTCACGGGATACTCCTGATTTTCTACTGGAAACAGTACACTGGGCTACACAGGCCACTAGTCCAGTTAGGTTGGTAACCCCACTTTTGATGACATTATAAACAAAATCAACATGTTATCTCTAGTTTTTACAGACGCAAACAGAAAGAAACAGTAAAGAGCGAGAAAAGTTAGAAAATAACACTGCATGCATACAGCTTCAGCTACCCTTCACTTAAACTGAAAGCATTGGGAGGACTCTTGAGTTATCTCATTAACTGCTTAATGAATAGAAAACATGGAGGATACTGAAATGCTCAACATATTGTGTTTCTTGGCAAAAATATAAACTTTACTTATTATGTCTGAAAACAAAAGGGTTAAGAACAACGATGTGCATACCTTCCTGTTACTAAAACAGGTTTGTACTATGAATACTCAGTCCTCTTTTTCTCAGTGTATTGCTCCCTCCCTTTAAACTAGAGCTAAATACAGCAGCTCTTTCAGATTTCCAGTTGGTAGCTATACAGAAATGTCAGAACAAAAAGCTTGACTTTAGCCAAACGTTAAGGTGCTCAGTGACATCACTTTCCCCCATAACTTCTAAACTGAACTCATTACTTTGGCTTGGATTAAATCATGTGTTACCACAAAAAAAAATAAGGAGGTATAGTTTTAATCTAAATAATCTTGTTTAGAGGGTGGTTCCATCTCTGGATATTTACTGTATGTTCTGTTTAGACAAAACAAAGTGCTTAAAGTGGGAAGCTTCCCCCCATCACTGCCTTGGGACCGCAGCACAGAGAGCCAATGTACACTCACCACAACCATGGCAGAGAGAGATGGATTTTTTTCAGGGATACACCCAAAATGCTATATCTGGTTTTTATTTTTAAGAACAGACAACACTGAAACACAGATGCCTTATAAACTACAGGTATGACTAAGAAATGAGAGGTTACAGCTCTGCTGACAGAATGTGAAACACTTATTTTCATCTACAGTGATATTCATAGACATTTTCCCAAACTTAAGCTAATTCTGTTACTTCCAGGAATAATTTAATATCTGTTGTCAAATAACCTCTATATTTGTTGTGCTAAAGCAGTATTTTTATATACTAAAAAGTAATAACACCTCTGCACTTTGACATTTTCCACCCAGGGATCCTAATCCACTTTTGAGAGAGAACATCTATTATAGTCTATTTTATTACTAAGATGTGTGGCAGACCCACTATTCACACACTTTATACCTTTGAAGTGAAGACATAAAGAATGATCAAAAAATGGAAACCATCACACAAATGCAATAGTGCAAAGAATAGCACTGTAATCTATTCACCACGAAAAGCAATATAAATAAGATACACATGGCTAAGCAAATGTTTCAAGGAGGTTTTTATTAAATTATTGTATAGCCTGCCAGGATCTTTTGGAATTATACAGCCTATATTTATTCAATAAGAATTGTTACTGGAAAAGGTTTTAGGTGATTTACAGGCATATATTTACTGACAAGTACAGCCCATTCAGTAATGTCTGTATATGCAAGGGAAAAAATTGAAAATGGAAGCCTTTGAAAACAGTAATCCAATTAAAAAAAACCAAAATAATCATGTACATCAAAGTATAACAGTGGTATATTAATAAGAAAAGACTACTTCAAGAGTTATACACCTGCAGATGCCAAGTGTCACATGGGGAAAGCAGAAAAGAGCTGCTGCTCAAGGACATGGCCAGCAGCACGCACAGACCAGCTCTGGGTTCCAGCTACCCTCACCTGGACCAGAGGCAGTCTGGTGTTCAGTGTACAACCTAGAGAAGCACCCCATCCATAATTGTCAAAAATTGTCAAGAACTGTCAAAAATCCTGAAGCCTCTCTTAGAGTAAAGCTGCTTTTTCTTTCCCCAATGCCTTGTGGCTCACCTCCTCTGAGAGGTGCCCTAGCTCTCACAGTGGAGATTACTTTGGGTGCATTATGATACCCTAATTTACAGTCTGTCTTAGTGTGTCTCTCTTTCCTGCTACCTATTCCAATAAAAAAGCACAACCACCAACTGCAGAAGTTCCTGTGGAGCAGAATACCTTCAATGGGAGAAATTAAAAATTGCTGCAGCCTTCAAATCTGTCCACAGTGCTTCCTCAGGGTGAAAGGTGTGCTTAGGAGTCAGTAAGTCAGCTTTCCTTCCTCATGGGGAAAAAGGTCTACCAAGCCTTCTTCATGGGGGAAGAGTTCTCCCAGTGGGGCTACTAACTGAACAGGAGGGAGCAAGAGAAAACTTCTCTACCATCTGCTGTGTTCGATGACTTATCCCAGGGGGCTCTGCACAGCACTGCGATTAGACCAGGTGAGACTGATGCAGACACACCTTTTGTGTGGAGACCAGAGGGGTCCATGCCACCAGACACATGACACAGCAGGTTTGAGTGCTTTTGGCCCTCCCCAAGAATGTAATTTTAAGCAAATGAAGAAAACTAATGGCAATATAAATGACTAAATAAACCAATGCATCTCCAAGCCTTCCACACACATGATAGTGCCAGGAGTAAGTGTAACTGTAAATGCAGGCAAAGGTTTTTTTGGACTCCCACTGTACTTCCTAGGAGCACTGCCAACCTTGCAATTCAGGAATCAGGCACCACAGAAAGATATAAGGCTTCTAACAGTTATTTCCATTTTTAAGGTTCCCAAAGCAGTTTGACTTTGCTAAAGATGATAATTAAATGGAAAAAATCACTAGTATTAAAGATGAATCAGGGGCTGGGTTGCTCCGAGATACTGTCAGTGCAAGCCAACTCTTGAATAAATGAGGAAAGAGAGAGGTTTAGAGGATTATGAACCAAACCAAATAACGTCTTCCCTCCATCCTTCCACCAGAAAATCTGTGGGCTGGTGGGGCTTTTTTGCCTCTCCTGTTCACAGTCGACAGACTGACCTCGGGAAAACTACGAGTCGTAGCACCCGAGACTCCGGGAGATCCGGCACGACCCATGCTGGATGCTCTCGAGAAACATCCCATCTCCGCTCCTCCGGTGAACTCGCTTCCCTTCCTTCCCCGCACACAGCCCTCCGCGCCCCGGGGTCCTTCGCCCAAGGAGCGTCTCGGCAGGATTCCCGACAGCACGGGGCAGGACCCCGGGATGTAGGACCCCGGGATGCAGGACCCCGGGATGCAGGACGCCGGGATGCAGGACCCCGGGATGCAGGACGCCGGGATGCAGGACGCCGGGATGCAGGGCACGGCAGCACTGGGCAGGATCCCGGCTGCACACCGCGGCTGTTTCCCAGGCGCTCACAGCCTTTTGTAACCGCGAGATAATCTGTCAGATGGACTTGGGCACTGACAGTCAAACATGCCAAAAACGTCACCACCCACTCCTACTATCCATCCGGTGAAGGACTAGGAAGCGCCGCATTCCTTAACCTCTCCCCCGCCTTCCACTCGCACAGGAAATCCCCACCCCCCACGGCGTGACACCATCGCGGGGGGCCCGCGGTGCTGCCCCCCTGCCGCGGGGGCTCTGCGGGCCCTGCCCGCCCCGCATCCCGCCCGCACTCACCTCATCTTCCCGGCGGGGCGCGGCCGGGGCCGGACGGGACGGGACGGGACGGGACGGGACGGGACGGGACGGGACCGGGGGGGCTCCGGCGGCGGCGCCGCCCCAGGGGCAGCGCCGGGCCCCGCGGGCTAGCCGGGCAGCGCTGCGGCGGGCAGCCCCGCCGCCGGCCCGGCCATGCCGCCGGCTCCCGCCCGGCTGCGCTGCCTCTGCCTCTGTCTGTCTGTGTGTGTGTGTCTGTGTGTGTGTGGGCAGGACAAAGCGCCGCCGCCCGCCCCGCGCCGCTCCGCTCCCACGCGCGGCGGGGCCGCACCGCCCCCCTGCCCCGCCCCGCACCGCCCCGCACCGCGGTGGGCGGGGGGAGCCCCCCGGACCCGCCCGGGGTCCCCCCAGGGCAGCGCAGGTGAGGCGGGAGCGGCCGCGCACCGGGCGTGGCACCGACCGGCGGCTCCGCGCTGTTCCTGGCTCACCCGGGCTGCTCCGGGCTCACCCGGGCTGCTCCGGGCTCACCCGGGCTGCTCCGCGCTGTTCCTGGCTCACCCGGGATGCTCCAGTGCCGGTGCCGGGGACCCGAACTGTTCCCGGCTGGAGCGGGGCGGTGCCGCGCTTGCAGACCTGTCCTCTGCACAGTGCTGTGCGGGTCCGGAACACCGGCGCTCAGTGCCGGTGCTTTTGTGGAAGGAAGCCGGAGCAAAAATGGTACTTCCAGCCAATACAGGAGGGCAGCTGGCCTTCGTGCTCCGTCCCCCTTCCCACTTGTCCCTGTGAGTGTCCCTCTCACCTAAGCGAGCTCTCACCCCGCTGCCAGCCTCGTCCTATCTCCACACCCACCCGGGGAGCCCTGGGCTGCCTCCCCGTCCCGTGCCTCTTCCACTTAACTCTCTTCCCCACTCCACATCCCAGTCCTGGCCTTGACACTGCTCTTCAACTTCCAGTGACCTCCTGCCAGCATCCTTATCTAGCCGAACCACAGGGTGATGATCTCTACCAGGTCCAGAGTCTGGAGCTTCCCTTGCCCCTCTCCCTGTCTCTTTGCCTCTTCCCATGCATCACCCACTAGAAAAAATTTTGTTGAAAGTGGTATCACTTGGATATTCTCAAGGATGTGACATGATAAGGGACAAAATTCTGCAGTTGTTTCGCAGATCATTGATATGTAGGTCACCACAACTTGATTGACACATCTCAAGAGTAAAGGCTCTTCAAACTGACTGTCTGTGGGTCCATCTCCCACAGATCTCTCCCAGTTCTGCATCACCCAGTTGGGACACAAAAAACCCCCAACAGCCATGTAATCCCACAGCGAGCAGTGGGTTTCCAGGCAGCTGGTTGGTTGTGTGCACATTGTGTCTGGAACAGAATTGGCTTCTGGCCCTCTCCCCCCCTTCCTGCGTCTGTGTCCCAGTTAAGACCGCTCCAATCACTCCCTGAGACTCACCTCCATCTGCATGTGCTGCGAAGGTCAAGGAGGCTGCAGTCCCTCCCTGTGTGCAGCAGCAGTTTCGGGAAGGTGTGGGCAGTGTGCTAGAAGCAATATAAGCCACAAGAATAAACGCTGTAAAGATCAAACCCATAGATTTGATGCCCTCTAGAGCTATCTCACCACTGGCTTGTCAAGCCTTGCTGCTGCCCACTGCAGTTCCATACCAAACAAAATATACAGTAATAACAACAATAATATGACAGCAACAAAACTTGTGATAGTAATAATGTGTATGCCTTTTATTCCAGACCATTCTTGTTTCTTCGTAGCTGATGTGTATCTGATAACTGCTGTTTTCAATTATCATTAAGATGTTAAAAAAATAATTAGGGACAGTTACTGAAGGGCCAGGGAGAAGGAAACCCCACGTTGTAAGCACAGATCCCAGCTCATTCCTTCCTTGTCCCATAGCAGGTCTGAAACATGCCCTTCTCAAGTCACCTCACCAATTAATCTAAGCTCACTTCAGATAGAGAGGGTCTCCTAAAGAAGCTGCTCCCCCTTTATCTAAGGGGCCTCCTTATTTGTCTGAAAACAAAATTTAGAGTTCTTTCTTACAAGCAATTATCCTAAATCTCCTAGAAGGCACAATTTATGTTGTTTATATAAACAATTGTGTCAGACCATAGATCTGATATGCAGTCTCCCCCAAGTGACAGTGGCTTGGAGAAACTCATCCACATAATTTGTGATGGGATTGCTGAAGGAAACAAGCTTATGAAGAAATAATGAGCAAAAATAAAACCTATTTTCTTATTACTATCATCTGACTAATCCTTTAGAGTATGGGTCACTGACCAGCACATGGGACATATGGGAGACAGCATAAGGCAAGGAGGATGCTTATTAAACTAGAAAGTGTCATGGTAGTACTAGAATTTAAAACATGATTAAAATAGCAAATCCATATGTGAGTTCACTGATAATCTGAGGTTTTTCAATGTAATTTCCTTAAGATAGGTTAATACAGGCACAAATCAAACAGGCAAAGAAATTAACGTAAATCATGCTATGGCTGAGATATAAAACTAGAATAAGCAAAAATGTCATCTGTAAAGACTTTTATCTGGGTGTGTCAGCTGCACAGCGTAAAGGGGCCCCTGATGTTGCAGATGGAGTCATGAGTCTTAAAGCTGAAACTACAGCCACCACATGCCCCAGCGCTGACACATCCAACCCCAGCAGCTGCCCATGAGGGACTGCAAACCACCAGGTAAGGAAGAGGGGTGGCTTCCACCACTCACAGCTCTGTACCTGCACTGCCTCCTGAGCACAGGTTCCATCCCTGGGCAAGCTGGGACACCTCACTGGCTATAAACTTGAGCAATGTCTACCCTTGCAAACGGCTGGGAAGCTTAATTGCTCATTAGGTGGTTGATAAGTCGCAGAAATGCAGTGAGGTTACTGGTCGATTATACTGGCCATTTCATTTATTCTTATAGAAAGAGGCAAGAGAGAAAAGAAAAAGGTATTTTATGCCAATCTTGCTGGCACAGAAATGGGAGAAAACTGTTAAAAATTTTTCTGTATCAGAATCCATGAAGCTTCTTCATCAACATTCAGGGATTGGCAGCCAGATCACTCTGTTGACAGAAAGACATGACTGGATGATGCAATAACTGTTTTGCTGGGACAAACCTTACACTATATTGCAATCAGAACTATATGTCTTCCAAGAGCTGTTACTTTGTATGGACACATATATCACCTCTGACTGTAGGCTTGTCAATTTATCTGCACTTTGCACAGAGGAAAATCATGACCCGCCAGGGTGATCTCCATCCTGCTGGCCTCATTGGTCTTCCTGCTCTCTACTTCACATCTCCCTAACTGCAAATTCTCCTGCACAGCCCAACAAAGACCTGCATGAGAAAACTGGTCCCTTGGGCAGTGTCTGTCCTGGCTGAGACCTCCGGCATGGCAAACCTTGATGGATCTGCAACTTTGGGTCCTGTTGCAACAGCTGCCTGGGGGCCTGCTCTGTTTGTTGCTTCAGAAATTTCATGTGAGGAGGAGGAGGCCCTTCTTAAAGAGGCACACAGCCTGGGGCAACATCCTCTGTAAACATCCTCCTCTCAGGAGCTCAAGGTCATCCAGTTGTTTTTCTCAGAGTCAATGCCCTGTCTGGAGCTACAGGTTGGTGCACTAAGTCTTGTGGTCATTTTTTCCCACTGATGTTGTCCAGCTCAGAGCTTTCTCTTGGAACCTTTGGAACTTTCCTGTGGGCTTGTCCACAAAACTACCTCTTTTCAAGGCAAACAAATGTCCACAATAGATTGTTTTACACAATTCTTTTTGGAAGGCTTTTCCTATGGATGGAGGATTGAGTCTTGTGAAAGTCACCCTTGAGAGGAATTCACTATATCAATGTCCAGTAATAAATATACACATTTATTTATTAAAAAAATTGTTCCTCAGACAGCAACATGACTCGTAATTTTGTCAAAGCTGAAGTTTGGTCTCAGCTGTACAATTTAACAGGCACTTTGCTGGGGCAAAGAGAACATGATTTCCAAATTAATGTGCAAAGTGAGATTCAAAGATCCCCAAAATTCAGAGAGGTTCGGTCCTGAATGTTTGGTTTTCACCCATCACCATGTCCCTGTGACCTCTGGCACCATTTGGTAAGGGTCTAGGTCCCATCTCAGGTTTGTTGTGGCAGCCCAAAAGAGCCATGGTTGGGCAGTGGCAGTGAGGGTGTGCACAGCCACTGGGAGCTGCAGGAACACCCAGAGAAAGAGCTGCAGCAGGGCTGCAACTGGAGAGCCCCAAAAACCTGGATTGCTTTAGTAATGCTTCATCCAGTCTTGGGGCAAAGAAGAAAGCATGAGGAGAAGGAGGAACAAAGAATCAAGTAGCAGAAGAGCACAGCAGGAGCTAAAGGGAATAAGAGAATGGAAACTACAGAAAAATGAAGGAATTGCAGCAGTCTGGGATTTTCTTATCAAGGAGAGAAAAGGAAATCAGATGAAAAATGGGAGAATGAGGAAATAAAGAAGACGGGAAAGACAAGGGAAGTAGTATAGGAAAAGGCAGAGAAAACGTAGAAAAATACAGTGTTGATACACTCCAATTCTATTTTATTACACTTCCTCAAGTGAAGATGGGTGTTGAGAAGACGGGTCCAGCTGTGCTCTCAGGGCATAATCTGTGCCTTCTCTCGGAAAGGGAGGAGCTCACTGGCACTTTCACTTTTCCTGCTATGCCTGCGGGGAGCAGGGTTTACAATCACTGGGAAGGCTGAAGCAGGAAGCTGCAGCCTTCCAGGCAGCCAGGAGAAGCTCTGCCTTGCAGGAAGACTCTGAGGACCTGCCGCGGTCTTATCTCCTTAAGGTAAAAGGTGATTATCCATTAACAAAAGCAGCAGAGTCCTCACCCCAAAGGAGTAGTTAAGGGGCTCGGCAGAGAGGTAATACTGTGCTCCTGAGTCAGAGGCAGTCGGGACACTCCTGGCTGCTACACTGCGTGTGGCCAGATTCTCTGCTGAGCAGGAGCTGTACATACGGGAAATGCCACAGGGCTTTTCACTTCAGCTGAGCCTCCCATCAGCTCACTCTCCAACTGTTCAAGCTGTAGACAGAAACTCTCAGGCTGAGCTCAGCTTCTGCTCTTTTTAGGTGCTGTAAAGGATGCCAAAACACTTGAACCTCTGGCATAATAACCTTCCCTGTGGTTATACACCAATGTCATAAATTTGGTGTTATGATGTCAACGAAATCTGATGAAAAGAAGAAGCTGGGCAGGAAGGAAGGAACCCTAAAATGTTGACTTTTATCTTCATGAGAAACTGAATCCAGAACAGCCAGGACACCTGATTTTGTAGAGAGGGGTTCTCTTCAGGCTGCCCTGAGCAGACAGTTCCCTCTTTATGTCTCTGCAGTGTGAAGGCAATACAAGGCAATAGCAAATTACAATAATCTAACATGACTGTAGAACTCACCCAGCCTTTTTAATTTTTGCTTTCTAACCACAGTGACTGAACAGCCTAAAGGAGATTTCTTTAGCCTACAACCTAGAATCTGGAAAAACTGTAGCTTGGGTAGCACCAACAGACAGAAAGAATCCACAGAGCAGATGAATTTTCTTCCCTCTGGCTACATGTTTATTCCAGGTAGTTCCACAGGGCACATGTAAAAAATGTTCATCTCTTAGAAATTCATGCCAAAAACTCATTCACTTTCATGAAGACTCAGAAAGTGGGTCACTGTTTACGTGGTTATAACCTCAGCACCCCAGACTAGACTCAAAGAGGTAGCCTTTAAGGGACAGACATGTCCACTACAAATGAACAGAAATGTCTAAATTCATTTAATGTAGTTTGTAGTCAGCCAAAAGATGGTAAAACAAAACCTGTGCTAAGCTGGGACTGGGAAGCTGGTGGAGAGGAACCACTTTTCATGGATTCCAAGACATCAAGCTTTCCTAACTACACAGCCAAAATGCAAGTCAAATAAGTGCCTACAGTGCCTGGTGACACTAGCTCTTTTGAAAGGAAGAAAGGAATTTGGCAGAAACAGGGGACCCACAATGCTGTGAACCATCCTGATTGACAAAGGTCCCCCGAATGGCTTTCAAGGATGAGCTCTTCACTATCACTGACTCAAATAAGGTCTACCACACTCAGTGCTAGATGGCAGCTTTGGCTACACTGCCATCAATACCTCCGTGTAAATTATCACTCAGGCTTCTGTAATTATTTAATGAATTCGGGGGGCAAAGTTGTTCCATTAAGAAAAATGAAACTGCCGCAGAAGTGCATGACTAAGGAGAAACATAAATCTCTCCCAGCAAGAGCATGAACTGCTAATGTATTCACTCATCCAGCAGCCAGCAGCCTCTGTCCAGGAGCAGACAGATCTGGGAGTGATTCTGTGCTTGCTCTCATGAATCCTCATTTCCCATCTTATGGAAAAGGAGACGTCCTGGCTTGGGGCATCTCTTCTGTAGGACTGTAGGCTGCTGCAGCTGGAGTGGCCTGGCAGCAATCAGACTGTCCCAGCGTGGCTGTGAATCCCAGCCAGTAATGGGAGAAAAAGATTTCTGTTTAGGCTTTGCATAAGTCTGTTCTTTCCACTAGTAATTAAAGTGACATTTTCCCTGCCATCTGTAGGATTTTTAGAGAACGCAATCAAGTGATCTGTCAACAGCCCAAGTTCCAGGAGGAAACACAGCAAAAAGAGGAAACACAGCCTGCTTCCCCAAGCAGAACCTGAAGAAATGAAAAATGCCAACCTTTGCAAAAAAGGGGCTGTTTGCCCTTGCAAGCTCTTGTCACATGAATACTTTTGTAGGGAAATACTATCCTCTAATATTAATTCTTCTGAAGAATAAAATTCATCCAAACATTCCACATAGGAAATACGACCTTGAATTAATTAATCCTGTATTAATTACAATAGTAAAAAATCCATTTCAACAAAATCAATTTGCTTCATGAGGATTTTTTTTAATAATTTGAAACGGTGGGATTTTTTAATTCACTAGCATTAGAAAAACCCCTATTTTCTTTCACATTTATCTCCTTCACTTTTTTTTTTAATATAGTAACTGGTTTTTGTAGAGCTCATCTGTTGGAAATTCTTAATATCAGGTTTTAACAACCTCTCAAAACTAGCACTGTCAGAAATATCTATGTAATAGTCATCTTTCAGGAAATAATTCCAGTAGAACAGATAGAATTGACTTGAAAAAGACTGAAGTTTTGCTGTCATACCAATATGCATCCTTTAGGAGTAAAATAAACAAGCAGGAAAGGCAAACAAAATAAGGAAAAGCCTCTACTAGGGAATGGGCAATGGTACTAAACCCCAGATTGAGTCTGTTTGTTTTATAAGCATATAGAAGAGGGAAGAAGTATTTTGAAAGCATTTGTATTGTTTTCTGAATAATTTAAGACTTAGGAGAACAGATATTACCAGCTTCAGTACCTAATCACTTTGAATATTCTAACATAGCAGCATTACCTGAATACACATGCTCATCATTTTGGACAAGTATGTACTGTTGCAGAGAGTGTAGGATCCCAAAATCCCACCGCTAAATGCCATAAAACAGGGAAAAAAAAATCCCTACGCTAAAAATATTTTAAAACCTAAGTATGTAATACACATTACAGGCTACCCATAGACAAACAGAAACAGTGAAGGAACAATGAGACAGTGCTGATCACCTCAGTGCACTCACACAAGGAGGTGGGAGGGCAGGGAGGAAGGGGCTAAAAGCAGATGCACTCACTGACACTGGTGAGTGCAAGTCACAGAAGAAATGTGGATACAGATTCAGTAAGAACCCTGGAACTCTGCTCCAAAACAAATAACAGAAGTAGTCTGGGTCACTGGTTTTATAAGCAGGTAAGGGCAGCGACATGCGCTAGGAAGGGCTAAGATGGATGCAGTCCTGGAGGCTGAAGTCACAGAAGAGTAATGCAAAAAATGAAGAGAAGAAAAGCAAGAAATGGGAATTGAAACCAAAGAAAGTTGTAAAGGAGTAGCTGAAAGCTTAGTAGATAACAGCAATACACAAGAGATACGAAGAGATGAGTCTCTACTTTGAGCAGCATTGCATCTGCTGCAGCCAGGATCAGGAGAGGGAAGGAACAGAAGCAGAAGCCCAGGTGTATCTCCAGCCATAGACACGAGGCAGAAAGGGTAGGAAAAGAGAGCTGCTGCAGACAGAATATCAGTTGAAGGAATCAGGTGTTACTGAGAGAATGAAATACAGAAAGTTTAGGCATAACTCTTTTTTTCTTCTTTTTCTTTTTTCATTTATTCTTTTTTTCCTTTTAAAGTGAAAAAGAAGGCACTCCTGAGAAAACAAATAAATTAAAGAACCAAAGAACAAGAGTGGAAGAGGGGAGAGCTAAAGATTAACAATAACAATGACAAAACTGTGTAGAGCTTCCTGGATAAAGAAAGGAGAACCACTTTAACAGTCATCAAAGGAATATTTGGCTCAAGACACTACCATCATCTGCCAATTCAGCAAAAACATCTATCAGGTTTTCATAGAGGAACAAAGACACATTTAACAGCAAAAGTTAGAAACAGAGGAGCAGCAGAGGCACAGATGGGATGGGATTCTTGAAAATCCCCTTTGATCACTAACCCTAGGGATGCACTTGCAGCATCTCTCAGTTACTTCTTGTAAGGGGTGACAGTTTAAAATGAAGAAAGGGAACACAAATGCTTTACTACACCCCAAGAATAGCATCATGGAAGTAGGATGAAAAGGGAATGAGCCAATCCAATTTGCAACTCCTGTCTTCTCTGCTGCAAGTAATGACAAATTACCTACAATTCCGAAAGCAGAAAACTTGAAAGCACCCAATTTGCAAAAGTAAAAAAAACAAAACCAAAAAACCAAAACCAAAAAACAACGCCCCCCCAAAAAAAACCCCAAAAAACAACAAAAAAACAACCAAGCCCCAAACACTCCAAAATACAAACATAAGGTATTGTGGGATAACCAAGCACCCAGACACAGTGGGAACCTGTCACTTGTGTGTTATGAACTCTTAAAATTACACTAAGGGTAAGGATATTATGCCTTAGCTTCACACATTTCAAGAAAAGGAAGATTGACATCACTATCAAAATAAGTTGTTCCAGTGCTCCTCTGTCAATTTATTTTCTTTTCCACATTCCTTCTTCCTCTGTATAAACTCAGTACAAGCACTCATACTGCTGCACACCTACATCAGATGAGGAAACTGAGGAAAAGCGCTTTCTGTTTGCAGCAGTTGTCTCCCAGCTGAGTTCTCCCTATGGCCACAATAAGTCTGCTGCACAGGATGGGAGTAACCAACTGGAAGCAAGACCTCTGCCTTCAGTGACAGTGTCAGGTAACATCAGGTTAAAGTGACCCTGAAACTGTGGCCTTCACAGGTCTTACCTCAAACAAGTTCCTAATACAGAAATTGTCAGGAGCTCTTGCCATGAGCATAACTCTTGAGTTTGTAGGTGAGCACATGCGGTGTGTCCTTCGCCCCTGCTGCAAAGCTGGAGTCTCACTCTCTAGGTGTGCACTGTCATGCTCCCAGCGTTATGGTGACACATGAAATTATGTACCCCAAAGCATAAATCTTATTGCCAAATATTTTCAAATGCAGCTCTTATAGAGAAATCACAGATGTGTATTGTTAAGTATAAGCCTGTATCTTCTATAAGTATTTAATGTTTAAACAAAGATACCTTACTAAACAGGAAAAATACACTGAAAATTCACTTTAATACATGTTTATTGGTGTCCTGCACTTTCAGTGTAGGAGGTTGGAGATGTAATAAAAAAGTTTCAAAATTCATTGATTCCATTTCATTTAAATCACTCTAAACAACCAGTGCTTTAGAGTTCAGAGAATTAACGTTTACTGTTTGTTTACAAGGAAAATTTTAATATTACTTTTTTCGAGTTCACTTAGAACTCCTCTTTTAAAATTCTTCAGATACATTCCTCATAGTAAACATTTCAATCTGTGTCACAATCAACATTGATAAGGCCTTCTTAACCATTTTATACCACCTCCACTGTTACTTCATTGCAAAACACAATCTTATTTCATACTATAAATACCCATCCATGCACAAAACACAGGGGCCAGAAGTTACACATTAATATTTCATGTAGGCTTCCAAGTCTTCCTTTACCCTCTGCAGGTTTATGGTACACTTAAAAAGATATCTTTAGACTTGGTCTACTTGGTCTTAAAATACAAATATACAATATCCATAAGCATAAAAAAGTAAAGCTAGATGGCCTTACCATTTGTTATGAACTGCTAAAATCTTATACATGTACAATATAGCATCATGCTGATTAATATACATATTAGTTAAATATATCAACCAATAATGGGGATGTGGCCAAGCTCTTTTGTTTTCAAAAAGAAATTGTTCATATACAAGTAAAAAGATTTTTAATTTAAACTCATGTGGACTACCTGAACCACAGAGACATCTGTAAGCCCTGCTGAGATATTCAGGTCAAACCGGGACAAAGCCTGCTGATCCATTTGAAAGGGAACACAACTCCTCACGGGTAATACCCATGGTGGGATGCTCCCAAGAGAATGCAAATTTATAGCATTCACATTTTCAGGTCTAGAACACTAATTTTTGCATCTTAAATTGCAGTTTATATTTTTTGTATCTATTCATCAGCCTCCATCAGAAACAGTTCGGTACCTTGACATTGTCATAGATTTTTCTAAATATGTAGATATACAGTACAAAGTGTAGATAGTGAAACAAATAAGCAAATATATACAGTCTTTGAAAGGCATTTTTGTGACCAGTTTAGCAGTGTTTATAGAAAACATTTAAGATAGTCACATTCTGCTGATACCACTGTATTGCAAACTGTCAAGCCACATTTCTTATATTAAACTTGTACTGCATTGTATATTGTACAACAGAGAACGATCATTCTTCAGGTGTGACACAATGAAAAAGAACCCAAAACACTATACTGAGTAAGGTAACCAGCACAGGGCTTAATTTTCCTGAGGTTTGTAAGAATTTTTTAAACAAAAATCACAGTGACCAGGCTAAGCTGCAAACATACTGTTAAGTTTTAAATATACAGTTTATACATAAGTTCTGTGCATGGTCGACTCAACTATGTATGTTCATGCTGATGTTTCCGTTAAATGACTCGCCACTGCATAATACTTGTATCTTTTCCGCCTGTGGAGATGAGATGGGTGTCTTCATAGAGAAAATCTACATTAGTTACATGACTACTATGTCCACCGTACACATGGCTTGGAGCCTAGAAAACACCATATTAGTGAGAATACATGCTGTCATAAAAACCTCTTGTTATAACATTCATACAACAGTGAAACTAAGGCATCACATCATTCTCTTACAGTATTTTAATATTAACTTTTAAATTTAACTGCTGTCTCAACCAACCTTAAATAAATCCCTTAGACATATCAATATTCACATTCTTCCTGTTTTGATATGTTTGGGGGGGCAGGGTTGGTTTAGACATAGGAAAGCAAGATTTAATGCATTTGTGCAAAGTACGATAATAAATTTGTAGGAAATACCTTACCCTAAACTGTGAGCATGGATATGAGAAGAGATGTACTTTGCCAAAATCATCCCCTGTTGAAAGCAGTTTTCTCCCATGTGACCGACAGACAGCGTTGATATCCGTTCCATCTGAACCTTCAGGCCATACACCTGAAACACAGAGAGACTAATTAAAGGAGTTTATAATGGAAATAAAAGTGACAACTTAAGCTGCTGTTAAAATATGAGTAAATGATTACTTGTTTAAAGAAAAACTATAAAAATAACTACATCTGAGTTGGGGTGTGTACTTCAGTATATCAGCTAAAGTCCAGATCCTAATGGAAATCAAGCACATAAAAAACCCCCAAAAAATACTTTTTTCCCTCTAGTCTGGAAAGTGCTTTTTACTCTGAAAAAAAAAGAATTCTGCTGAATTACAGTCATGTGCCTGAGCCTGAAAGAATTTTCATATTGTTATGTAGAAAAATGACCATTACTGCTTTTATTTTCCCTTCTGCTTATGTGTGAGCTAACACACTTTCTTCATATTACTGCAGTCTAAAAAACATACCCATGTATAATCCAAAGTACTTTCCTCATATTACTAAAAGTCTAAAACCTGTGAAACAAGATGTTATATGGCTTAGGTTTTTACTTATTAATAGATCTTTTGAAAAGAAACTGAACCTACTATAAATTTTTTAAATTATTATTTTTCTACTCTGAGTAATTTTTCCTCACGTACTCTACTCCTTGCTGTTTTGCACAAAGTGCTGTTCTAAAATTAAACTGCAGGGTCATCAGTGCACAGACCAAATCTCTGCACAACATCTTTAAGGCCTCTGAATACCTGACTGTAGTAAATTGTAATTGTACTAAAATCCATCCATTTACTGAAATTTAAGGTTTTTGCATGCAGTACTGTGGGCTTTATGGTTTTCGTGATTTAGATTTTGTCTAATTCCTACTCAACAGAAACGGTACCAAACTTTCAGAAACGCTTTCAAAAGCACTATGAGAAGGTGATTACATGTCTTCATAAGGAATTACAAATTGCTGTAAATAAAATATGAAGTACTGATTTGTAGACTGCTCTTAACTTTCCTGATGTGTGTGGATACATCTCTTTCCTAGATCAGGGATAGTAAAAAGGAGGCCCAAAGTAATGGAAGGTGCCAAGAAGAAATATAGTAATTGCTACTCATGAAATTATGAATATGCAGAAGAAAGAGACACAGAAAAGCATTTTAAATATCTGTCTTGACAAAAAGGAGGTTGTATGAATACCAAATGCTAGCTGAAAAGAGGCAGGAGTCTTCCCAAGAGGTCACTGTGACAAGTTGGAGACAATCCCTAAAGGAAACAGTTAAAGAAACAAGACTGCCATTTTGAAATGGAAAAATGATCATAGCAGTGTTTTCTTTTGAAACTTTGTGCTCTTCAAAATTTATCCCAGTGCCTCACTGCCAGTTTTTATGAACATGCAAATTGCATCCCCTGTGCTGAAAAATTAGTCTTTTTTCCTCCATCCTCTGCAGACATGTAAAGAGACCATTTCCTTTTTCTAATTTGAAGATTAATGCCATGCCTTTTTTCCCTCCTTTTCTCTAAAATTCATTCATTACATCTCTTCTCCCAGAACAGTATTTAGATGGATAATTATTCTTTCTAGTCAGCACATTATCTGTTGGTCCAATGTGCAAAAACCAGAAGCAGCCATTCCAGCTGTGACTGAAGCAGATATTGATAAATGGATGACTGCTTCACATTTTGCATGGCATCCTTTTCATTACACATCCCACTAATGCATCTGCCTTTCCTACAACAGAATAATGTTGTTGACTCATGTTCAGTTTGTATGCAAGAGTAATCTGATCTTTCTGTGCAGATCTGCTCTCACCCATTCTGTGTTTGCACAACTGCCATTCTAGCATGGAACCTTCTATTTGGATCTATTGAATTGCCTCCTTTTTTCATACTGCTTCTCTATTTCTCAAGCCAACTTGCTGATCCTGCAGCTTCATGCCACCTACAAACTACACACACTGGTTTATTAGGTATGCTATTAATAAATATAATATAAAAATATAATTAATAAACAAACATAGTATTCAATTTACAGTGTTCTAATCAGTTTTGAACCCTACCAATCTAAGCTCTGCTTTGCTTGCAGTGTTGTCAGGCTTTGTACAACATCTTAGAATGCTTCTGTTCTTGTCCTCTGCCTCAAACACTAATTTTTTCAAAACCGGTCATGTGCTATGAACACTTTGTTGTGTTACCCAACAGCACAGAGCTCTTGAAAGAGCATATAGACCAGTAAGTATTTTAAAGTCTTTGCTCCTTCACATTTACATTTGTATTACACATTTGTATCACTAAAATATCCTCCCTCAAACACACGTCTTTACATGCTGCTGATTTTCAGTTGAATCATCTCTAAACACTTCCAGGCTGACTAATCTGTTCCCATGCTTGAAGAGAGATGTTCAACAGACCAATGTTCATTTCCACCCCTACACTGGCTATGCTGATCTGTGAGTGCTATGCATGGTTTGTGATTTTTAATGTGGTTCTACTAGAATGAAAAAATACCCCTACTTTTAGTCAGACAGTATCTACTGAAAAATCAGTATACTAGAAGCTTCACATTCTGGATGCTGTGATTGCTGCTTCTATGTCCAATGGGGCAATCCCAGCAAGCATGTGAAGATTGTTCATACTGTCTGCTCTGAGGTCCCAAAGTACTGAACAGTAAGAGTGACATTAATGGACTGGTGTTCAACTTATAATTTATGAGCTTCTTCAATTTATTATTTTAGCCACTAACTTTGCACTTTCTCCTTTCCAGACAGGCTCTGAAGGTAGATATATGATCTGCAGATACTGTATTCATGCTTCTCCAGTTTTTCAGTACTTTGCCCTTTCTCTGTGTGGTCCTGAAAATAAATACTAATGGTCTCAAGATTACATTAACAAGTTGTTTTTACAGATATAAGGTTCCTCATACTCAGGTATTTTGAAAATATCTGACTTGAATTTCAATTTTCCAACCTACTTCTTCCCTACTGAAGGCAGAGGTCTTATCCTGTCATTACTGGCACTAACTGGGTTTGTCATCACATTGTAATAAATCCTCCATTAAAGAAATATTCAAAAAAGCGTTGGGTTTTTAACACTTAGCAGTGTCATCTGTCCTCTCATCTCCATAGATTATTTTGTCCCATGGTCTGGCTCCAAAAGCTCATCTGTTGCAAGGCATGGGGAAAACCCCTCTCAGGTGTGACACATCTCTCTCCTCTGACTCTCTATGCACCAAAAGCAGCCCCATATTCTAATAGCCTTGTATTTTGCATGAATCTAAGTTAAAAAGTAAGGAATACTCACATAAAGTAGCATCTCAGAGTATCTGAACTTGTGATGCAAAAACATTGTAGTTCTGTAACTATGTCAGGTGTACTCAAACTCCAGAAATAACATGTTAACAGTTCCATTAGGGCCTCCATCCCTCATACAGAAAACACTTTATATCGACATGCAGCCAATCTTCCAAGATTTCCTCCTTTTACCAAATCTGCATACTGTAGTGACATCCAAGCACTGCTTGTCAGTTAAATGATAGAAAATTTGAAAGTGTTTTCCCAGCATACTGCTACTGCCATACCATCTCTAGGTTCTGAAAACATGTCCTTTCTGGCTGCCTTCGAACACATCACTCCATCTATTCTACTTGAAACATGAGGACAAATCTTCCTTGCTTACCACATATACTAAAACAGGCTCTTCTCTGAACTTTTACCATGGCTTCCTATTTTCTCTTAAGGACTCAAGAATTTGAAGCTTCTTATACTCAAGTTTTGTAACAATCTGTCTAGTTCTGTGCTCCCTGTGGAACGAGTACAAAGTTTCAGACTACACCGGAGAAAGTGGATCTTCAAAACTGGCAAAAGAAGAGTCCCACAGACACAAACCATACTGATTTTGTTTTTCTTCTTGAATTCCTTTCACCTAATTTAATTGTCACAGACTGCATCAAAATATATGATAAATTCTTAATGAGAGAGACTGTCATCCATTTTGTGTTTGCACAGTAACCACAGCAAATGAAACCAGTTCTGGTAAGAGGATTTGACCCACTAACTGCCTAAATACACAACAATTCCATAGAACTGGTACTTTAAATTAAAAATTATGAGAAGCAGCTCCAGTGTGACAGAAAGGGCAGTGTGTGATTTCTTTCTTGTCTCCCACTTATGCTGAAATTTAATATTTGTACTTGAAGCTAAGCAAGAATATCAAATCAGAGCCTTCCTGGATTGAAATAAGAAGACAGATTGTAATAAAAATGGCATAGCAGAAGTTCTGTATTTTTCCCTGAATTATGAATAGTCATGTTTCATAAGCAAAAGTTGGCAATCCAAGTGTTTGTTAATAAGAAGAATGGTAAGAGCTTGTAAGAGGCTTACAATACTTACCAAAAACATGAAATCCTAAAGTACAGGTGTAAGTGGCCCATTCTATATCTCTAGTTGTTTCAACACTCACAACTTGTTTACAAGCAGAGGGGATCCCTATAAAAGAAAAAAAACCCACATGAGAACATTTTTCATTCTCAGATTGTATAGATTTTTGATTGCACCAGATGAATTAAAACATATGGTTGATCTTGGCAGTTACATGGTCTCATTTAAATTTTAAATCTGTGTTAGACTGCCTGAACTCTGCACAAAAGGACTAAATATAATTCTTACTCACAGTATAAGATTTCATAGTCTCCTGAATTAGACACAAGATATTGTGAATTAACAGACCAATCGAGATGAGTAATGAAGCTGGAATGACCCTACAAAGAGAAAAAATATTGTATTAAGTGCATTAACAGTCTGTCTTAATGTGACAGTATTAACACAGTGCTACAAAACACACTTAAGGTGTTAATATTGAATCAGGAGAAAAAAAGGTTACTTACTGAACATTTGCCAATTCTAGTGTACTTTCTTCCATTTTCACTTACACCATATATATAAATACAGTTGTCATGGGAACCTATTGCCAAGAAGTTTCCATCTATAAACACAAAAGTGAACTGCAATTATTCCTGCAAGAAAGAACTTAGGCTAATCTTGAAAAGTTTATATGCCACAAACAAGAGGAACTGTTCTTAAAGGCCTTGGCACTGAAAAATGAAAAAAAATTCTATTTCTTCTTTTTCAGTGGCATGTTGATGCATCTTCAAGACTACAAACCAGCAAGTTTATACAGCAAGTATTACTGTTAAAAACACATGACAGTTCTGGAAGAAGCTACTGCCCATTTAGGGCTAATGTGATTGCAATGACCTGAGGAGTACAATACTTTCTCTACCCCCCCTCCCCCCTGCCCCAGACAAACTATATTGAACATGTCGGGCAGGGAGGGAGGGAAAAGAAAACTGAAGCTTACAACACCACCCATCCAGTGTTGCCAATGTTTCATGGCATATTTATTTTCAACTTCAGTATGGCAAGCAGGGAATCATTTTAAAACAAACCAGCCCCTAATTTAATAAAGAAATTCAATGTCTTTTTTTAACCCAGAAAATAAATGCTGTCAAACCTGGTGAGTAACGCATTACAGACAGCTGTTCATTTCCATCTGTGTGTACAGTGACCAAGTCTTTTGTTTCTGTGTCAAACACAAACCACCTGTTGTAAATACAGAGAGAGGCCAATAAATCATTCCATAAGGAATTTAAATCTACTGTAATCTTGACCAACTTTTCTTCTGTCAAAATAGCATAAGTTTTACACCAAGAAAAGAAAAACAGCAACTGCTACTCAGTTTGGTCCATTTTTACTTTAACACAAGGATAGTTTCTTTCCCATCTTTTTTAACAAAAAAAAGAAAATGATTAGGCATTGACCTGATATCAGTCTTCAGATTTTAGTGTTTTACTAGTGTATTAAAGTAAACATTGCTTATAATGACCCTTCTCCTTTAATGACCCCCTTCTATGATATGCTGATGTTTAAATTGATGCTGATATGAAATCCTAGAGCAAAACAAAACACAAGTAAGAATCAGGACCATTCTCTTTTGATAGCCAAATTAAATTAATTTATTAATTTATTTTAAAGTTAATTTTTCATTCTTTTTCTTTAATTAATTTTTAATTACCAAAAATTAATTTGTGGAAATGTTTAGAAAGGACAAAGATAAAATTTGCATTTCAATACTTGCATCAGTTTACTAAAGACAAAGAAAAGATTACTCTCAAAGCTACTCCTTTTGACTTACTTTATTTAGTGAATAAAGCAAATTCAGTAACAAATGTAAATCCTTTATTTAGGATTGATATACAATCTGAAATAATCTTGGCTCATAACCTGCAAGCTTCCTATATGTTCTCAGTTAAGTGGAAGTGCTTTCAGTACTAACAGCCAAGTCTGCCCCCAAGTGACACTAAAGGAGAGGATGAAGTAAGGCAAAGTTACTCCCTCCTGTGACAGACAACCGTGGACAAACCCAGCATCTGCCACTGACCCACTGCATGGCCAAGGGCTCAACCTGCCACGTAAAGTGGACATAACAAATTTTGTCCTAGTTTTCTCTGTCTTATTTACACCTTACACTCTTCGTGCAGAACAAGTCTCTTAATGTGCATTTCTATACTATGTTTAGCACAGTGAAACATTCATAAGATTTTTGTTAAAGCCTCTGGTTGCCATTGCATTAAGGATCACAAACCATTTGCTACATTTTCCATCACACAAATTTTTTCAGTGTGATTTCCTCCACACTGCCCTGCAGGTCTCAGAGAAAATCTCTGTTCCCACCTGCAAAGTTAACTCACTATCTCAGGCTCCTCCTTCAGCCTCTCCTTTGCCCTGGTGGACACAAAGATTTAACATTTAGGTCACTGGTATAGTGACAGTACCAACCACACATGGTCTCTCTGCTAACCTAGACTTCTTGCCCTCTCCAAATGTACCTCCTCCCACTAATCTTAGACTGTCACCCTTCCAGGGCAGAAAGCATCTCTTTGTTCATGCAACACTCAGCAAACACAGGGTGCTGACCCAAGTCTAGGGTTTCTGGGCATGAAAGCAATACAAATAAATTTCACTCTGAAATTCAATAGAAATCAACCGGGAATGAAGATATCTCGTGCATACATCTGCAAAACAAAAACATGAACTTGGATGCGAGCTGGAAAAATCACTGTTTGTTGGTGCCCAAGATGTAGCTCTGCACATCTTACCTTCCAGTCAGTGTCCCTACTGCAACAACAGATGCTGAAGGGTGGAAACCTGAAGACTGTGCTGGATCCTAAAACATTTCAGAAAGAAGCACACCTTTTTACTAGTCCAAGTTATCAAGTTATAACAAAAACAAAAATGTAATTCAATAATCTGCCTCAGGAACAATCTTTTGTTGATTTTTTTTGTTGTTGTTTTGTTTGGTTTTTTTTAATATAACCTTGAGAGGGAAAAAAGGCATTTTTAACTAATTGTAATATTATCCAATAAACCTTTTTTCCCTCTATAGGAGGCCACTATTTTCTTTTCTTTACTGTCTAAAAATAACTTGGGAAATGATTTCATAACAATAACATTGGCAGCAGCAGCTTCCCAACAAATCACAAACAAGTAAGATAAAAATAACTTCTTAAACTAGAGCTGACCTAAGAATTAAGTATCAAAGCTGCAGTTTACCTACAGTCTAAAGGACAAGCAAGCACCTTATTTGACAAAGCTACGTGGCACTTTGCACGGAGGGGTAAAGCCTAACTTCTGTGCACATCAGCATCTTTTTCCAGCACCTGCCAAGCTGAAGCTTAGTGGGAGACTAAGGGCATAAACTGGGTTTCTTATTTTGATATGCAATTTCAAAACATTTTACTTTTTCTATGGCATTATTGTGGACATAGGTAGAATCCCACTGTTCTTGTAATTTAAACATACACCTAAAAACCAAGGTAAGCATTTTCTTTCATTTTCTAACATGTTCAGTTACAAAGAATGAACTCCAGAACTGATTCTGATTATAGCAGAAAATACCAAAATAAATAGGTGTTTTTTTCTGAAACCATTAAAAAGTAATTTTAAAATGTATGCAAAAAACCCTAATCCAATGACATATCTCACAGAAATGCCTATAGCCTTGCTTTTCTGTATTTTAAAATCATAGATCTGTTGACAAAAATAGGTTAACATGAAACAATTTATTTTCTCCAGACAATCTAGATCACTGATCTATGAAAGTCTCAGACATTTCAGGACCAAATAAGGAGATTATTGTAAAGACTGACAATAGAAATCTTGTCTTAATGAAGTAGCATATACTTGGAAGGGAAAAGAAATAAACCTATGTCTCACTTAATACTCCCACTGCTGTTTCCATCAACCTTTTCAAAATAATCAAGGTAAACACAGACATTTCTTAAATGTTTCAATAACAACAGTTTCTTAGAGACTCTTACACCTGCAAAACCACAGCTATATATTAATTTAAGTTCACTGTAAATCATAATCAGCTACTCCTGTTTAATTTTTCAGAGGAAAATTATGTCCTTTTTTAGTTGATGATTGCTTAACTAACTTTATTTCAGAGGTAGCAGTTCATCAGATTAATAGATTTGTTCCTGATCCCCATATTGTACTTATCTCCACTAATGATGTTTCACCATCACCCCACACTTCTAAATGCTTGTCTTTACACTCCAAGAGAGCGAAGTGCCAAATTTTGCACTTTTCTTCATGACTATAGGCCCTCCTTAGTATATACCTCCTGTAATGAGAAATGTATCAGAAGTACTAACTTCTTATTCTCTCAATTTTTTTGAAAAATGTATGCAAATATACAAAAACACGCACCCTTACACTGAGCACAGAATCACATTAGTACCTGCAATTGAATTATGTGATGATTTTTTTCCAACAAAAAAGAAATGTATCAGGAAAGCACAAGAAACAATACCTAGAATTTTACCCTCCATTTCAGGTTTTTTATAAATCAGACTTGCTTTACCGGTTGTGAACCATTTCTAAATAATCAAATTGATATAAAAATCCCAAACAAACAACTATCCTGAAGACCAGAAAGGTCTACATAAAAGTTATCAGTTGTGTCATTGTTAGTCACTCTGAACTGCATGTGAAGGATTTTTGTAATCTAGTGTGTTCATATGCCATACCATACAATACAGTACACTGCTATTGCTGAAATCCAAGACAAAAAAAAGACACAGATCTATCTTTTCTTAGAGAGATTACCAAGACAAATGCAGGAAAATTTGGTTTATAACTGATAACTGATTTTTAAAAATATATTTTATTATTGAAGTTTGTAGCTTAAGTGTGCTGCTATTTATTTGATTTGTCATCTTGGTGGCAGTTCAAGAAATTTGCAAGCACATTGAGATTTTGGTAAATCTCAAGCTTTGACCATTCCCCTGAGGCCCACCTACCTAGAGTATCTCGAAAGACTGAAGGGGAGAGAGCTTATTTTTTAAACCCAAATCATATTAAGATATCTTAAACCCTAAAATTATTAGAAGGTAGGAAAATTCAATTATCTGCTTGCTTCTCAGGCCAAATACTTAGTATTATTGATTATTTACAATCTGACACAGAAAATACTTTGGTCAGCAACATGAGAGTCATCTCTAAGTTACTGGCTACAATTTGAAGTGCAAACCTGGGTATTCAGTATATATCTCTATCAGGTGCTGTTTTCTTTTCCTTGTAGCGACTTTTGAACTTTCCTACTCTACAGAGGGCAGGTAAAATGATTGAGAAATAACTTGGCTATTATGATCAATACATGTACCTCCAAAAAACCATACTCACACATCTATTAAGAAAATGCAAAGAGAAGAATGTTTGAAAAAAGACGATCATGACATCTCAGAGAGATAAAATCACTGTCTCTAGAAGACAAGCCAATGCCTTCTTATGGATAAGCAATTAGAAGACTGATCAGGTGTCCAAAAACATACTCTAAAGATCAGATCCTGGTGATGTATATAGGAAGCAAGATCACTTGTCACCACAAAGTCATTAGGAGTTTGCAGACGCACAGATTACCTAAGTACAGTTCAAAACAGCCTCCACTCAATATTCCTGCAGTACCTAAATGCCAAGTTTCACACCAGAAATAGAAAGGGGAATTCTAGACATTTGTTTATTTGTGAACATGGTGCATAAAAATACTAATAAATTATACAAAATTATATCCCCAAAACATTCTTTTCCTTCTTTATTCTGACTATCATGCTCAGGATAGGGTAGTATCCTGATCTTAGTTACTTTTAAATATTTCTTAGTTTTATATTTGTGACTCTCTTTCTAGTAAAAAAAAAAAAAAAGAAAACAAATGTCAACAGCACTGTACACTTCTATATGATGCAGCATATAGATTCATATAGCCTAGGGGTCAAATTCTTGTTTTTAAGAGCTTTATGCCCACTTTTCAAAAGAGAACAACTATGACCTTTTTTTTCCCCACAATTTAATACTTAAAATATTTTTAATCAATAATCTTAAGAAAAAAACCCAAATTAATATATTCATATATATATATAAGTTACAGATTTTGTATAACAGTAGAGCTGTGTTTAATAAATGTATACCTCTATAATCTTGTTCCAGATGGGATGATGAGTAGTAGCATCCCAGAGAGTAATGTGTTTGTCATGTCCACACGTGAAGAACTGAGGTTTGGAGGAATGGACTGCAAGTCCCCAAAGCTCATCAGTGTGACCCTACACAAGCAGAAATGTTTCTTGACAAAAAGGACAGACCACCAAAACTAAACATGTTTAAACAGTATCAAAATGACCAAACTATATATTAAAGCATTCAAAAATATGTTAGTTCTAGATAGATACATATTTATAATGTTATTTATTGCCAAAAGCATTGTAATAATAAATAATTTATTTATTAAACTTAAAGCAATATCTCTACTGCTATTACACACTTAGAAATGTTCTTGTAAGGCAACCCAGCTTACCTGGGTAATTGGGAAAAAGTCTCCTGATAGTGTGCCCTGTAGGACAAAATTTCTAGTGGTTCCTATTAATACAACGTCTCCTTTTCCCTCTGCTACTGTTCTTATTGGACCAAACTGCTCTGGAATCTGTGGTCATAACAGAAAAAAGAATAGGTAAGTCAGACAATTTGTCAAGCATTGCTATTTTAAAAGAGACATGGCCTAGCAAACGCGTTTTAATAAATGTTGCACAGAGAAGAAATTAAATAGAATAGTATTTGTGCCTGACTTGCAAAACTTTAAAACAACTTGCAACAGCTCAGTAATTGTTTTCATAACACTACAAGCCAAAACATCCTTATCTACAGAACACTCCATTTGCACAGACAAACCAAGTATTTCAACAAACAGAAAAGTATCCTTCATGCTGTGTTAAGTCAATTGTATTTAATTGCACCTGTGATATCAGACTAAGCATTTCTACTCAGAGCACTTTCTTGCAATGAATGTCTCTTTAATTGCAGCCTGGGTTCTGAAAGAGTCACTGCAAGTCTCCAATATACAGTTCAAGGGAAGGTGTAAAATAACAAGGAATACTAGATTATGAACAAATAAGAGAAAAAGGACACCACAGTTAGAAACAGCACAACAAGCACACCTTGTGCTGTGCTAAAAAATTAATTACAAAAACTCACATGCCATTCCAGTTGCATATATATTTGCAACATTTAATATTATACAGTAGAGTTAAAACTTTTCTTCAGTTTTAGCTGATTACTCCCTTACACTCAGTATGTAAACAGCCATGTAGTTCAGTTCAAACAAATTCTGCTTTTAAGTTCCTACAAAGCAACTGGATTAATTTTCAGCATTATTTTTTTAATTATATATAAAAAATCAACAACATCAGTTAAGAACTTAATGAAAAACTTTGAATACTAAAACCCCCTGAAAAATCCTCACATCATTCTGGGGAAAAGACAAAAACATTTTAATACTATAATAATCTGAAGTTAAAAATTACTTCACATTATTAATTCCAAAGAAAGGAAGAAAGAATATGGAAAGATACGAATACAAGATTTGTTTTCCAGTTACCATAGAACTTAAAAAGGAAATATTATGTTAATGAATAGGCAATCACAGGAATGACCTGATGGCTCAAATGATATTTCATTTTACCACTGATTTGCATTCCCACAGAACACATATCGGTAAGAAAAAAAAAATTATTAAAAAAAGTTGTGTTTAGAAGACAGCTAGAATTTCATTTTGAGTAGCACTGTAATTTCAAGACAGGTGACATCACCTCAGTTTTGTGAATTTTTTGGTAATTTCCATTCCAAGATATCAGCTTTCGGTCTTTTCCCCCTCCTGATACCAACGTGCCATCTCGCAGCATACACAGCGCAAATATTCCACCCTCGTGTGCCCCTTGAACTGCATGGCTTATTCTGTTAGTACCTGGGTAAGAGGAGAAAAGACATTTCTAATTAAATACTTGGCTTAATAGCTCCTTTCCCCCAGGTTTTTTGCTCTATTTTTCTACTATCTTTCAAGGACTGGTAAAAGTGTTGGACGAAAACACACAGACCCATAGAAGAGGCTGAATTAGTATATTGTATGATATATTCTCAAAAACGAAAAGAACACACACTCAGTTTAGCTCAAAGACAAGGTAAAATAGGTTCATTTAAACCTTTCTTGGGGGTCTAACTTAAATCATTTGACATTACCTTTGACGTGCAGTAGTAGTACACACCTTATCAATAAAGAAATCATAATCTGGTCACTTGTTATCCAACTTACAAACACCATATCTACCCCTTTACTCAACAGCAATGCAGTGGTCAGAAGTACAAGGAGATAATGGGTTGACAGTCCTTGGATGAAAAAAAAGTCTACAAAAACAGCTCAGTAAGGCTCAACTGTGTAACTGGTTCACTGTGTTGTTTTACGGGTCTTACATCCTTCAAGTATCTTGGGAGAAAGCACTGAGCAAATAAACAGCACCTGACATCCATATCCCTTCTTCCTTTACTAATAAAGCCTCCTTCAAGGTATTCTCCTTATTCCTATGCATGGCATATCACGAACTAAGTAAACGTTTAGAATGTTGCTGCTGTTTGCCCTCCAGCAGGCATTGCCTTCTGCTATCTCTTCTTACTAGAAAGTGCTTTTTTAAAAAGTTCTTCCTATCCATCTGTTCTTTTGAAATAAAGCTGAGGAATTCAATTAGATCTGAATACATTTTTGCTTGACTTCCTGGGAAAACAAATAAAGCTACTTGTTGTCTTTTTAAAAGTGTATGTCAATAGGCATAATTTCTGCAAACAGTAGAGAGTGACAGGTTGAAGATCATTAGTTACATTAAGAGTGTTTCTTTCTATCACACTGATTAAGGAAAAGAACTTCAACCATTTCTTACATCAGTAAAATGCTGGCATAGTTCTGTGATTCGGTATTTGACCATAGGGAACACATTCTATAGAGTGTTGTGCTCTAGCACTTAGGTATAAATGTTCTTTAGGTTCTTGTAGAAAAGAATCCAGACATAATGTGCTGGATTGGTCTTGGAAAAGAACTCAAGATAAAACAAAATTTATTCTTCTTAAAATGCAACTCTACACTCACAAAAAATTTCACAGTGTTTAATACTAAGATTGACGTTAATAGTGAAGTTTCATCTTACCTTTCCCCCAAACCAAAATGTTTCCACTTGAGTCTCCTGTAATAGTATCACCATTTTCAGAAAAGGTCACACACAGGACAAACTTTGGCTTCTCTTGTTTCTGCATGGTTATGAAAAATATACACTCACAGCAACAAACAACCCATTCATTTTAACTGTATGCATTTGAGTAGTTTAGTCTTACACAGTTCTATTACTTAAATATCTACACAGGAGTTAAACACATTCTTATGGTCTAAACAGTTAACCTTAGCAAGGGCAAAAAAATGCATCAGCGGAGGTTGGTGGCCCAGTCCTGCACCCCTTATTGCAAGCTGAGGACAGAGTGAGAAGGCCTGTCAACATTTAACACATGACAGGAATGCTGTGAGATAACCCAAATCTCCCAACTAATGCATAATCCTAAATGCTTCGAGTATTTGCAAATGGACAAAAATGCAAACAAGCTTTATTATTGTAATTTTTAACTCCAAAGCTTCTAGGTGAAAAAAATATTACTAGAGAGTTTGGCTGTAGCATTAAAATTATGGAATCATCTCTTGAAAGAATCCCAAGGTTCAATAATGGAAATGCTGGTTTGACACCCTTCATTTAAGATACTGACAGTAACAAAACAATGAAATGCATAAGGGAAAAAAAATTAAGTAATAGTTTCTAAGGACATTATTTACATTCCTTCTTGACAACCTGTGTGTATGACCTCTTTCTTCCTCAAACTAAGAACTATTCTCAACAAGGGCTATCACACTTTTCCATCTGCAACAACCATCAAGAGTAACAGAGGCAGAACAGAGGGAGAAATCTGCCCAAGCAGCTTAGGAGTTAAAAATGCATGGAAAAATAAAATGCAACTAAATTGAAATGCATTATTTCAGTAACTCCTGATTTCACACAAAATATAGTAAAAGAGATTGCAAAATAGTTGTTTTGATTATACTTGCTTTGCCACGACTCCACAAGCAGTTAACTGGGTTCTACTAGAGTTATCTGCAGTCAACACAAACAGCCCTCAGCTGTGCATGTAACTGCTGTAGAGCTTAGCCTGTATTTAATATGAAACCTTGAAATGAAAATTTTATTTACTAAACAGTGACCAACTCAACCTGTATCTGAATTATATATGTGTATGTATCTGAGCAAAACAGAGGAAAAGGGAAGAAGACTCATACACATATTTTATGGAGGTTTGCAAGTTTTGCCTCTGACAAAACAAAACAAAAAAAACCCCAAAACCCAGCCTCCAGCATATATGACTCTCTCTGCCTTGTTTGTTTGTTTTTGTTGGGATTTTTTGTTTCATTCGTTTGGGGTTTTTTATAAACTGTAGTAATCATAGAGAATTTAGGGAAATTTTATTTTGTGGGAAGAACGGATGTGGTGGGAGAGTGGAGGTGTGTAGCATAAAGAATACAGGAAAAAGAATAACAGTATGATAATTTAATTTGAAAATTCGAATGTGGAAGTTTTACCATAACACAAATGACACTTGAGCTTCTGCAAAATTTCAAGTTGAATAATAATCGGCTCTTTTGATTTACTCAAACCTTATTAACTCTTACTTCTGTATGACTGTACCATTACTATAAACATAAAATTAGGGATATATTTTATTTTACCTCAAATAATCCTTGCTTTTTAATAAGGGAATTCCCTTCTAGCGTCCAAAAATAAAGGTGTGATTTTCCACAAGTAACTATTATATTTGTATCGGTAGGGTGAAAATCTGCAGCAAATACAGCCTCATTAGAGCACTTGGAAGGAAAAAGAAAAACATTGTATCAAAATCTAAAATTCGAAGAAAACAAAATGATATTACATAGTTCTCTAATAACATAAACTGACACTTCTGATATAAGAAACATTCTGAGCTATTAATTTGCTGATATAGTCTGGAATACTTTGGCAGAATACTTTGAAGTCAAAGGATTTTGTGTCTTTACAAGTTAGTATTCAAATTTCTTCTTCAAAACCATGTCAGAAAATGAGAAGTTCTACACAAAAGATTGGTTTAAGACATTTTGTTTCTGCACATGCTCCTAATATTTCTGCCTAGAATTTTCTAATCAATTCTAGAATTACAATAGCAAAATCAAAAAAACCCCACAAACTATTCGGATAATATCAAGAGACAGAAAATATCCTCTTTCTCCATGTTCTTTGCCTTTATAAAGCAAAAGCATTAAAAAGGCACAAGAAAAATATAGAAAAACATTTTATGACAAGAAACCTAGATCTACATACAAGCAAGTAGTACAAAATATCTTATTGCAACACCTTGACATCTGCCAGCTTTTCTTCTTTCTGCCAGTCCCACACAGAAAGCACATGGTCATTTGAGTCATCCACAGAGCACAGGCTACTTCCTCCATTCTGAAACAAAACATGGAAAGTATTAATGCATCATCCAACCAACATGAGGAACATATAAATACACATTCAAAAAAATTAAGTACTTCTGTGTAAGTGGAAACATTTATACATATTTACACTTTAACTATTATACTTCTAGTTATGCATAGATGTCCATAAAATAGAATAATTTATACAATCATTGAAAATCAGGGCTAAAAAGGAATCCAGAAAATGAACTCCTGCAAACTGCAGACAAATGCCAGGAATGAGATAGGTATCTCTTTACAAACAACTAGTGGTGGAAGTTCCAAAGGCAAACTACACACAATTATCTATTTTATTATGAAAGTTTTTCCTGTAAATTACACAGAGTTTCTTTCTTTGCAATTTGAACCAATTGTTTTTTCTCAGATCTATATGGACACAGGGAAAAATTTACTCTTCATATTGGTAAAATTGATCAAAATCAGGGAATGTAGTAAGAAATTTTAAAAAAACCCTTATTTCTGATGTGTCTTTTTTATATTTATGTCTTCTATCACACGCTTTCTAATCTTAATTACCCTAATTCCTTCAGTCTTTCTTCATGCATATTTCCTAGACTTTTTGTCTGTTGGTACCCATTATTCTGATGCGTGAATCCAGAAGGCGGATAAAGAACTCCAAGCAAGATCCTTCCTGAACTATCTGTCAGCCTCCTGGCTGACAGACATGTCTCGGTAGTGATGGGAACTGCTGTACAATCATCAGACTTTTTTTCAGTATCCATCTGGAATGAACTTTTTGGACCGTTTTTCACAACAATTTCTTTGGTATTCATTCCTAACTGAGCATAGAGTGGAATAAACCATCAAGTAATGTCCGATTGCTTTCCAACCCCTTCAAATAGGATTTTTGTATCCTGTTGCTCCTGGCACCAGTTACATTAGCTTTGATTGGAGATGAGCTTGCAGGAACAGACCAAGCCTGTGGTTACACAAGAACTGTTTTGTCACAATGCTGACACAAACAGTCCTCCCTCTGCCACCCATATCACAGCTGGTTGTTGCTGCCGCTTGAGCTGAGCCACCACAAAAGTTTGGGCTATCGTACAGTGAGCCTGTGTGGGGAACAGATCAGTTTCAGGGAAAAAGAAAACCCAAGAAAATTCTGCTTCCTTCTCTTTATATATGAGATTGCTTTGTTGTCCTCTAATGAATCAGGCCCGCAATACACACCTCAGACACAGCTACAAAATAACTGTGCCAAGGCAACTCAGGAGGTGGGACAGAGAGAGGACTGAGAAACCTGGAGAGGGCTGTCTAAAATGAGAGAAGCAGTACTGCCACAGAATGGGAAGTGATGCTCAGAATAAGCTAAGCTGTGAGCAAAATCACAGCATAAAGCAAACATATTAAACACTTGCTTTCTCTTGGCATATGCCAATAGTGATCATTTGTTATTAAGCACTTCTATCCCTCCAGGGAGGTATTTACAGAGCATTTGCTCGCTATTCCTTTTTATTTATCCTTCAAAAGGTGATCTTGAACAGCGTTAGTTTTCACCTTTGTATTCTTAATCAGTTCTCCCAGTTCACTCCTTTCTTTTCTACTTTCTATAAAACATTGTCTTCAATGGATTTCAAGTGTTTGTAGAAACTTTCACTGGCATACATTTTCCCTAGGGAATACACCATTTAGTCCTCTCCTATTTAAAAATGGTCTTGAGACAACCAGACACTGCCACATACACTGCTTATGGATTCTGTTGTACACAGAGGGCTTTGAGACTTGCATGTGTCAGGTCATAGACTCATGTTGTTATATGGGACTTCAATGCTGACTGTATGAGCATATATATATATATTTTTTTTAATCTCTCCAACCGATTAGAGTTCAAAGGATGGTGCCAAGAGGCTAACAATAGGATTTACTTCTTTACAATCCTTCATCCATATGCCTTTGCTTCAAGCTAGAGATTTTGCTTCTCCTATGGGAATTTCCATTTTTTAAAGGTCTTTCATAAATCATTTTAGGCACAGAAAAAGATGCAGAGAGAGCAACTTTCTTATGTAGAGAGAAACAGAATAGGATGATTCAAGAGAATTAAGGATACTGAAATTTCAAGTATACAAGTATTTCTGCATCTGTTTGTCCCTGAAGAAATTAATTGTAGTTTATTTTAAGTATAAGGTAGATCTGTGAAACTGCTGAGATGTTGTTAAGTTAAATAGCAACCTAAGCTGCTGGAAATAACTGTGTTGCAAACTTTCCTCCTCTAAAAAGGAACCTGAGAGAAAAGACAGCTCAGAAGTTTATTTTGGTGAAGGAAGATAAATTTGAAAGACTTCAAAGACCTTTCCAGCAAACAGTCTTAATGTGACTATTCATTTACTTTACTTACAGATTTAGAAAAAGCAATGCAAGTGACAGCTCGGTCAAAAAACCCCATTCCAATGACATGTAGTGTATTCAGAGTTACAGAATCCCAGACGCGCACGTGTGGTGGCAATTGCTATAAAAGACACAGAAAAAATCAGCTGAAACGATGGCAAAAACCCAGAAGAATTTTTAAAAATGAGGACACATCTGAAAAAAATGGAAACATTTTATCAAAATTTAAGGTATTAAAATTACAAGAACTTCTCTAGGGTCACCCATGCAAGCACAGATACACTACAAATGCTTTGCTGATTACTGTGCCTAGGACCAATATCTGGGACTGACTATCCAGAGTGTACAGCACATCAGATCTCACTGCTCTCAGTTTGTTCACTGAAGTTAAGGGCCACTGAGATATTCTTCATGAAGTGAAAATTGTTAATGACTTTGTGACATGGGACTTATTAGCAGGTTCAGACACAGTTTAAACTGCACCAGCTCAGATAATTCTGGTAAAAATCATACAGCAAGTGCAAAAAGAAGCTTAAAACCTTCTAAAATATATTTCATTTCAATGTCATAAAGATGGCCAGGGAAAAGAACTGTATCTTCAGACTCTTCTTTACAACCGTAATCAGAGGAAGATTGACCTTTGTAAATAAAATCCCAGGCACACATGCTTGCCCAAGATAACTCCCTGTGAAAGCTCCATGGTCCCCCCTCCCTCTGCCTTTGGCTCCGAGAGCCACACGCGGGCTCCGGCAGCGCTGCCTCCACAGCCACGAGGGGGCGGCCCCGGGAAACACTTGCTGAGGGAGGTTTATCTGAAACACATGGAGTTTGACGCAGAACCATCAACCCCTGCAGGGAAACAAGGACCCTGCTTTATTTGCCTTGTTTCCCTATCCCTTTCAACTGAAATGAATAGGTTTTATTACAACGTCGTGGGGGGAGGGAAAGCAACAGCAATCAGTCTTTCTTGTTCATATGTAGTGAAATTGCCCTTTAACAAAAATAAATATATATACATATAAAAAAAACCCAAACAAGGCCACAACAGTACCTCAGTTATATAAAAGGCTTTTATATAAGTTTACCTATATACCATATTCCTCTCAAGCATAGACATTAAGCCTTTAGATTTTATTTCACAAATACAATGGTACGTTATTGTATTTACGAAGCTAAAAAAATAAATGCCAGAGACTTCTCTGATACACAATAAAAATTAACAGTTGATGTTACTCAGCTAAGTTATCGTTACAAAAAACTTTATATTGCATAACTGGGATTACTTTTTCCTCATTGTCCTGGTTTTGACTGGGATAGACTTAGGTTTTCTCCAGTAGCTGGTCCATAGCTGCGTTTTGTATTCAGTATGAGAATAATGTTGATAACACAGATGTTTTAGTTATTGCTGAACAGTGCCTACCTTTAGTCAAGGATTTTTCAGTTTCCCATTTTCTGACAACGAGGAGCTGCACAAGAAGGTGGGAGGGAGCATGGCCTGGATAGCTGACCTGAACTAGTCAGAGGGATATTCCATACCACAGAATGTCATAACCAGTATATAAACTGGGGGACTGTTGGCTGGGAGGGGCCAATCGCTGCTAGGGGACAGGCTGGGCACTGGTCATCAGCAGGTGATGAGCACCTGTACTGTGCGTCACTTGTCTTTCTTGGGTGTTCTCTTGTTTTGTTGTCCTTATTATTATTTTATTACAATATAACAATAATCATTATCATCATCATCATCTGTTCTTATTTAAAACCACAGGATCTACCCTTTTTCCAATCCTCCTCCCCATCCCACTGAAGTGTGGGATGGGTTGGGTGAGTGGCTGTGTGGTACTTAATTGCTGGCTAGGGTTAAATCACAATACTCAAAGTAGTAGCATATTGATAATCTGGGTTTTATTCTAAAATTTGTTGTTGGCATCTGCCAAAAATTCTGCAATGGTTTGGTTGTGACAACAGCTGCACACTCTGCTGAGGAACTTTCTCCTCACGGTTTTCCTGCCTCTGTTCCCATTCTTCCTCACTCAATTCTTTGGAGTAAATGTTGATCATACTCTGATGAAACAAATTCCCAGCCTACAGCTAAACTACAATAATACAGGTAACAATAGACAGAAAAATATTCTTGCTTAGATGATGGCAAGAGTAAGAGTTTATTTTTTTCAGCAAACAACCCAAAGCCATTCTTATTTGCAGTTTGGTTTTGGCAGCTATGATCAGAAATGAAGTTGTATTCTGTACAATTTAATCTCCTCCTTTTCCCCACATCCATTGGTCCTCTCAGGTCTTCTTTGTAGCCTTATCCCTCCATGCCTCTTGGAGACCAGCTCCAAATTTACCTTTAGTCTAAGTCATGGAATCAGAAACCACTGAACAATCTTGATAGTGGAACTGGGTGACTGACAGAATGCAATAGGCACTCTCAAATTACGTTTTACTTCTGTTCAGTACAAAAATGTAAGACCAATTTAACTGAAACATGAGTGTAGCATGTACCTTCTTAATAACAGATTCTTATGAAATACAGGCAACTATACATCAGCAAAGCAGTCACTCACTTTCCCATCCTTGGATGTCCCTGCAACTTGACCTGTTGCTATAGTGATCCTATCAGGATGAACAGCCAGGCTACAAAAGAAAAGAAGGAGAGACCGAACTTAAAGCTATTTACTATCTATTTCATCAAAATATTACTTGAGCTTGTAACAAATAGCCCCATTTTAGTCATATAAGGCACACAGCATACATATAAACATCTTAAAAATATAAAACCAGAACTGACAAAGTAATTATCACTCTATTGTATTCAAAAAACTCATCTTCCCTTATGAACAAGGCAGTATTTTATCTAAGTCCTAATACCTCAAAACGTGTATCAAATAAGCACCAGGATTCACCTCACCTAGATTTAAATGAGTGCAGTGTGTAAGGAGTTTTCAGTTTGAGCTAGTTATCAGACTCAGCTGTCTCTGAACAGTGGTTGCAGAGATCTGGTCAGTCCCATAAATGCTGTCTAGTGACAGTCTTCCAGAGCAAATAGAAGAGTCCACTCAAACAGTGCCCAGGAGACTGACCAGATATTCAATGACTTTTATAGGAAGATATCAACCTCCTCTAATGGTTTTCAAAAGGTAAAAAAAGTCCTTTACTAAGAAAGGATACAGAAATTAGGAATTTTGATTCAAGAATTAAAACTGAGGTTTTAAAAACTGTGATCAATTTTAACTAATATCCCTAAGAAAAAGGAACCTAAAATTTGTAATAAAGCCTGGAGTACAGCCTACTTTAGCCCTAAAATCCTCTAAATTAATTTTTTACTGCAACAGCTTTGCATGCAGTTCTAGAGGCCAAGTACCCTACAAAATGAACAGTGGCAATAATTCAGCTTTACAATGCAGAAAGGTATTCCTTTTTCCAATAAACCTGAAAGCTTTGAAATATCTAGAGACAGAAAATTGGAAAGAAAAAAATGAGATGGAGCAGGTCCAAGGTAAAAATCTCCTTGTAAAACAACCAGATTATACAAATAATTCAATTCATGAAACATGCTCACTATGCGAGAAGATTTGGTTATCAAGTCTATTTTTGGCTTTGAGGGAAAACAGGTGTTTCATGATGCCTAATCTGAAGAAGGGATGTCATTGCATACATTTGGGCCCATCAGATAATCCAGGTGCTCTTTTTCAGCTACATGCCACAAGCAGACGGATACCATCCAGATAAATCAGATGTTTATTTAGATTTCAATCTAATAAAACAGATACTTGCTGATATCCAGTATCCTGTGAGCTTCAACACAGTTAAATTGCTTTGAAGCCCAAGCTGTCATGACTTCACGGCAGCAGACAAACCAAGCTGCTCAGGACTAGTTTACAGACTATCTGTCATGCTGCAGGCATTCCTGAAGAGTACCAGGAAGACCATAGGTGTTTTGTTCGTTAAATGGAACCTCAAGGGCCTCTGCCTGGCACTCAGGCTGTGGTGAAGGGCAAGAACTCAATCCTATTTAAAAAGGGGAAGGAGTAGGTTCTAAGGAAGTTAAAGTTTAATCATCCTAAACTAAGAGTAATGCAAACGAGTGGATCTATCCCAAATAATGTTTTATGAAGAAAACAAGAATGGTTATTAGGTGACTTACCACTTCACATCATCATTATGACCAGTGTAGTGTCTCTGAAGTTGCTCTTCGACATTGAATAACACAACTACAGATGCGATGAAATATACGGTTTCACCCGTTGGAAGAAGATAGAGATTACTGCGACAGTCACGACCCCTATATCCATAGCTAGTGTGTTGGTCAAGCTGCAATAACATTATCTACCAATGAAGAATGTCAAAAATAAGAAGAAACAAGCTGGAATCTCTGCCTTTGTAGTCTGCACCTCTTGGCTTGAGCAAAGCTTTATCACTTGACAGCCTTCCGAACTCCCTCCCTTACTAGAGTTAAAGCATTTTGCAGACGTTAAAACCTATATGTTCTATAAAAAATCCATGGTAAAGAATACAGGAATTTGTAGACATCCTATCCTTTTGGTATCCTCTGGAATACCAAGTACCAGACTAAGGCAATGTTAATTTTGTCCCAGGTGTATTTACTATTTACACTATTTTGATTTGATGGAAATGCTAACAAGTTATTCAGCACATCTCCCCACATTACACAAGGATTGACTGCATTACTCTGTGTGCAGGTTGATTGATTTCATTATTGTGAACATGACAAGACAGATGGATATGATCCATAAAAGGGTTACATCATCCGTGTCAATTTATTTTTGTAATATTTAAAAGGCAGTGGCCCAGATTCTGATGCTAGTCATACCAACACAGATCTAAAATTAATTCAATGAAATAACTGGAATTAATTCTTCTGAAGAGTCATTAGGGACTACAACTATTTTGGCTTTCTGTTTTTAACAGGAACAGAAAGAAACAGCATTAGTAGAATCTTGGCAAAACAGAAGTGCATTTTAATGCAGTCAATATGGAGAAACTGTCTGTGAAAAATACACGGAGAGATAATAAAACACCAATTACATGATATAAAAAAAAGATACTTGTACACTATATGGTCAATGATAACCCACTCAAACTAAAAGTCACGTTAACATGTTGAAGTACTAAAGTCAATAGTTATCTTATTCAAAATCCTATTTTAGAAGAAACAGCTTGCTGGTTTTTTATAATAAATGCAATAGAACTAATGCTGCATGCCCAGTCATCAAAGTGTGAATTCAGAAATAGAGCTTTTAGATTACTAAACTGAAACTTTTCAGCCAAAGATCCTTCAAGTCCGAGATATTAAAATTTGAAGACGTTGAAACAGTCAATATCTTCAATTACAAAGAATTTACTATCAATTTTGATTCTCTCTGTGAAGGTTAGTGTTGCTACTGTAGATTGCTGAAAAATGGTTTATTTGTTTAAATTTACTTCTAAGGCCAGATATTGTTACCAGCTGAAGCAAACATACTATTTCTCTAATTCTACAGCATATAATCAAGTTTATAGTGAACCAAGTCAGCATAAGGAATTAAACTCCTAAAAAGATGTGAAGTAAAAACATTACACAGAAATTTATAAGGAACAACTCTCAGTGCATAAAAATAGCTATTAAATAGGAAAGATTACATTCTTTAGGGAAAATAATCTCTCTTTACTATTCTTCCTGTGGTGAACAATGCAGCATTCAACCCTTTGCATGACTGCTGTTGTCAAACACTCAGTTTCTTTCTATCAGGCTTTTTTTCTCAGATGCAAACTCCTGGGGTTGATCCCTCCTTCTCCTCACTGTTTCCCACCCTCGGATTTGGTGGCTTCAACTTGGATTTGGTGAGCTGGCACTTCAGGGAATGTTACCTTGACCTTTTCTTTTGGACTGCAGTTTTTGTTTCAAACCTCCTACTTGCCAAATGAATTGCTCTCAAATGGATCTGGGCAGGCCACTGCTCCCTCCCCAATGTCCGCAGTGCCGATTTCTCACTCGGACTTTCCATCTTCATTCCAGCCCTCCCTCACACTTCATCACTCAGGATTTCTGTTTCTTCATGTCTGAATATATATTATGATATATCAAAGGTTTGAACCTTTTTCATCTTACCTAGATACCTGCTAACATGACTGAAATACCCATTTATGGTTCTGGTATGCTCTGAAATATACACACATTAGATATTCTTCCTTCAGTTTCTTGTTATAGTCTGCTTTGCTCTTTCCATTTGTCCACCCCACTTCCAATATCTTGTTTCCCTATCCCCATTTCTACATTATGGAGCATTTTTGGCTATAATCCCATAGCCAGGTTCATTTGTCTGCTACAAAGATGGTCTCTCCAATCAAACAGCACAGCTTCTCCAACTCGGCTGGAATGAATGCCTGCAATACTAGCTGGTTTTCTGCTGTCTTCATCCTTCTCCTTAAATTATCTTATGCTCCTGCCCAGAGATTTTCTTCTCATCATTATAGTTTGTGAATTGAGCATTACCTCTTCCCTCTTTTTTTTTTTTCTTATTTTTTTTTAATATTTCATATACCTAGTCATTGCTGTAACTTTTAAATATGGATATCATTATTGGGTTTAACTGGTAATAAATTGAAAAAATTTGCCTTCCCCTCATTAACCATTTAGGGTTAGTTAGATTATTAATTCATACCTCTTCTATTCATATGCAACTTTTATAGATAGGATTCTGCTGGGTATAACAGACACGTACCTGGAAGGACATATGAATATTCAAACTAAAAACAATAGTCCATCTGGCAAATATTCAGTCATTTAAATATGCTTAAGTGAGAAATTAATGAGACTGAAATCATGACCTACTCTAATTATAATTTCTTATAATAGTCTGAAGTATGGCTTCGGGTTCCATGTACACACTGCTAACGACAATCTGTTTTGTTTTGTGGCTGGCATTTCTGTTGTTTCAGGAAGCATTCTAATACTTCCCTCTGTATCATCCTTAGTCTCCCAAAGCAGGGGGCTCCTTGCAATTGTAAAAAGACATAATTCAATTCTCTTGTGATAAATGGTGAAAGCCTGTACAACAATTAGATGGTCAAATGCTGCAAGCAGTATTTATCACTCTAATCTCACCTGTTTTATTAATTTTGTGGGTTTTTTGTCTTTTTAACTCATCTTCAGCTATTTGTATGTGCATTATCTATGCAGTTCCAGCAGAGTGGGATAGAACCTACAGGCTCAGCTGCAATAGGAATAATAAGAATCGTTACTAAATCTGTCATTAATCTCATGTGAATACAAAGAGACTTTTGGAAACTCTCTGAACATTCTGAAACCACATGCAGTTCTATTTACACAACTTCAGAAAAGACTATATGCCCCCTGTCATCTTTTATATAAAGACAAAGCAACTTCTTATTTGCACTATTTGGGACCAGAAAGAAGTCTTTTTCTTAAAATAGAATACCTTATGAAGATTCCAGCTCTGTAAAGTTAACGAATACTACAAATAGACTCAGATCTTGTGTTTATATTTTATATTAAATCATCTATTACATATATTAACGTTATACAAAAATGAAATGTCATTTCCTCTTTTCAATAAAGAATATATTTTATCACTATACTTAAAAGTAAAATGTGAGAATTTCTGTATGTAATGAAACACTGGTTCCTTTCAAGATACAATTCTGTAATTATGTCCACTCATGGGAGTCAGTGGAAAAATCCTGGTTTTTCAATATTTACGGTGTTTAAACACACCTTAAAATATAAATTCAAATACTATGTCATATATAGTATTTTATTAATTTTATTGCTAAGCACCTATCAGTTGCAGTGCACTCCTCAATTCAGTGCTTACTCAAATACTGAAGTTAAATGTAGCATCCTCTTAAGGACAAAGTGCACACTTTATAAAACAGTTTAAAATGATAAATTAATGCTGAGAATCAGAAAAAAACCTTGAGCTTGTTTTATGCATACTATAATTAATAATCACAGCTCACTACATTCTTAGGATATGGCTTGTTTAATCTTTGTCTAATTAGCATGCTTCAGACTTAACCTTCAGGCAACATTTAAGCAAAATCTTTCTTAAGCTACCACCCTGTACTTCACAAGGTGAAGAACAGTAGCCCCAACAAATTAACACCTATTTTCAACTGAATATCACTTCACCAATTAAATGAACCCTATGACCTTAAGTCTGCTATACTTTAGCTCAAAAAGTCACATAGCCCAAATCATTAAGAAATGATTGATTTCCAGTAGTTCTCCAGCACAGAAAGGATACACCCATTCCAGCTTAAGTCTCTTGGCTGGTAGCTCTACTTTTGCTTCCAAATTGTAAGATTCCACTTGCTCTTTGGGCATGTACATGGTAACAGGACGTCCACGAAGAAACATTTTTACGTATCCTTCCTCTACAAAAGGTCAGAAATGTTTAATGTTACACAAAAAAACCATCAGGGGAGAATTTCAGTGCACCTCCATCCCTTCCCACATAACAGCTTGGTGCATTACAATTACAGAATGACATGCAATCTCAAACTTAGAAATTTAGCAGGTTTCTTTTCCTAGATCATAATCACTAAGCAGATTTTTTTAAAAACATACAAAGTCCCTTTTCCTCTAAATATTCTGAGTAGCAGAATTAGAACTAAACAATGTCATGAAGAACTACAAAACTGAAAGGTCTGAAATTGAAACTTTTTTCATGAGAAATAATGTTACAGCATTACAATTTTTAAATATTAAAAATGAAGGGAAATACATCAAAGATTACAATTAACGCAGAAATGCCACTTAAAATTAATTTTATTTTTTAATCAATGTTTACAGTTGAGCATCAGCATCTAAATTATTTTCCAACACTCAGTCGCATTCTTTGCATCTCAGTGTAAAGATACACTTTACACTTGATACAATGTTAGAGATACATTCGAAATAAGGAACACAAACAATTAGGAGGAGAAATCATGCTGATGTACATGCAGCAAAGATATGTGCTTTAAGAATTACTAAACATTGAAAAAGGCATGACAACAATGACAGCACATTAAAAGAAAGGAAAATGACATACAGGAGAGAAGCTACAAAAAACTGGCTGACAGAAGTAAACATTTCTAGAAGAAAATACTAAAAGTAATGTGTTGAACTGGTAAGAAATATTTCTGGGGGAGAAAAGCAGGGATTAATAACAGATCTGGAAGTACTGACTTGGGGACTTCATGGGGCTTATAAAACTAGGAGATCTGGGAAATGCCATGAAGTTCTGACTAGGACTTTTGGGAAGTGGCAAGGCCAAAGTGGGAGTCCTGTGAACTTCTGATGAAGTTTGTCCAGATTCAGAACGTGCTGGCTCTTGCTGCTCCATCGGCAGATCAAGGGGTTCAGCCTTGTTCTCATGCGAATCAAGCAGTTTTGGAGTCAGTGACATCTGTAGAGTTACTAGACAGAATAATCATGGGCACAGAGGAAATGAAAGGGCAAAAGTAACAAAAATCATGTAAATGAAAAAAAATTATACAATTTAGGACTGTTAAAATTATGCTATGAATTGTTAAGTACCATTACAACTACACAATTTTTTTTTTTTAATTTGAAAACTAAGGCTTCCTTTTAATTGGAAATATGCATATGTTACAAACCCTGACTAAATTAATAAAAATTATTGGTTGAACAAATAAACATCATAGCTATGCTGTACTACCTCAATAGATTTATATTTTGCCTTTAGTCTAACTAAAACAGGAAAGAGATCTACCTGATCTGTCACAGTAAAGTTACAGCTAGGGCTCTAGCTTCACTTACAGAATTCAGACATAAAATGAAAACAGAAAATTTAATGCTAAAAAGAAGTGATAATAATGGTGAAATAATGATGACAGAAGGTTGGAACTTCAAGATGCTTGTTGAAAATGACAGAATACTGGAATTGTTTTTAAAAGTCTACTCCAATAGGTCCGTATTGGAAAATAAAATAGAGGTTAGAGCATTAAATAGCAAAGCATTACAGCACTCTTTATATGCACATGCAGCATCTATTTAATAAGCTTGAAACACATGCCAATACTGCTGATGCTGGTGTACTGGGACTCAACAGATTTTCAGCAGTGACAGCCACTGACTTATCAAAGACTGGGAATGAACACAAGTTTAATTCACTGAGCTGATTTTCTCGCCTGAAGCTTATGGGACTCCTAAAACTTGCATTTAGCCATCTACAGTGGAACTATTTGACCTGGTCACTCAAGACTAGGAAATAGCAAGCATATACTACTAAGTATAGCAAACAATACCATGCATATTATACCAAGTATATAATTTATATTTTTCAAATCTGCTTCTGTCTCTCTCTGCTAACTATAAGGAGGAACTTAGGCTGACTAGATCAGGCACAGGGCACAGAACTCCTACCATGTATTTATTTCTAACTTTCAGTAATATTAATTCCACCTCTACTCATTTTTGTTCCTAATCCAAATATATTATCATCAACCTTCATAATTTCCTTTGTACTTTTCTTAACTAAGTTTTTAAGACAGAGAAGTTCTAAATTTGAAGATATAGATGTAAAGACAGACAATCACCAAACAAAGACAGACCAAAGGTGAAACTTTAAGACAAATGTATCTTTTACATCTGCAGTTTTATAAATTTGAAATTGTTGCAAGAATTAACAGTTGCTGAACTAAAATAAGGCACACGATTGCCAGTAGGATCTGCAAAGGAGACCACCACTGACTGCCAGTATAGATTTGTACAAAGAATACACAGAGGTAGAGACTCTCTAAAAGACTTTGCCTTAAGAGCAAACATTTTTTGCTTTGTGAAATTTTACATTTATTGCAAAGCTGAAAAATGCTGATTAGTGGGAAAACTGTTAGGATACAGCTACCTCTCAAAAAGCAGATATATCTGTGATTTATACCACAGATATAAACATGCATCCAAAATGTACACATTTACACTATAATTTAACTAAAGCTTTAGAAACCAGTAAGATCTGTTTATCAAATTTAACTCTGCTTTATGACATTAAGCAAAAAGCACTGAGAAATTAGTTGTAGGTCTAGGTCTCTTTATTCAACATTGAGAAAAACTACAGTCTACTCAGTAAGAAACAGCAAGGGAAAAACCAAGGCTTCTATGATCATGTTAGGCTAACAGCGAAACAGCCAACAAAGGGGCAAATTCTATACGCATTTCAGCAAAAGTGCAGAATGCCATTTCAAACACAGTGAACATCCACGTGTTGCCATATAGCTCTCTCAACATTTTTCTTTCTAATTCAATTCTTTCAATTCTTGAGCATAAGTCCACAGGAATGTAAATTATAACCCGTTATTATGATTAAAGTGCACCTGAGGGTTATAATTCAGCAGACCTTATAATAAATGGTACAATATTTTTGTTTAATTCAAAAGAACTAGAAAAGTTTTAACATTGCAAAATGCGCGCAAGTTGGAGAACAGCTGTTTACACATAGAGCTTTTATCCCACCACAACCATTTTGCTTCGAGAGCTATGAGGTTTTGGAAGTGAAGCCTACCTTTGCAGTGTGTCACACGGCGCTTCCCTTGTGATTACAGAGACAGAGACAGAAGGGCTAGATAAAGATGTGTTTGAATACAATAAACTCACTAAATACCTGCTCTATGGGCTGTCCAGTCTTATTCTGCTGCAGGCTAACCTGAGGCTTGACAAAACACTGAGCCATACGATGGGAAATTACCTTCTAAACCCCTTTCCTCAGTTAGGGGCTCTGTTTAGTTCTACCATTAAAATACTAGCTTAAGATCCATTATGCAACTATATACTTAAGTAAAATATCAAATATGACCTTCTTCAAAAAAAATATTAAATTCAATAGGAATTTTGTCCAGGTGAGAAGGACACCTGTGCAATGTCACATCTGTTTAATTACTTATTTTTACCCATGGGAAAGTGTCAGAAGTAAAACTATTTCAAACACCTTAGCTCACATGGTGTAAGGGAAAAAGAAATGTTAGGCAAGGAAAGTATATTCTATGCAAATCAGAAGTTTTCTTTTTCTAAACCAACAGTTTTCATGAAGGGGACATGAACTGTGATTACATTGTCACAAGAAACTTAAGTGCTTACTTAGTTTCATGTACTATTGACTTTAAAATCAGTTACAGTAAACCTCGAAGTATGGCTTAAGAGCTTTCTTGGATGCTGATCAGTCACAGCAGTAAACAAAAGATCTTAAACTTTTTCAGCTTAATGTATGATTACTGTCACAGAACTAGGCATAAAAACAATACGACAAAAATCTGATAAATCAACAGGTATTTTTTCTTTCCCTATTTTGTTAAAGATTAATTTCAGTTGTCCGTGGTTTTTCAGAATAAAAATAACTGTTACATATACTACTCAGCTCCATATTTTTACTGAGATTTTTCAGAAGTTTTAACTGTCTAATGACAAGGACAAACTCTGCTTGCACTTATGTCAACTGTTTCATTTTCAAAATCTTTTAGCAGGAATAATACCTAAGTAGAAAAACATTAAAGTGCTTTTTAAATTAAAAATAGACTACCAAAACTGTAGTAACAAAATACCTTTTTATTTGCAATTTGACAAATTATAGTACAAGGCATTGAGACAGGTGTGGCATTCTTTAACAATTCCCTTTTATGATTAAATTAACATGACAGCATCATAGTTGGCACTTTGCATTGCTTTAATTACCAAAACCTTAATACTGCTTTGAAAGGGAAGACATATGTGAGGTAAGGAAACATGACCTTTTTCGTCCTTGTCTTCTTACAAAGATTCCCAACTGTAAAATAAATCTATTGGGTCAATAAAAACTAGAGCAAACTGATCAGCTTGCTAAAAATATGTCATCAGCATCCTGTAAATATCACATTTAGATTTCCAATCATAGTTTCTAGGCATCCACAGAAGTGGGAAGGGGGAGGAAAACCCAAACAAAATACCCTAATATGTTATTACAGTTGTTATCTGCTTAAAAATTTTAAAAGTTCCTACCTGCACTGAACATTGGTTCCTTGGGTTTGCTGTGAAAATAATGAAGAAATTACTATTTAGAAAGCATGCACATACCTTATGTATATAAATGTATCAATATAATATAAAAATATAGTATAAAATATGTAAAATATTTCTGGTGTGTATGTATAAAAAATGCTTTTTCAACTAAATTATTTACAAGGTAAATCCCCAGGCAGACACAGTTAAAACCAGTAAACATTGTAATGCCTTGATGGCAGTTAAAACTTTTACATTCAGTTCTCCTTATATTCTCAAAATCATAGATTTTCCTTCACTAACTACCAAATTCTCTTCTTCTGCAAAGTTAGTCCAGTTACAGGAGAAACAGAAACTCGTCATGAGCAGCTGCATCATTTCTGGTTTTCAGTCAGTGAGATTTGTTACCTCTAAAAGAGCTGACAACTGTAATAAAAAGCAAGGAATTTATTCTTAACTACATCTCTTTGCATATGTGGAGCAAGGGGGGGGCTACTGAATCAGTATGTGTGTTTCTTTTCTCTGGATTTAAGGACCAAACCAAAGTTTGAATCCTGCTTTTCCAAAGAGTTCACATAAAACATGGAACTGCCCAGTTGTTTCTTGGCAAACACAAAACACAAAAAGCATGTAACCATGATTAAAACATCTCTTTGTCACTGCACTGCTGCCTGGAAGACAATCAGAAACTGGTTTGTCTTTTTCTCTTGGGAAAATATTTAGGAAAACTTGAGGGGAAGATACATAAAGTGTGTTGAGAAGGAAGAGGCAGAAAAGCTGAGAAGCATCCTGGATAGTGCTACCCTGGCCAAAAGGGAGGAATTTCTGTCAAGAAACGCCAGTCATTTGTTTTCTTTGTCCTCTGCCGCTGTAAATCAAGCTTGAGGGCATTGTTTCAGAAGCATGAAAGGGACAAAGCCATATTATGCAGTTATTTTTTCCTCCCAGTTCCACTTTTTTTTAATCCATTAAAGATTTCGAAATGTCAGATTACTGCTTTATGTTTCTTGGGGTGATCCCAAAAGTATTGAAAGCCCTATCATTCTAATGGAGAAATGCTGAAGCATGTAGTATTCCTAGAGCTTCATGCCATCTCCACATCCACTCCTAGGTTGCAGTGGGCAGACAAGGGGAAACCAAAAAAAAAAGAAACAAAATTGTGTTGGATTTTTGCATGTAGCTTTTTTCTAAGCATGAAAGATTCTCTTTCACAACAATAGAAGTTGTAGCAAATAAGTCTAGAGTATGTTTCCTTTTGCCTTGATTTGACAGTTATACTGAGAATAGTACATTTACTTAATGATAAATCCAAACCAAACCAAGTTAATTCTGATTCTACTCCCGATTTAGCAACTTTCCATAATATCAGCCTTCATAATCATGCATCAAAATTCATGCTTCAAGCTGGCATACACAGCCAATGTCATCTATATAAATAGCATGATGTGTTGCCATTGTTAACACCAAGATGAACATTTTCTCTTGCGAATGAAGATATTTTTAGGAAACAAAAAACTTCATGGGATGGAGCACTAGAATGAAAAATGCTGCCATACTAGAGACAAAACAGGTCCTAGCTGTGAACAGACCATGCTGACTTATTCAAGCTTATCAAGCTAATGTGAAAGGCTGATTCATGACAGTAATAAAGCAAATCATGTGTACTTTCTAATTATACAAACCCTAACCACACACAGCTCAGAGCTCTGGCTACCCTTTTTCATGAACTTGAGTCACATCCTACTTATCTAACCCTTAGGAAGGCTTACCCCTGGCTCATAACCACAGAGAGCTGGAACCCTTTATAGTAGCAGGGGAGATTACACTCATCTCCTTACTCTTTGTGCTTAAAGCTTCTTAAAAGAGCTTTCTGTAGCATTCTGGTTTTGCGTAACAGCCTACTACTCTATATACTTTGAAAAACAATAATTTCACAATTGTCTTTTTTAATTCCTGCCATGCCTTCTGCTTTAAGCTCCACCTAAGAACCATCTTAACTCTAAGAATCATAGAATAGAATCTCCTCTTCCTCACCCTTTCACACTGTTAGCTTACAGAGTTTTAGCCCTCAGCAAACAGAATCATTATTATTTGCCTTCTAGTCCCATGACTCTTGCTTTATATTTTGCAATGTGGCCCAGCTTCAAGAGGAAGCACTAGGAAAGTCTTTAGCCAGCCTCTTCCACAGGATAAGGACACTCTTTAAGGAGATGAAAGCTGGCGTGCTGAACAGCCTCAGGCTGCATGGGACAGAAACGAAGGAAAACTCTCTAACCATACAATGATTGTTTTCACAGCAGTACCAGCATCACTAGCTCAAGTTAAGGGAATCTAACATGCTCTTTCAATTAGTTCCTTGGGATACTTGCACTTTACTTCAGCATTGCATCACTTGTGTGCTGGACCTCCTCCCCAAGTCCTAAGCGAGTGATTTCTGATCAATGCTATTGCTCAACCCGTTGTGACCTAACAACTGCAGAATAACATAACAAATGAGTTTCTGTTAAAATGGTATGGGGAAAAAAATGCTTCAGAAGTACTGCAGTCAACCTTAGGGCAGAAACAAAACAATTTTGCAGATAACCATTATTTTGTAGTAATATTTTTCTTTCTCAGTTATTTTGAAATCCATTTTCAAGTGTACAGTACATCTCTGCAGCTAGTAGAAGTCATAGCTTTCCTTAATTTAAATGAACAATCTAATTGATGTTCTCACTTTATCTCTTTAGTAGCTTTAACATGTAACTAATTTCAGATAATTGTCACCCTAAGTAGGTAGCAGGATCAGGGATATATCCCTAGAATAGACTTTGCAAAGCACCATATTATATTTAGATTTTGATGGGTAGATCTTCCACTGCACAACACTTTTTGGGGACTTGGTCTAATGAAATTTTTTATATGAGATAAAATACAAAGAGCAAGGGCACTGAAGGATCCTGTGTTTGTTAAAACTTTTTTAAAACTACAGTAAATTATTACAGTAAATTGGAAAAAAGATGAGATTCAACTCATCACAGATATGTGAAATATTCTTGTTCATATTTCAGAAACAAGTCTACCTATCTAAATATAGAAATTCAGTTTTTTAACTGAAACTTTCTATAAGAAATCTGTTTTGTTTGTAGAAGACAGGGGTTTTTTTAATCAATGAGGCCACAGCATAAGGGCTGTTGTCATAATTTGATATGTGCAAGAGAGTAGGAAGTTATAGACAGATGCAAAATAAAAAGTAAAGCCTTAGAAAAAATACAACCACTTCAAGACATCAATGCAGAAAACAGCAGTTCCATGTTAATGACTTCACTGAGGCAAAGCAGCTGCATGAAGTTACGCACTGTTGCAGCACTTCACAGAATTTGCAGCTTAAATTAAGAGCAAGCTGTTTTCTTAGCCACCCCTTCACTGGTCATTAGTTTTTTTGCTTAGTTTTGCCTTTTAAAACTTTCAGGGTCATTTGTCCCCAAGAGTGTTGATTTTTGGTTTGCTGATTCAGATGTATGCAGGTATACATTCTCTGTGCTTCAGGGGTTTGAGATTTCTAGAAAAAAATTTTGTCCAAGTCTGCACATACAGAAAGAGACATGGCTCCTAGGTAATCTAATAAAAGATTGATTTTCCTCTCAAAAGTAGTATTTATTCATGGATATTATGCATTGTTACAGTTAATTTGTTTTTCACTTATATTTCAGTCTTTTAGAAATTTTGCAGTACAAAAGTCTTAGAAACAAAACCAAACCCACATCTACTTAGTTATGTGTCGTTTATAGTTATTTTGCATAAAAAAATTAAGGAAATAAAATTCAGATGCTGAAATAACGTTAAAGTTCCATAAGTACCAGAAGCCCCAGTCCCATGGAATTCTGTTGGCTTCTCAAAACTTCATTCACGTGCATAGATGCAAAATGCCAAGAACATTTTCAGACTGGCTAATTTTTAGCTTGTGTAGTTATTACATTTTCCTTGGTTACAATTTTATAACCTTTTCTCTGATAGTATTCTCAATTTTTTCTTTATTCCTATAATTTGCTAAGCCTTTCACAGAGTCACAGAACGTATAAGGTTGGAAGGGACAGTGTTTTATAGGAATGTCCTGAACTGTTTGTGCTTTGCTGTGTTGCTTCTCCAGCAGATGTCAGGGTAGTTAAAATCCCCCACAAGAACCAGTGCCTCTGACTTCGAGGCTGCTTCAAAACTGCCTGTAAAAGGTCCCCACAGTTCCTCCTGCTCAGGCAGTCTGTAGCAAACAGCCACAGAGTGTCATTCTTCCTACTCTGCCATTTTATCCTAACCTATAATTTAGAATAACTTTCATAAAGTTTTCACACTAGCTGTCTTGCTTCATAACTGAGAACATTAGTCAGAAAACAAGCTATTAATAGTGTAATCATCCATATTTGGGCTGCTAATTAGGTCACAACCACCTCAGTCACTCCATCAACTCATAAGCACTCCAATGACCCCTATGCCCAGACAGAGCAGGTAAATTAGGTTATTATGTGATCTTCATTAACATGTTTTTATGGTCACATAATCTGTGAGACAGTGTAACAGTACCATCAACACCACTTCTTGCGTAGGAAACTGCAACAGAATAGGTCAGGTGAGATGGCCAAGACTAGAATCTGTCTAGGAAACATAGGAAAGAACCATTTGACCTACATTGACAAACCTCAATGGAACTCAAGGCCTTGCTCAAGGCCTTCCTAAACCTGTAACACTTGCACAAGATATTCTCTCTGTCAGCAGTAAGAGAAGTGTCCTCAGGGACAAAGAGAAAGGCATTACTTCAGTTCTTTATGTACCTTTCTTTGGGTAGCACTTACATGCAAGGCCCTCCCTTGACTAACCTTTAATCTGGCCCTCAGATGAGGCAGTCATGGCTCAGAGACTGGCTGGGCATCAGTTGACATGTAGGATATGGTGAGTGGTTGCTTTCCAGCAGTTGTTGTGTCTTTTCTTCCTCTTTCCTTCACTTTTCAAACTACCTTTGTCTTGGTTTACAAGTTTGCTCACTTTTGCTCTTCCTATTCTCTTCCCTCATCCCACTGGAGGAGAGGAAGTGAGTGGCTGTGTGGTACTTAGCTGCTGTGTGGAGTCAGTGCACCACAACGAGGATCTTGAGAAGTGTATGTCAGGAATAGGAAGACCAAAGGAAACCACTAAGATACTGAAAAAGGCATGTTTGATAATTAATAACTTTCCTGGGAAACTCTAGGTTCACACACTGTTTATGGTTTAGAAATAACGCAAATAAATTTAATCTAAATATGAAAACCTGTTTTATTTGAAATGTTTTAAAATACATTTTTGTCCAGCTGTTAGGACTTTGTAAAAAAAGAAAGATCCCAGTGTTTGCTAAGCAAGAGAAACTAAGTTCCCTAACAAAACTAATTTCATTATTAGAGCAATAGGCAGAGCAAAGGAGATAGATTTTAGACAACATTACCTTTCACTGTTCTTTTTACCACTAGATGAACTGCTGGTGGAACCAGTGCGGTTGCGACTCCCTTTGGAATCTCCATAGCTTTCCCTCCGACCTCCTGGGGACACACGCTCAGTTGAACTGGTTCTCTTAATGGTGCTAATAAAAAAAGGAGCAAGTTTTACAGTGGTACTTTTAAAAGTACACATGCCTATGATAAATAGTTTTCAAAAAATCTATCAAGTAGATTGTTGTCTCTAAAAAAAATAACTACAACTTTGAGTTTTTTTCATTACTTGATTTGTTAAAGAGCCTATATAAGAGTTTTGTTGAGTACCTGTTGCAACAGAAACAAACATACTGCTTTATCCTTAATCATAAAATGGAAGATGGGCTAAATCAATTTCAAAAAATAAGCTGTAATATCTATTTTCTAGGTCACATTTCAAATCTCTAACTACCACTCCACACTTCTGAACTTTTGGATTCTCTCAATCAAAAGCAAAAAGTTTAAAGAGAACATATATTATCTGACACCTCCAGGAAAACTACAGAGAATGCCAGGAGTAGGTCAAAATTCAAACACAAGCAACCTAACTTTGGGTCTTCATTCAGTATCAATTATTCTGTAGTTCAAAGCTGGTTTTAACATGCTCCAGACTGCAATTAATGGTGAACTAGCCAGCCTTTTTTGTTGTTGTTGTTGTTCATTTGTTTTTTGGGGCTTTTTTGTTAGCTTGTCAAAAATGTATGCTTCCTACTTACATGTATGAATAGATTAGATTTCCCAAGTCTCCTGACAGGGAATTTTTCAAAGGCTTAATACTTGCCTTACCCCCTCACTCTTCAACCATCCTTCCTGCCAAGATAGCTATCAGGGAGCTCTTGCGAGACTTTGTGGCACCCCTTGGACATCCATCTCTCTCTGATGGGAAAATGTGAGTCAAAACACAAGCAGTGTCACTTAGTAAATTAAGAGATGCTCACTCAGAGCTTACACCTCATAAGAGACAAATTATTGTGGTTATTCATTAGTCCAAAGCACTTCTCCCTAAAGCAGTGCTTCCTCACAGGAGAGACAGCAGTTAAGGGTGAGGCCCCAAGGTGGGTGTTTCTTCTCAATTTGCTGCGCTTCTTTTGCAGCAGAGAGGCTCAGGTAGAGGTACCCGGACCAAGGCAGGAATCACTGCAGCAGCTGAATAACAGGACTCAGTGTCAGGGTCTCATTTTGCCCCACTCCTGTCCTGTGCTGTTTTCTTCCCTTCAAAAAGAAGAAAACGTCCTCTTTACCCATAACATCCCCATAGTAAGTAACTATGTTCAGCAGCTCTCTGATCACATAAACCATGGAGACCAATGATTGCTTTCAGGTTCACATCTCTCACCCAAATCCCAACCACAAGCTCCATCCCTCTGTGAAAGAGCTTCAGTTCTTTTTGTTCTTGCTCCTTCAAGGCCCAGTCTCATCCTGTCACAACTTCCATCATCCCCAGGCATCTTCCCCTTGATGTCCATACACCCCCAGGGATGCTCTGCTCATCTCAAGCATTCTTGAAGACTACTCCAAACCTTCCTACCAGCCCCTAACAACTCTCCCTACCCTATTATCTCAGCCAGCTCATCTGGATTTGTCCCACTATACGTGTGATGTAAGCTGGCTCTTCATAACTAAAGGAAACAATATAAACTTTTCTGTCTGGTAAAAAATATGCTCAGCTTATCAACTGTACACTATTATTGATACACTTTGTTGTTTTGAAAGGTTTTTTAAATATATCTATTCCTGCTACCTCATGCCTTTTTACCAGCAAGGCAAAGAATGTTTTAACACCTCAGCTGAGGGTCAGCTATGGAAACAATAGGAACCACCCAAACCAGAATCTTTCTGCAAAGCAATTGCCCTGAAAAGAAGGCCACCCCCATCCAGGGGCAGATCTGCAGAGATGATGCATGTTAAGATGCATCTCAGACAGCTTGACAAAAAAACCTTCTGCAACATGCAATGGTAGGACAGATGTTCAGTGCTGCATTCTTGTAATAAAAACAAGCTTCAAATGATTAAGCTGAAATTAAAAAATATTGTGTTTCTGTGGAGAAAGCGATGTAAGAGAGCAAGCAGAATGCAAAATTACACACAGGCACAGAACAAAACACATTCATAGGGCAAGAGAAAAGGCAGCAACAAGAATGCAATTGTCTTAATTTCAGAAATATGTCTCCTACACTAGACTAACATTATCCAAGTCATCTCAATATCAAATGCATGAAAAAGCCTTTGCTAGTAAATTAGACAATAAACTGTTAACATTTAAGTGTTCTCCTTGCATCTCATAACATCACCCAATTAAAACTACGCCAGTTCAAAAATAAAGCCTTGATACTGAAAATGTTTATTCCACATAAAATAGCTTTATTAGCATGAATTCTTCCACTGTTATATAGAGTAATTGCAAAAACATCCTCTCTGTGTGATTTTACAGGATCAAACCTTTATTTTGGCATCTTTTCCTGGTAAAGGAAATTTCAGTGTAGGCTGATGGTGATGAGTATTTTTCTGGTTAAACAAAAGAAGCATTAACATCAGCCTACACTGAAATTAAGGAAATTATCAAATTATACTAATCTTAGAAAAAAACCCGTAAGTTACAGAAGCAATTTGAAACTAATTTTAATCTTGCCTTGGGTTTTATTTTTATAGCTATCAACATTCAAAAGATGAACTAGTGGATAAAAAAATGAAAGGGTGGGACTAAAACTTAAAAGTGTAACTCTATCTTCTTGCTGAATAATGGAGCCTCGCATCAGTACAAAAACTTTTACACAAATACAAAATTCTTTTAAACCCTTTTGGCTTACACCCATCACTGCTTAAACTAATTAGCAATGCTATCTTCTGACTAAATTTATTTTAAACTTTCAACAACAACAAAAGCCCAGTGAGAAGTACTAGCAGTTTGTTGGAAAAGAGGATTATAATTCCATTATATGAACTCATTTTTGCCATATACGCATTTTGGTAGTTATAGTGTTAAACACCAGAGATTATATCCACAGCTACAGTAGCTACATTGTCACCTGAGAAGCAATTTAAAATGACAGAAAATATTGATTTAACTTACAGGTTTGTAAGTTACTGGATTCCAGAATTTTACCTCTATATCAGTGATATGAAAGGAAAGCATTTTCAATTATTTTAAAAGATAACATTCAGTAACACAATTTTAACTTGTTTAAGACAGCAATGTGGTCTAACATCCCTATAATAAAAATTATGTCAGTATGAGATAATGCAGATATCACCGACATTATTATTAAGTTTTGCAATGCATTTATCAATGATGAGAAAGGTTTAAACATGTACTTGTGAAAATGTTAAAAATGGCAATAATTACAGTTCTATGGTGTTAATGCTTGTACTAAAACAGACACTTTCTATGTGTTGAACCAAAATGGAAAGGAAAAACAACTGAACTTCAATACTACAAAGCTATTAAGGATCCCTCACCTTAGAGCAGGTTTTTTCAGTTTGCATGCATTGAGAAGATTCACAGACCTGCTAAATCCAGGTTGAGAGGTGCGTAAACAAAGCAGAATAAAAAGTGAATGCAACAATAAATGTTGAAACAAGACATTTACAAGACTTACATTAAAAGACATAATTGCATGCTTTCAAGATATGAAGTCACGTGCAAGACTAAACAACACTGTGCTTATTGACTCAGATGTTTGATCATTTCAAACCATACATTTAAGAACACCAATGTATCTTTGAATGACAAAATCTCAGCAGTGCCCCAACAGACTGACCATTTGTAAAGTGACTCAAAATTAAAATAAAATAAAAATCAAAGAGGCTGTCTGAAGAAACAAGACAGATGATCCAGCTAGAAGACAGATTATTAAAAAAGCAATAAAGACAAGAAAATAAATCCTCATATATGTATGCATATATGCATAGCACGAATGTTTCAGGTGGTTGCATTACTGAATTGTGATGAACAAATCTGGCCAAAATTAAAAAAATATATACCTAATTACCAAAATTATTTGGGAAAATATAAAAGCTTTTTAATAAGAGAAATTAAAAACAACACACAACGCTCTTAAGACAGTAACTGATGATATTAATATTTTGAAACATGTCTAGCACTCATTCTGACCCTCATTTAAATCAATTAGAATAAATTCAGGAATAACATATGACTTTAATTTCATTACGCCTTTGAGCAAAATGCACTAATAACTTTAATTGTTAGAGATACTGTGAAGTGGCATAATAGTTTTGCCACCCGAAGTTCATTGAAGTGAGATTTCTTTTTTAATTTATATTCTGATTATTTTAAAACATTTTCTTTGAGAGTCAAGTGTAAAATAGAACACTTAATTGAAGGTTTGATAAAGAGTTTGTGTGTGTGCCAGTTACAAACCATCACTGTCCCTAGAACAGAACGCAAACATTAATTCCAGGAGACTGAACAATTTCCTAGGGGCCATGTGTTTGTAGTTTAGAAGAACAGGAATTTATCACATTAAAGTATTTTATTCTCCCTACAAACAAAGCTCTTTATGTTTTCTTTGTTCCTGCTTCTTCCTTTTGATCTCCATTGTCAGAGTTTTGCGCCATTGTAATACTTTGCAATCTGCTGGGGGAGAAAGAATGACTGATTGTCTCCTTTTGAAAGGCAAAGTATATGCTAGCCTGCAGCCTGCAGCAGCATCCCTACTGGGAAAGGTACTGTCTGCATTCTCCTCTCTTAATTTTTTTTTTTCCTTTTTTCCCCTCAACTCTTGAAAACAAAACTATCCTAGATGAATCTCAAAACCCTAGATTTTAATAGGGAACACAAAACATTACTACTATCTTCTGGCCAAATTCCAAAGACAAATCTGGTGTTAAGCAGCAAACTTCAAGCCACATTACATGCAAAAGCAAGAGTGCAGAGGGAAGGGAAAGTTCTGCTCATGATATGCTAAACTTATCTTGTTTGGAAAGAAAATTCCAAATACTTGTTCTAGGCTCAAAGTTCAGAATAAAGCTATACCCTATGGCAGCATTCAGAAAGTTGGCAATCAAAACAGTCTATACATTTCCACATCATAAAATTAGTAAATACATTTAAATTAAAATCAAATCCTATGATCAGTGTTTTTTTGTGAAGATAACATAGAAACACCTTACACAGCCAGGCAACTCTTGATTGTGTATCTGTGTCAGATGATTGCTCAGCCCATCTCTAAAATCACTTCAGTTCTTTGTTAGCTGGCTTGTACCCAGAGCCACCCAGCTGTGTTCACGTGGCCCCCAGCACCTGAGTGTGGCATTGCCTTTGGTGTTCAACAAGAATTTTTGGTCCCAGGATCACCAGGCTTTCTATCTTCACTGTATTATCACCATTTACTTTTATAATTCAATTGATCTATGTTCTGGATTTGTGCTTTTGCTCTATTCAGGTTATTTCATTCCTTCCTTAACCTGGATAATTGGGTATTGACTATACAAGATCTGAATGCTGAAGGGGGGTTTTGTGCCCTCAATTCTAATTGAAGTCAGAGTCAGTTGAGGTTACTCAATGCTTTGCAAGATCTGGATCTAATTATCACAATAGACCCTATAACAACCTACTGATACCCAGAGATACACATTTTACATATGGAAAAGCAATATGCATAGGGGTTAAATGATTTGCATAAGGTCAGTGAGACAGTATGTGGCTGAACACAAATAAAAGCCTGCTAGTTCCACCCTTTCAGCCTGGAACCTTTTTATTACCTCCAATTTTAAATTCCTGCCAGAAGAAGTCATTTCCATTTCAAATATTAAAAGGAAAATCAGAAAATGTAGTGAACTCTGAACCACATCTCCTTGGTAATCCAGCAAGGCAGATAAGCCGTATACCAACCTGTGGGATCACATGAGTTAACCAACACATTTAATGCAGCTATTGTATGAAAGGAGATTGTGTCTGCAGACATACCAGTAAATACATCCATTTCTAAGCAGTGGAATGCGTGGATGCATACTTAGTACCCACACAGACTATTTGCATATATTTACATAAATAATGCACAACATACTGTTTCAAGGCACAGACATGTCATTTCAATTGGACATCATACACTCAGTCTAAATTGTGAAAGTATCAGAGAACAGAGGAATCAGAAATTATTTGATTGTAAGCCCTCTTTTCATATGGCAGTTCAGTAAAATGTTTGTGAAACACTCCATCCACCTGACCTTTTTCTTGAATATATGGTCACAGGTAAGAAAAAAATGGAAGATAATATTTTCTACTACAGTAATCCTAGCAGATATTTGTCAATCCCAACAGCAGACCAAAATCTTAGAAGGTGACTCAGCAAAAAATATTTTTTTCCTTTCTTACTGTTGTTTTTAGCTCTTCTTTTCCTTTTCAAATATTTTTTTTTTCATATTTTGAAGAACTTCAAAATTGTCAATTCTGCACCTATGTTGTACAGGTAAACTACTAAAAGTACCCAAGCAGAAAGTAAGTTTTAAAGCATCTATAAACACTTAATACTATTTTGAGCTGCTGTGCCTCATGACCATATTTTGTTCTCAAGAATACCTACACTACAAATTAGCTGTACTTCTGAGATCAGTTATAAGAATAGAGCACTGCTTAGCAGACATCAGAACTAAAACAACATTCAAAATTTAACACCATCTATAAACTGAGCAACACCAAGAGAAGCTTCTAACACAAATAAACAAGTCCTATCCCTTGAAAAAGAAAACTATTTGATCTTGCAGATGTATTTCCACTACTGTTTTATGCATTAACATATACAGTTCCTGAAGGAAGAAGGGTCCAATATAAATATGTGAATGAATTTATCCTAATAGAAGCATAATGAATTAGTCTACCTGACTGTTTACAAGAAAGCTATTTGGAACACTTACTGTATCATCTTTGAATACTGAATATGTTTAACACCACATACTGTAAAACCATGAAATCCCAGCAGTAATTTTAAGATTCATTATCAAAAGATTAGAGAATTTTTTTTTTTAAAAAAAAGTAACAATAAAGAACAACATTTGCCTATGAAAGACAATCAATACAGAATTTTACAGCATTTGAAGGGAGCAACCCTGCTCTCCTAAGCCCTCTTAATAAGTGTCCACCTATTTCAGCAAAACTGCCCACGCGGTTTTTTTTTCTTTTCTAAAACTGAATATATATTTTCATGCTGCATATTTAAAGCACTTTCAGTCTAGCTTCTTCAGCAAAGAGGAGGGACAAAGCAAAATAAAACAACATTAAATATTTACCATGTAGAAGAATTTCTCACACAGGAACCAAGAACATCTAAAAATACTCCCTAATGATGCTCCATAAGGACTTTCCCACTGGTACCCTGGGTATCCAGACTGCACATGGGTCACATGAAAGGGCTGCAGAGTGTCACTTATATAAAGGGGTCTTAAGCTAGGATAATGCCTACAGGATGCGGGCAATAGCAGATGGACTACCTGAATTACATAAAGAACTCCCAGAATAGAGAAAGCACAAGTGTGATCCTGATCTATACTTCACCCACCCTACTCCAGGGCAGAAAGGCCTATGCTGAACACTAGAGACAGAGCATAGAAACTCAGGAATCATACCCTTTGTACACAGGTGAAGTCTGCCAATGCTTCTGCTCCCATGTGTTTTAGAATTACTCTTCAAACTTAATTAGGGAGAATGAAATTGCAAGAATTATTAAGAAAAAATAATTTGTAAAGAATATGCTTTAAAATTCAGCATATACAAAACAGTAATCCTTAGTAAACACTAATAAATTTTCTTGTTGAAAAGGCAAGCTCCTTCACCCACTTTCAAATTTCTGATAATATAATTCTGATAGTGGAACAGTTCAGAAAGTATTTGCTTTCCTGCTCTTATCTTAAGGGCCTATTCAGGCCAACCTGACAAAACCTACATCTGCAGTGAGCTCCAGCTCATAAGAGCTCACAGGAGTTCATTTCTGCGACACAAACAAACATGATATTTCCCAATTTTAATTGTACACAGGATGGATTCTCTCTTCTCTATGATAACAAAACCTAGAGTTTCCTGATAATCAGTCCCCTTCAACACAGTAACAAAGAGTCACCATCTCCTCTTTAAGAAAAAATTCTCTTTACAAGAGAGACCTCAGATCTTAGCAGGTTAATGCTCTCATCTCTACAACTTGCCCTCCTCAGAGCTGACAGTATCATCACTACAAAAAAGATGAGGATGACACACAAAAGAAATATGCAACAAAACAACCCCCCAAGCCCCCACAGTATTATCTTTTACAGACAAACCATGCAGCAGATTAGCACCGCTATAACTGCCACATATAACTTGAACTTGCTTCACCCAATCCATTCCATTCCTTATAACCTAGATGTATAAAACATTTAGCCTACTTTAAAACAACTACACACAAAACAAATTGAGACAGAGCAGTAATTTTTAAAAGGACTTAAATACATGCTAATGGCAAGATTATCTAAAGATGGATGTTTTCATTTGCATAAATATGTGCTAGGCATAGAATTTTCCTCCTCCCCAAGATGCTTCTAACACTGCACATGCAGTTCCTGTGGTAATCTTTCAAGTGAGAGAAAACCACCAAAGGTAACACACTGATTTGTAATGATACCACAGTTTCTCTGCAGACTATGTATTTTCTCCTAGCTAGTAAAAGAATTCTTGCACTACTTTTCACATCATGTTGGGCAACAGCACAGTAGAAATGCTTTATTCTCCTTATGCTAGACTCTACTAGCAAGAAAACAACACCTTTCAGTAATACCAAACACTGTGCATTCTTTCAATACTCACAGTAAAACCCTTAATTGTAATTAGAAGAAATAAATTTAAAGCCTGTTACGATGAAATTTATCCCCTTTTCTTTCTGAACCAAATATTCAGACTGCTGCTTTGCAAGTAAGAAAAACTACATGTCTGGAAAAAACTACATCATGTTTTCAATTCTGTGTTTATAAGGTTCCTCACAGATTCCTACCTTTTTGCTGCTGGTGATACAGTCTCCTTTCTGGTTCCTGATGGAGAAGGTAAAGAGCCACTTGGTTTCTTTGGTAACACAGTTCCATTATTAACTGTAGTCCTTAAAGGCAGGGTTTGTACCAGTGGTCTTGCTGTAAGACAAGCATAAGATGAAATCGCTGTTTTTATTTGCTTTTCTGTTTGTTTTTTTTTTTTTTTTCTCAGCGAACAACATTTTAATAAATTATCTATGTAGTGTGCCATTTTTGTTTCATTATTGCCAAATTTAGCACAGATGAGAGTTTTAACAATGACAAATTTATTATTATTACTAATTATTTCATAATCATCATCCTATCAAGTAAATCATAGTATATGGCTTAAGCACACAATTCTATAACCTCTCTCATCTGTAAAACTCTGTCCTAGATCAAAGAGCTTACTGGTAAGCACAAAAGTAGTTGTTGCTACGAAAAACAATCCTGCTCTCTCCAAAGAGCATAAGTTTAGAAAGTATCCAGAGAAAATGAAGGCAGGCTGTCATCCCAGAAACTCCTGCTCTTCACTCCTCAGTGCCACTGGGGGTTTTCAACAAATTATCTATTACGAAATCCCTATTCCCCCAAAAAGGTGTTCTTTCAAAGAATGTGGGCTTATGTTTGACAGAAATGAATTGTACCTTTTATTCTGAAAAAGCAATTGAAATCAGCCAAATAGAGGCATTATTAGGCTGCCATTATCTACCTACATTCTTCTGATCAAATGTTGGATCAAAAAAGGATATACATGTCATAGCTGTAATTAATATTAGAATAATAGAAAAGTCCCATTCAAGTAGAAGTTAGTTACAAAAACAAACAGTGCTTAAAACCACAAGCAGTGAGAACAAACATGAAAACTACTGTGGATCACAGCCTCCAAACGCAGACACAAACATGACTAGTGCTCTCTCAACAGCAGGGAAAAAAAAGCTTGGATCACTTGAAATTTGACAGGACTTTGTAGTGCAAGCCTACTTGTAAAGATACTAAAAACCTCTGGGTTCAGAGAAACCCCACCTGAGAGAAGGCAGCTTTAGGAACATAAGACAAAATTTCCCTGAACTTGGAGAGGATGGCCGAGAGAATACCTATGAAATATTCTTCGAAAAGATAAGAGTCAAGATAAGAGATCTAAACAGCTAAACTGAAACAGTACCAATTGTATACAATTCCAGGTTACATTAAAACCTCTTTTTGTAGCACCGGCAGCAAACATTTATTGACTTGCTCACCTGAAGTTTGCATATATTGAACAAAACAAGATGTGAAATCCTGTGCCTTGAGAAGTTCAGGTCAGTAAACATTGCCTACTAGGGAATGCAACTTTCAAGACAAACTTTCTCTTGAAACTTTGTTAGAATACATACTTAGTTGTTATGTATTTGCCATTTGTTTACTCAGAAGAGAGAAATTTAACAACATATAAGGAAATACTGAAGGAATGAAGCTTATTTGGCTTAGAAAAGTGAAGGATGACAGGAAAACAAGTCAACAAAGGGAAAAAAGATGAACATTTTCTCCATGGTCACTGAGGATGCTCAGTCCCGGCTTTCATGATCTATTTTAACACATTAATGCTGTCCAAACAGCTAAAATTTACTTGGCCTCTCATGTCTCTAGTTTGTTGTTTGTTTTTTTTTTTTTTATTAAGGGACTCATAATATAATTCTATTTACTTCTACAGTATTCATTTTTCAAAGTTAATTCTTTTTTTAGTTTTGTGCTGGATGCTCTGCTGCTTGTTTCCTGACTAATTGCTGCACTGCTGTAATTAATCTGTATGGATAAAACTGAATCTGTTGTATACTACAGAATCACAAGTAGCTACTGTTGAGCAGTTGTGGACTTGTTTCCTGGCAAACTTTCTGTAGCTCACAAAGCTTCAATGAGACTTTGAGATGACAAATTAGAACAGCAATTAAAGTTACATAAATAAATGATTAAAATATTTTTTTTCTTTATAGTTATATAAAAAAAAAGTCTATTAAAAAGTGGCAGGAGTGAACTAGTTGGAGACTGCTTACTCTCCTAACCTTATGAAATCAAAACTAGCAGCAGTCAGGAATAAACCCTACAACCTTTAACAGAGTTTTCTTCAAATGCAGCACCAACCTACAACGCACACTCCTGGAAATAGAGATTTAAAGACCTAGCCCTATGGTCAGCTAGTGTAGAAAGTAGCAATGTGAAACTCCTTACAGAGCACGCAGAAAAAGTATGCATTACTCAATTAATCCACTGTTTCCTCTGGAGCTATTTAGTTTTATTTACAACAGCTAGTTCACACAGGTGGTAACTGGCATCAGAGTCACACGACCCCAAACATGTCATTGCTGTTAGAAGTCAGTAACTCAAACACATTATGACTGCTTTGTCAGTAATGTTTATTTTGAAGATCTGGTGCTTTGGGGTCTTACCTGTAGTAGCAGGACTGACAAGTTTATCAGCCTCAGCAGCAGCTTTTTTAATCATACTCTGATCTATGGATTAATAGGGCTGTTAAGTTTACAAACAAACCAGTAATTGCAAAAGGAAAGAACAACAAACACAAGTAAAACAAAGGCAGGAAGCCATACTGAACTCCACCAAGTAGCTGAATTAAATAAGGAAGAGGAAAAAAATTTAAAACAAAACAAAAAAAAAGAAAAAAAAAACAACTCAAAACACCATTAGCAAAGGAACTACACAAATGGACAAGATAAGCCACTCCCTTTCCATGAGGTACACTGCTATTAAGCTGCTTAGCTCAGTCCAGAACAAGAACACACACCAAGACTGAAAACAAGCTCAACATTTTTCCATTATAAATTTGAAAGTCTGAAACTTGAAATCTTTAAATTAATTTTAAATCTGAAGTACTCAGAAAAATGAAGACAGGGATCCTGTTTTTCCACAGGCATGAACCTCCCCCAACACACACACTTTTAATCCTGATCAACTTCCCCTATGGATCAAATAAAAATAGCAGCAGACAGTATGCTTTGAACTCCAGTTTGCATGGACAAGATTTCTGTGACATTGATATCTGATTCCATTTTTTAAAATTCCAAATGTGGAACAATTAGTCATTAAACGATAAAGGGAAACTAGCCAGATCCAGCCCATGCAGCCCAAGTGGTAAACCATGAGAAGCCACCACTCCAGCTCCTCCCATGTCTAAACAAGCCCCTCTCAGGAGCCTCCGTAATGCTATTCTGAGCTCAAATAATGAAATTTGTCTTATGCTAAGCAATTGCATAAAATTCATCATAAAATAGTTGTGCCTACTATAGGAAAAGTGGGCCATCTAAAATGTATCATATTGGACAGAACAGCTAGAAGGAACAAGCGATCAGAATACTTCAGATTCTCTTTCATGTTTGTAATTCATGTTTAATAAGGGTGACTACATTGATACAACTGATGTACAGCAAAATTAAAGTTCTTTATATAGACTGTCAGAATAGTAATTATTTCCAGAAATTAGGTAGGTTTACTTGGTAAGTACCAGGACTCATTTTGGGAAGAGCAATTAACGTTTGTAGTCCTCAATTTGCATTATCACAGTCAAACTTCTTACACTGTAATTACACACACATGGTAAGAATCAGTCATGTCATATATACTTTTTCTTTAAAAAAAAAACAAAAAAACAAAAAAAAAACAAAAAAAAAAAAAGCAAACCACAAAATCAGCCATAGAAGGCAGAGGAAAAGGCTTAGAGCAGCTTTTCTTCAATGCATATTGAACTACGGCTCCAATGATGTGCCATGACCAATAAAGCCTCTCCCGATATAAAGCTCATCTCTGCTCACAAAATCCATGAAAATCTGGTCTGTATTTTGCTAAGTAAAGCCAGCAGGCAAGAACAAATTTGGTTACAATTTGGTAATAATTACTAGACTTTATTTCCTCCATGCATCAGATAATATCTACTTTACAGGCAACATGAAGCCTCTTAATCCCTTGTACAACCAGATTTGATGAATCATTTTATCAGAGTGGAGGCTATCTTTAGTAACATTTAACTTATCTGACTTTTTTTTTTCCCATAAAACAAAGACAAAATGAGGAGATTACAATGGGAAAAGAAGAAAACATGAAAACAAGGTAACAGATATTTACTGCATATTCTGTCCAACAACGAGCATGATATACTGATATACACGAATTAATAATTTGGCTCTGCAATTCTGTCCCTTTCACATTCCTCATCTCCTGACACAAAACTTTGAAACAACCATGACATCTCAGTTTAGCAAATTAAGTAGTACCGTAACAAGTCTGTTAAATCAATGCCTGAACTAAATATCTCTTGCAAAGTTACAAATATATAACCAAGATGAAAGCAAGTCCTAACTTCCATCTCAGAAAATTATGAATCCATAAGTAGGTATTTCCGATCCAAATTATTAATTTATATTATTATGTATCAGGACCCCAAAAGAAACAATTTCTTAAGTTGGAAAACAGTTTGTGAAGTTAGCCATACTTTATTTCCAGCACTCATTCCTAAAACCGCTCAAAAATACCTTGTGCATTCCTGCTAAGGTGACCATAGGCAGTCTCCCAAGCCTCTGTGACCGCACAGACTGGTAAATCACACTGATTGGGTTTTAGCAAACCTCTGTAACTGCAAAGCATTGGACGTTAAAACCTAGCTTTTCTGATTTGTGCACAAACAAACCCATTCTGCAGAGCAGGAACCAAGAGAGAGCACCCTGTGGCACATGTGACACAGTACAGCATTCTGTCACACCTGGTACTTTACTGGCTCTGGATCTGCTGCTCTGGAACATGGGCAGGCAACAACCACAGCTCTATCTTTCCTTCATAGCTGAGCAGTTGGTGTTGTACCACCTCCTCAGTCCTGTCACCTCTGTGCTAGTTCAGAGCTGTCTTATGTGTGCACCATCTAAGACACTTCAGACATTTTAAATTAAATTGTAATTATATTTTAATTAAGTTTAATTCACTTTTTGCATTAAAAACCCCCCAACCAATTGGGAGTTTCACTCACAGAAGACAATGCGTTCCCTAAAGAGTATATAAACTAGTCTTGATCAAAAGAAGTGGCAGCAGTGGTTAAATGTATATTGTGGATTAAGCACTACGAACATGAAAATGCTTTGCTGGTAGAAGAACTGTAGAAGGCCACAGATTTAACCATTTGGCTATTTATGTGTTCTCTTTAACAGATTAAATGTCAAATGTATTTTATTTAGAGTTTGATTTGTTAATTTTGAATATTTCAAGATGTAAAGAATAACCTATTTTAATACAGATAAAACACTCCTTGAATTGCATCTATTTGAAATGCAAACCTTTGGTAGGTCCTTTCTTGTTCTGCATGGCCTGCTGTTCCTCTGTAATATTCAAGCGTCGGACCACATCAGCAAGGGCAGATTTGAGCAGCTGGATGTCATCTTCCTGCATCTGGACACGTTGCTCCAGGGAGGCAATGCGATCCGTTACCTCCATACTGCTTGCAGCAGAGGCACTGTCATCTAAGCCAAACAGCAGAAAAAAGGCATTGTCAATAACGCAAAAGTAGCTTATGTAAATGGCTGCAGGTTAAACCAAGGCTTTTCTCAGACCTGACGACCTCTAGAGGAAGAAAGTTTTAAAGTGGCCAAAAAGAAGGGATGGAAATAAAAATAAATAACTAAAACCAGATGAGCACTTAAGTATGATGTGATGATGAGGTTGGCTTCAGGGTCACTTTTTAATTGGGCCCCACTACCAATTATCTACATCTCTGAACGGCAGTGATCAATGATCACCCTTTACTGTTCTGCTCAACACAACATTGTGACACTGCCAGGCATTCAGGTAGAAAGCTACTTTTTCTGATATGAAACATACCCTTCCAGATTTTTCTTTTTCATATATGTGATAGATATATATATCCCTACCAAGCAACAGATAGGCATACACTTTTTCAACTTATTGTTCACAAACGGGAGAATAGGTCTTAACCCCACCTACTGACTCTATTTTACACCAGCAGCTTTGAGAACATTCCCCCTAACTGAAATAAACACCAAAATAAATTCAGAATTACTCAGTAATTGTACTCTAGGCCTGCAAATTCTTAAAAGGGTCATTATTTTGCATACAATGAATGCACCCATTATTTGGAAATAATCCACAGAAGCTTAAAGCCTGCAACTCCTTCATGAGGACCACATGTTCTTTCCACTCAAAGCTAGTAAATGAGCACTTTTGTTCCACTGCAGTTCCTATCCCATAGAAACACTGTAATTTCTTACAATATTATGTTAGGAAAAATAACAAGAAATGAACACAAAAGGAACACCAAAAATGTCTATGTCAGTATCAATTAGAGAAAAAAAAACCAAAAAAACAGTTTTTAAAAAGAATTCCAAAGTTTTATTTAACTAGGTGCCTTTGAAACCTAAAAAAAAGTTGGTTACTAAGTTATTGGATCATCTTTAAATAATGTTTGTCAAGAAGTATAGCTTTCAACTGATGACTTGAGTTATACTCTAGCAAAAATGGATATTTATGCTACTATCTGCAATCATAATTGACTTCTCCCTCACTCCTAATGCAAGTCCGCAGCATTCTTTGTTAAGAATCTGGTATTTGTTTTTGTTTGTGTCCTTATTTCTACTCCATTCCCAACCAAAGTTTTCCACTTCTTTTGTAAAAGGGCATAAAACAAAAGTTAAATGGTTTGTGCATACCTCCTGCTGGATTTTAAAACAAAGTAAGTGTTTCAAAAAGGAAAACAGCATATTTAAAAGCATATCAAAAAACGTTAATGCATACAAACTTTTAATCATAAGGCTCTAGGGAAAAAATTGCCCTTTTTAAAAAAAAAAATCTATTCATCTCCAAACCACCCCAACACAGATTGTTTTGAAATCTGTTCATCAGCTGAGTTTTGGCTTCCTTACCCTTCACACCCCCAAGAGCTATTTGTGGTTTTCAAAAGCTGAATTAGAAACAACTCAGAAACAATATAACAATATTGACAGTCCATAAATAGCTATAGACTAACATAGTTAAAATTTTGATTGTTAATTCTGTTATAGCATTTTCAGGACTTATTTAAAAAGTCAACATTAGGATATTATTAGGCTGAACATAATGGCAAAGTATCTGGTTCTGAATAAACTAAATCAGAACTCAAGTTCCTGAGAAAATGTTGAAAAACTTTCCCTATGACAAAGCTTTCCGAACTTTAGCCTAATCAGACTTGTGCTCAGCACAGGCCTCTGTTCTGCAGCTGTTACAGGTAATTAGTCCCCAAACTCAGATTAGCAGCCGTGCTGGCTGCAGTATGAGCTGCCTGTAGAACTTAACCTTTCCTCATACAAACAAAAGCCCCACATTGCTCTAATGACTTTACACTTTAACTCAGCTGGAAATAACAGGGATTAGCATACTGGACAATAGGCAACCAAATCAAAAGCTTGATTTAACCAATACAAGCCAAATTTAAACTTCAGCCATTCTGCCAAATTCAATACAATCAGACATAGTTTTCCTCTGAATTCAATCAACAAGAAATAGCCAAACTCCAAAAATCAGTGCAGAGAAGGTAACCCAGGGGAAAATCAGTTGGCAATAAAATGATCTAGCCCTTGTTACAAAAGAAAATATGGTCATTCAAGTATCAATTTCAGTAATTTTTAAGTGTGTAGAAACAGTAATTTTGCCCAGGCATAAATCTTCAAGTGCTAAATCAGTGGCACTAGTTTATTTACAATCCCATAAGAAATCACTCCCACTAACAGCTATTAAGATACAGTTCTCTCCCTCTCTCCCCCTTCTCCCAGCTGCCACTGTGAGTCTTCCCCTCGAACTCTCACTGACCAACAGGCACCAGCAAACCCCTCCTCTGGTCAAAGTGTGTCTGTGCCTTACACTGTCATCATTCTTCCAAGTCCTTTGTAGTAAACCCCTCACCCTTTGCTGCAACCTACAGCTTTCTTGTTTTTTATGGTCGTTACCCCACTGGATGCACTTCCCTTCCAAGGATGCAGAAAAGAATAAACTTGAAACAACTTTCAGTAAGATTGCAACTGAAGACAAGATTTCTTCCAGTCCAGTAACACTTCACTTTGCCTCCTCTTTGCATGCATATACAAGTAAGCTAGAAAAGAGACAGAGAATACAAGGAAACCATGTTTTCTGAAAAATGTTCAATTATAAAATAAGCATAACCTGTTTGTTAAGCAAGTAAAGGATGGAATGTTCTTGCCATTGACATCATCACATCCCAGTATGTTGAGCAATAAAGTTGCAACTTCAACACAGCCAAATAAGCAAAGTAGTTTGGTATCAGAAGAGAGAAAAATAATTAATGCTATAACCTAACAAAACAACAACACGAATGTCACAATAGATGTCACCTACTCTGCCCACATGAGCAAGAGTGGTATTAGCCTAATTTGTGACCTGCCTGTGTAGTGTACCACTCATACTCACAGCAAAGGACACTTGCAAGGAACATTTTAGCACACATTCGTAATGCAGTTTGGAAAGGCATATAAAGGAGACTACAGATCCAAACAAACTGCCCTTAAGTGTTAGACCTACTTTATCAGTCACTACCATCCCTTGCCCATGGTCAGACAAAAAAGACACCATATCATCTGCATGGGTAGCATCAATAGCACAACATAATTAATCATTACCTCATTTACCTCAATGGCAAGAAAAAGGACTTTACAGTGAAATTTATGCAACATGTTTTTAGAAATCTGTAGTGAGTCACTTTCTACAAGTGCTCATTTCTTTTCATGGATTTTAAGGCATGTCTAAATCATAAGTCTCAAACCTGTAAATCATAGAATGGTTTGGATTGGAAGGGACCTTAAAGATCCCATCGCCCCTGCCATGGGAAGGGAGTAAGTCTACATCTTGCGAGATAAATGTCACCTACAATGTTCAAAGTAGATAAAACAAGGAGGTATCAATTCAGATGCCTGATTTTTCATTGTAATACATACTTGTGGTAAAACTTGGAAAGAAGAGTCATTTGTCATTTTTGCTTTGCTGAGATTCTGCAGGTTTCAGAGGGAAGCCAGCAAAAACGGGGAATGTACTACATGCCTCTTTTTAAATTTTCCAACCAACTAATACATGATCTCATAGATTGGAAAGATTTCTCATGGCAAACTAAAAGACAATACTGAGTCAGATGATTAATCTGCTTCCAGAGTGTATTCCAGTTTTTCAGCAATTTATTACTTGAGCTTAGCCAAATGTGAAGAAACAGCTGAAGCAAAGCCAACAACAGGATGTGTATGCTGTTTACAAGAACGATTTCAATACTACTTCATTGTATGTAGGCTAAAGCAAAATTATGTACTTACACTATGAGAAGGAAACTTATTAAAAGCATACTATTTTCTATAGATTTTTACCTTCTGTAAAGCCTAAATCTGAACAGTACAATTAAAACAGACTTGGCATTCCCCTCCCCCTCCCACCTCGAAGAACTACTTCATTAAACATATTCCACCTTTGCATTATGCAGACATTAATTTTGAGGCTGTATTGTCCAGCTTAGACCACAGCAGCTGACTGTGCAGAGGAAACATTAGGTACCAATTCTCAAAAGACTGGCAAAAAAATTCAAGTTTATTCAATCTACATGGCCTCTTTGGAGCACTAATTAACAGCACAAAATTGAGCAGGAAGTCCTTCCAAAACTGTTTGTAACTGTGGTTGCTAGACACTTTTCTAATACATTTTAAAAGCAGCATCTCAAAGTCATTGCAGAGTTGTCCCTGTATTTAAATACTCTGCAGGACATAAGGGAAGAAAATGTAAGCCTCTGAGGACAGCAAATTCCAGTGGTAATCTTTGGCAAAAATGAAAGATAACCCATGTGATGGAAAACATGGCAAAGGATGGCAGTGAAAAGGCAGCATTACTCACACACAGAGAAGCTCTTCTTCTAGCATAAAGATACAGATTGTGCCAGCAAGTCTGAATTGAGCTCAAGTGGTAGGAATACTTTTCATCACTGAGAAATATCAGTAAGTGTATCACGTTCTGCACTTCTCCTGAAAGCAGTTGGTACAAGTATTTACACCCCTTGAAAATCGCTATGAAAGTTCAGGACCACTACTAGAGTCTTATGAAACATGCACATGGACAGAAAGGAATCTTCCACCGCAGCATGCAGGCAACTCTACGGCAGAACACAGTAACTGCTGAGAAAGCCACCAAAGAAGAAAAAGTTAAAAATACTGTTTATTAAAAAATAAGTAAACAAATAAAAGGACAAGCCTGCAGATGAATTCAGATAGGGAGATCAATAGACTGAATCTGACCCAGTATACTAGCAGGCAAAAAAGAACACTAAAGATGCTACCCTTCCAGACACATTTTTCCACCCATAAAGGCCCATGGTTTTCAGACCCCACTAACAGCAAACCTGTCAGATGTGGCACATGTCACTCAGCACACATTTGGCAACTTCCCCTTCTCCTGTCCACATCATCACTGAGATCTCATGCAAGTAATTGAGATACTTGACCTATCTCCTTCAAGGTCCCTGGGAGTCACACTACCACTAACTTTAAAACGACCTCTCTGCTTCACCTCTCTTGAGGTTGTATGTTTAGCTTGAAACTCTAATAAGAGTGCAGAAATACATCCCTCTGTGGCAGACATCTCCTATGTCTTAAAATCCTGCCCTCCCTTTTTGGTTCATTTCATGCATCTTTGAGTCTGGGGCATAGAAGTCAGACAGACAAGCTATTTGATAGATACAGTCTGCCTGAACTGAGAGCAACAGAGGGAAAAAGGAGAACAGGGAAGACAGAAAGCCACCGAACTTCTCGCAAAATGAACACAAGCAATTCACTGTGGCACAGAAACAGGGGAATGCAGCCACAGCGTCGTTGCCAGGCTTCAACGCAAGATATGGAAAGTACCAAATATTCTCCTTGTGGCAATTTCTGTGGCATAATGTCAGCAGTCATTTGCAGACCAGACGATTCTCTGTGCAAGAGAACAATAGCAAAATAAAACAGCAGGTTTAGTTTCCTTTGACAACGCCACGCCAAGCTCCTTTGTTTAAAAGATTAGTGTCCACAGTATTTCACAGACTGAATATCTTTCCTCTGTTCACTTTTCTAATGCAAAACATTGTACCATACCTGAAACACAGCAGCAGCCCTCCAGGCTTGTCTCCTGGGGACAAGGACAACACATATGGACAACAGCTTATCATAAAGTCTTGGTACATGCTGGACTAGTCTGCTAGACCCTGTTTTGACCAGATTAGAGCTTTCCACTCTGAGAAGCAAGTGGATTTAAAGCCCAAAATAATGTTATCCTATTTAATCTTGTTATTTTGTGTGGTTAGGAGGAAAAAAAAGACAGAATTTTTTAACTACAGATAAAATTGCAGACACTGTTGCTTTACCTGAAGTTTTGAAAATCAAAACTGGTTGCCAGCTGAATGTCTAATCCTCTTAACTGTGTTGTGCTATAAAAGTATATATAAATAGGATAAAGCACCATATATACTATTTTAGCTGGAAAGTTTTGATTATGAGGAACAAGAAATTACATTTAATCTTTAAACCCATTGCCATGCCTAACTACAAGCTTATCTATGTATATACACATCCTGCTTCTGAACAGGTAGGACAACTTCTCAGTTCATTCCATATTGCCTGTTCTTAAGATAACAGTGATTAGCAATGCAAGGAGATGCCCTAGTTGGGTACAATCAGGTACATCTCACATTAAGTAATCTCAACAGACCAGATTAGTTTTTCCATGTCCTCACAAGGTATGTATGTGTAGGAGGAAATAGGAAGACAACTCTAACCCACATATCTGCCTAATGCCCTACTCTGGACCGCACTGGGAACCATAATCACAGCAATGTAAAGCATCATCTTGTGAGAACATACCACTTCTAAGCCATTCTAATTAAAAAATAATAATACAAATATTTGTCTATCTACTAATGTGGATGACAAATGGTTATTTTTGTGAACAGTATTTTCCCTCCTCTAATACAGCTAGCTATTGTAGTCCAGTATTTATAAAATCTTATTACTGTATTTCCCAACACACACTGAGGAATAACTTGTCCTTTTACAGTTTTACCACTAGAAACTTAGAGAGAGGGAACATAATTTCCTAAAATTAGAGACAGAATTGGAAAGGATAAATCCATAATAGCAATCATTAAATCATTACTCAGAGCCTCACAGCTGGGTACATTGCATTCATTAACAAAATGGGAGAGAAGAAAACGATCTTAACAGAAAATTCTCAGAAAGTTCCTTGTGACTAATTAGGAATCACTGCCGCAAAATTACAAGCAAATGCCCTTGATCTGCCTGTAGCTGTTGACCTACAGCCAGCAGCTCACTACTTTTTCCCAAGCAGATGGTGGATGAGCTTCTACTTGGAAATCAACCAGTTAAAAATTATCTTCCCCAATAGTGCTTAAGTGAAAGATGGAAGAAATTTTTGACACATCAATAAATTAGAAGAATTTTTTCCCAGAAGAGGTCTATCAATGTAAATGCTTTACAATTCAGAGCTACTGCACCGGCTCTGTTGAACACAGAAACCACCACAAAATGTTTTAACCAGTTATCATTCCTCCATGTTACTCTGGGATCAGCCCATACCATCAAAAAACACAAACCAGCACTGTGAACAGAAACCAGGTGTTTAAAGAGGATCTTCGGTAGCATAACATTAATGCAAAGATAGTAATTTGCAAAAATAAGTTACTCCATGGCATCTACTGGAGTTAAGCTGAAGATACAACCTAACACATTTTACTTAATGTGTAAATAAAGGAACTAGTAGGGTAATTAAGGTATCAGGGCAGAATAGCTGGGCTGTGTTTTACCATCTTATGTTCTCAGTGATGCACTGAGGATGTGCCTGTATCACACCCTTAAGAATAAGAGAAGAAAAATAGATTGTGAAACATGGGAGAACATCTACAACAGCTCTCATCTCCATGTACCAGCTATGGCTCAATGTCCAAGTCATCCTACAAGAGCTAGCAAGGAATTAATTCAGATTTGTCACATGATGTAAGGTGAAAACACTTCAGCTTTCATTTAGCACAATTACTGAAAAAGAACCAACTTAGATGCAGGATTTGCCTCTTCTAAATATATTTTAATCCACATGCAAATAAACACCACGTATCAGTTCACATAAAAAGTTTTCCTAGAAACTTTATAGTGTTTAGTTCAATATTTTCTCACTGCCTTTAAAAAGACTGGATGTCTTCATTCGATTCTTCAACTATGCCCTATGCATAAAAGCAGAAAGATTTACTTGCAGTCAGGAGAGATTCAAAAAGCAAGAAAATTGACTTAAAACACCTTTTAAAACTTTCTGGTGTTAGCCTGTGATAATGCATTACAAACCAATTTTTTTCTTGTTTGTTGTGTACTTCCAAGAGAAAAGTTGATTCACACTAGCAAAAAGCCGTAAGACATACCAGTCAGTAGCTGATCTGCACTTAAAATCCAGTCATTACATTACATTAGAGACAGCACTATATAAACACTTAAGAAACTACTTAGGTCAGCACATATTTCACCACTTTCCTAATTTCCATATTCAATATTAAAATGGTAACTGATACTCAAATTTACTTGGACCATTAGCTTTTTACCTATATATTTTTCTAATCTGCATTTTAAGGAAATATATAATCATGTATGCATATAATTTTTAAAACAAATTGAAAACACTATTAAATTTCAAAAATACATAAACAAATAAAACCTTTTAAGAAATTAAAGACTTCATAAACAGACTACATTAACAGCAACTAATCCATAGTTATAAATTTTAAATAGTTTGGGTTTTCTTATTTCATAAGTGTATCCTCTGAGAATTAATTGAAAAATCTCAGCCTCTAATCAATGGTGTTTCTTTGTAAGATAAAACCCCCTCCCAAGTATTCTGTATTTACATTTCTTAGAGGCTTATCAGCTTTGTTAATTGTTTTCTGTGGACTCATACTAAGGGACATAATACAAAAAGAAAAAAACATTTCTCCTGCACCTGCAGAAGGGGTCATTGATGTCTAAAGCAGATTTATCACTTTTGCAAACTCTGGTTACTTGCTCTCACCTAATGGCTTCACTTCCAGCAGTGGTCTGACTTTTCTTCAGAACTTTGTACCTCATGAATATTTTAGTTTCTGAAATTAATGCAGTGAAATATTAGACTTCATTACAGGTTGTCACAAAGACAAATCACAATCTAAATATTTAAAGAAAAAAAATATTTCAAATTTGGAAAACTATTTTAAGTCTTCTTTTAAAACCTGTCTTGTTCAGTACTGTCTCTCACAGTAATGTACAGTTTTTTTCACTATGAACAGTTAATCTAGTGCTTGTGAGAGGCACTTGAATTAACTAGCGACAGCCTTGCTTCAGTGGACAAGGCAAAAAAAGCATACAGGTTGCCCACAACAGGCTGGACTTTTTCCCATATTGTCCATCTTCATCTTCAGTTAGGGTTAAGTCTTCCTTTCATTTAATTCAGAGAGATATAATAATATAATTATCAGTATTTTAAAATCTTCCAATCACATATTCCCACTCTTGACATTAATGTAGGAAGAACAAACTGCCCTTACCAAGGACTCAGCACAGCCAGAGATACCACATGTGACAGTGTTAGATGTCCTGGTCATAACCAGGAAGACGATTGCTTTAAGGCTGTTTAGGAGAAGGAAGAAAAATCCCTTTATTTGCTATCCTTAAATAAAAAATTATTTTGGGTCTATTTCAAGAAGCAGAGAAACATATATAATCTGCAAAAGTATTTGGTTTAAAATTCAACTGCTCTAATTGATAAAATTCAACTGCTCTAATTGAAGACAATTTGCATTCTTTTTTATTTTTAAATGGGTTCCCTAGCATGAGATCATATTCCTATTTTTGCCACAATGGTGTGCATAGCATTGTCACAAATTTCACCCAGCTGCAATGCCATTCCCAGCACACTGTGCAAGTGTGGTCCTGCCACCCTGTGAGAGCAAACGAGTTGTACTCCAAGGCTTGCCCCATCCTCCACAATATTTGGCAGTGCTACAACATGCATGTTGCCTATTTTTAAAAGAAATTCAGGCATTCATGGAGGAGGAGACAGAGATAAACTATTTTATAGCTTTCATGGTTGGTGAAAAAGTTGACAAATACACATTGACCACCTAATGCAGTATTTTATCTCCCCAAGGCTACAGAAAGCCCTCAGTAAAAGGGGGAGAGCCAGCAGATGTCTGGTCTGCCCTTGGCTGGGAACAAGCCCCAGGCCAAGGTCCAAGCAGAGCCTGACTCATGACCGTTCTTCTCCCTCAAGGACTTTCTGGGACCGATTTCCTTCTGGCGTCAGTCAGTACTTCTTGCAATTATGAGTTTTCACCTGAGAGATTAGATGGGTGAAGGCTCCGCAGAGCAAATCCTTTTCCAAAAGCCATCTCCTAATAGCACTGTGCTGAAGGACTAGTGGGAACAAACCCTGCAGAAAGCCTGGCTGATAAGGCTCTTATAGCCCCATGATTGCCAAGCATCTGAGCTTCAACCTTCATGATAAGGTGGAGCCTATCAGCAAAGACAAACCTTTAAGGTTAATACGACCATTCAGCTTCAGGGCAAAAGTTCTCCTACGCTTTCTTAGCTCTGAATGTGGGTGGAACTCACATAAGTCAGACTTTTGTGTCCAAGTGTACAGACACAAGGTAGGGCAAGTATAGCCACCTAAACTAAATTAATTTTAGGCACTAAAGGCATCGTTTAACAGTACAATCTTTATTTACAATTCAAACAGGCACATTTTTTAAAGCAGCCCTGAACACAGATTAGTGGCCTACAAGTATGTAAAGATTTTTGCAGTGATAAGATTTGCCCAAAACAGCATCCAGCTAACAGTAAACTTCATCAACACAGCAGAGAGCAGTGATTTCCATGGGCAGTAAGCCGAGCACCATAGTGAAATTGAAAATCACTAGATTTACAAGAGATGGAAAAGGGCCGAAACTGATTGGAAAACATTTCTCCCAACTGCACTGAAGAGACAGTTCAGAAAACAGTACCTTTTTACAGCACATCACTTTTGTAAGTCAGGCACAGCAAGCAGAAGATGCCTTTCTCAAAATACCCTTCAGTTTTGCAGAAGACAATTGAGATTAAACCCTAGTACAGTAAAGTTTCATCATAAAAATACTTTGGTACATAAAAAACATAGACATAATAAACAATCTCACGGTAAGAGACATAGATCAGATGGTCATATTCCCAAAATTTAACATGACCATTTAGGAAACACCCCAGAATTCAGGCTTTGTCCATGGCAGAGAAGTCTGACCCCCAGAGCTACAGCTTCTCTGGGCTTGTGACCCAACTCCTCACCCTCAATTTTTTAAACAGTTTCCAAATGTTGATTCTTCACCAAAAGCAAGTATTTTATATTTGCAAGGCCAAATGTTGAAGAGAAAGGAAAACCCATCTGGTTGATTCTGGCAAACAGGACATGTCTGTGGTGTGGAGGAAAAAGGGTCTTCTGGTAGCATGGACCGGGCCCTCACAACTGCCTCTTGACTGTCCACGGATGAGTCCCTGCAATGCAGGCAGCCATGGCTGCTACCAACTTCATGGAAGAGATTGCCCCATATCTCACGTCAGGACATGCAGGGATACCTTCACCTCTGTGAGCTGCATTCAGAAGTCATGGTCCCAGGGCATAGGGTGAGTGCCTCCCACAAGCAGGTACTGCACAGAGCTGGCAGCACTGCCACACTGGGATCTCAGGGGCTTCAGCAGGTAGGAGTGGGTCACTATTTGTTGTGGTAAGGAGCTGGGAATCCGGTGTGCAGGTGGAAAGCATGGAATCAGGCTCCCAGATGGTGCAGCACACAAAACATTCACAAAACCCAATGCATGCAGACAGAAACATAGCAGTGGGAGAGGGGGCAGTTGCCACTATCTAAACCCAATTCTGCTGTCAACAATACATTTGACCTGCTAACAATACCGTGCCAAATGAAGCTGAATATCCCCAAATCCCACAGAAATACTAAATGCCATGTATTTTCTTCTGCTTTGTGCATATGTCCCCAGAATTAATTTTCCTGTGGAATAATAATAAAATTCATAAACTATAGTTAGGTCAAAGCCCTGCTTCATCTTCACTCCCCCTCTGTCCATTCCTTCTCCTCCTTCTCAACACAAACTACAAAAACCATCTTCTTTAGCTGTTCCTTCCTGCATCCTCAACAGGTTGCAAAGGTAGGAATGGTAATGTTCAGAACGTAGAGTGCAAGAAAAGAAAGTTAGTTTGAAAGTGAATAAATACGATGCTGGATGTAGCTGGAAGTTAAGGCACACAGTTCTAAGATTATACCCATAATATGCTGTACTAAGAACTTCTTACTGAGGCAAAGAAGTTATTCAGAAATAGAAATGAGAGTGCCAGTAGCTTTCTCCAGCTTCCCTTGGATTATTTCAAACAGATACAATCTGTTTTCACTTTAAAACCTCTGCTTTGCACAGCTGTTCATGGGGCTTCATCTTCAGTGCAACATTGCTTAAATTAAAATGCATACGAACCTGCATATCATTCATATCTAATGCCCTGCCAACCCACACCTTCTTTTTACTATCTAATTATTATGTACAAGCCTGTCAAAAGTGTCAAAAGCTTTTTTTTTTTTTTTTAAGGTTGCTACTTTTATCATCTGAAAGATGTCATCACTTTTAACATTGCTCATTTCTTTTCCAAGGTTTGTGCCTACAAAAGGTCAGAAGGATCCCCTGGACTTCACTGCACTCTGCACCAGTCACCTTGGGAAGAGCCTTGGGGGACTGAGCTTATTTGACTGCTTCACATTTCCACTCCCACAGCTGTGGAAGTGGGAATTCTACTCATACGGATTGCACCATACAATAACTGACATTTAGTATGCAGCTCTCAGCCACAGCTCACTGAAGGACAGGTAACACGGACTCATAAGAGCAACAACATGTCAGTTTTTCCCAGTCGTAACTGGAAAAAAGAGGAAAGATTTCACAACCATGCAAGGTGTTGACTTGTCAGAGGAGTCACAGAATTGCTGTTTGCAGCACAAAATTACTTAGAATTCTTATACAAGTGTAACTATCTATGCAGCAGAATAAAAGGTACTACAATAAACTGCAGGTAAAACCAGACCATTTACACTACTTTTTAAGATAAATGAAGTTTCTACTTAAAAGAACTTACTGCTATATTTACAGTAAAGATAAAGCTTCACAGTGCACAGTCTCTGCAGCAGATGAATCCAGACAGCCTGGTAAACGGAGCAATGGCTGCATAACACCAATCGTTTTAAAAATCACTTTATACATTTTAGACATTACTAAATCTAGTACACTTAGTTAAAACAAACCAGTGTAGTGCCAAAAGTGCTCTATGCCACAGCTGGGAACACCCAAACAGAAAGACCCTGCCACAAGCAAGATGTTTGAAATAGGTTTTTTCATCCCTGATGTATTTGTCCTACTTCTAATCCACTCCCACAACACACTTATTTTAAAGAAGCCAGACTGGAAAAAAAGTTAGGAATAGTCAGGAAAAGGTAGCCTGTATCTATTTTATTCTTGGAGGAAGTACATGAGCAGTGCTGAGATAGCAGATGAAGAGCCTTCCTAGGAAAGGTGAAGGTGCTTGCCATTTGGGATATAGACTGCCACAGGCTTTGCATTTGTTTGCTCACTGAGCATGGGACCTGCAGACACTATGGAGAACCAGCATTACAAAGATCCTAAAGCTTGTGTTTTTTTTTCCCCACACAAATATTTTTTCTCGCCTCTACTTGTCAGTGATCCATTTGGCATCATCTAAGAAAACTGGGCTGCAACATTTCACCCTTGAATCTCTTGTTCCACTTCTTAAATGGATTAACCAGTTTCAAATGCCAGATATTAAAACACTAACAGAATATATGTGGCTTTCCACACCACTGATTTTAGCAATTGCTCCAAATTAAAACCAACCCACAAAAGAGACAGTCTTAGCAACTCTTTAATTTTAGGGTCTTGACTGAAAATCAGATGTTTCACTTGTATTAAAATATCTGCATGATGGAAAACAAGAAAATGTCAAAAGCACAGACTTTATTATCCCTCCTCTTGCCCCCAGAGAGGCTTCAGCCAGCCAACAGCTCCTTCAAAGCTTCACATCACACATGCTTGGAGACTTAAACCAAGAGAAGCAATTGACAAATTCAGGAGGCAGTAAAAGGCTTAGATTTAGAGGGCTCCCTGAGGCTAAACGCTTTTTTAAATTAAAACCTCAAAAATAAAAACTAGAAAGGAGGAAAAGCCCTGAAGTTACTCCCTCCTGGAAAAATATTCACACAAATCTCTTATAACCTTCTGAGTCACAACTACCAAGGTTAATAACCTAGCATCAACCAAACAGTTTCTGGGCTTCACAAAATCCTACAGAGCCTTGCAGGAATCACTGGAGCTGCTTTAGGCTCATTTCATCTTTTTGGAAGCAAAAAAACCCAATCAGGACACATAACTGCTCTTTTTCAAGTACAAAGGTTTTAATTCAGGCCTTCCTACATGGGACCACTGAAGATGACTACTAACTCCTGCAACAGTATTTGTGCTTAAATTCCTCAATGCACTGAGATCTTGTGGATCTTTCTCTTCACCTTGCAGTGAGTTTACTCTAATCAAAAGAAATGCTTCACCTGCACTCAGCCAGATTTGATTCTGAGAGCAGAGCAGCAGCATCACACTGATGATGCTTGTTACTGATTAATTCTGGTTTTAGGGTACATCTTCTCCTGAAAAGTTGTGGGATAATCTGATCAACATGGGCCTGAAACCAGTATGCTCCCAACTATGGTAATGTGAGAAAGAAGTAATTGTTTTTTTGACAGAAATTTTACTTCTTTCTCAAATGTATAAAAGAAAATTTTAAGAAATACATACTTACAAATTTCTAAAGTGCAAGAAAAAACGCAAGCAATATTCAAACATTAATTAAAATTTCTGTATAAAAAAATAGAGTACACCTGTGTGCCTGGGGCTAACCATGATTATTTTTTTTTTTTTAAATCAAATGCAATGTCATATTCTGCAAAGTGCATAAGAAGAATTACAAAAAAGATTGAGATTCATGGCTTTCAAGGAGGAAAAGAACAAAACACAGAGACAGACATGAAAGCAACTACAAAAGCTAAACATTCACCAAAGAAAGGCAGGAATCTCAATGGTGAAAAATTTATGTTAGTCCACTCTGCTTAGAATGGGTAACTGGATTGAAAATGAAATTTATGATGCATAGGTAATGAACCTCTATGAACCTTTAATTCAATTTTCAATCACATTTCTAGCAGTCAAAAAGTACTTTCTCTATTAATCTTCTAGCAGTTGCTTGTCTCTGCCTTGTATTGCTGTACACATTATTTTAAGTTTGCCTACCACCACTATGCCTGGCACAACACAGAAAAAAGGGATCACTTCTACCTGCTACAATACATAACAGATGGGCAACACTTCCAACTTGAATTAATTTATTGATGCTGTGCAACACATGGTGCCACAAGCAGCTGCAATGACAAAAGCAAGGGTCCAGTTCCACAAGACACAATGGCCAATCTAGAAGCCCCCAGTCTGCCTGCAGCACCCACTACTCCTACAATGTATCTTCTGCTGCCTCTGGAATGTAATTCTCCAACTTAGCAGAAAACTAAGGGAGGAAAAGCAAACACAAAGTACCACACATAGATACTATGTATTTTTTATTTCTTTTTTCTGTTAGGTTAGTATGTTAAAGTAACACTGACAATTTAGTCTGTCAAGTGGGTAAAACCACAGACAACAAGCGAGAGAAGGGGAAGCAAGAGATTCCTCCCAAGCAGCCACTCAGCATATGATGGATTCGCAGCCCAAGCTGTACATCAGTTTATTAGTTCGAGCTAAAATGGGAAGGGGCAGTGGGGTGGGGGCATCAGGTTTGCTTCCAAGACCCAAATCCATTTAACCTCAGTCTCCTGAATTTTGCACTACTATCTTCCAGCTCCCACAGCTTTCTGGTTTATTAACCTTTACTTCTAAGAAACCCTATACACCCTCTTATCACAAAACATCTGAAGGACGGAGACTGTCATCTTTAACATCCCTTAGTATCCCCCTCTATGTTACTTTGTATTCTTTCATTTAATTGAAACAGTTGAAACATTATCACATAGTCTTACTCATCTTCAAAGTTAGTAGAATGATTTTATTCCAGCGGTATGCACCAGAAACAAGGTAAATTTTACTTTAAAAGGGCAGATAAAAGGAAAAAGGATTCTTTCAATTCAGCTTTGCCCTCCGGGAGGGTGGGGAGTGGTAGGTTGTCTTGGTATAGACTTTCTCTATTTAAACAAAATTTGTAGATAAGCATACCAATCACCAAGGGATATGTCTTCAGAGAAGAATCTACAATCCCAGCAAGAGTATTTTACCTAGGAATGACAGCTACAGAATAGAATCTCAAATAACTTACACATGAGACAATGCTGGAATAAACCACACTACTCTGTGCACTGCCACAAAGTTTCACCTTAATGCCTTACAACTGTGTACTCCATAAAAAATGAGTGAGTAGACACAAATATATTGCTCTCAGGAGACTATACTAACAGACATTATTTTCCAGCTTTCATGAATTTTAGTTATAAAGCATTCACTTAACACAACAGCAAATATTTTTCAATTTCACAGCTGAGCATTTAATCCCACGACTGAGTTTTTTAACTCTTTGCAAACAAACAAACAAAACAAAAGTAAAAACAAAACCAAAACCCACAACCACCACCAAAAATAACTAATTATTAAATCCAGCTATAACTTTGTTCCAAAAGACTACTGGTGTGATTCTTGGAACCACTTTTTTTTTTTTTTTCCCAGACTTGCACAGATAACACACTTATTCTAAGTTTTTCAAGTAACAGGTTGTCCAATGCAGCAAAAACAATCTAAGCAAAACCCACCATGCAATAATCAATAATAATGAGGGAAGGGAGGCCCATAACCAAAACTCTAACTATTTGTATCCTGTTTGTTCATTTTATTCACTTTTAAAAACACCAAGCTATTAAATAATAAAAAGGACAGGTAAACTGCTATAGCCAAAGTCTCTCCACTGCCATGGCTTAAAAATGACTGGGCTTAGTAAAGCAGCATTGTTGTAAATGTAAAGCTTTGGTTTTAGTTTTGACTCATTAAACCTTGCTCAGAATAAATCCAGAATTTTTAATTTTCAATTCTGAACACCATCAATGCTCATAATGACCTTTTTGATACAGAAATTTTTAATAAATCTTCAGACCTACAGACATGCTCAAGCCAAACACAAGTCTCGTGGGCCCTTGTTCATGACATTAAGGATCTCTTCTCAAGAAAAACAGAGTGGAACAACAAGTAAGCAACTTCTTCATTGGTGTACTGACCATATTACTTCCCTAAACATAAGGAATCGTGATTAAGAGACTAGAGACTGGGAGAAAACATCTCTCAAAGACAACGACAGCACAACTGCCCCAGCTTTACCTGCCACAGTTCCTATACATATCACAGTCTGGACCCAAAGGATGCTCACACAGGGATCAAACTACCACAATCACAAACTGTTCTACTTTACAGATTTCTTCCTCTTGTCCTACAGTTCCTGCTAATGTAGACATAGTGCTAAAATACAGCATCACAGAGCTAGTGCATCTCATACACCTCTTTTAAAGTATTCAGTCCTTCAGCTGCAAGATCCTGCAGTATGCCATTCAAGAAAAGGCTTATCTATATACCACCAGCAGCTGATCCCAGCCTACATGCCTGCCAGACCACACACCAAACCCTCAAATTTTAATAATGGAACTTTCCTCACTTCTTAGCAGAGAAAGGCCTCAAGCCTTGAAAAACATATGAATGCTTAACTTAAAAATTGTATGTATAAAATATTTGTTCCCAAGGGACCCCTAATTAGTTCATTAGAACTACTGAACACAGAGGAAATCACCTATTTCCAAGCTAAAATACAGCTACCACAGGGATTTCTCTCTCACACACAGACACATGCTGTCTAGCACAAAAAGGAGAAAGAGAAAAAAATCTACCCTCATACCTCCCTCTGTGCGCAGCATTATAAAGAGCTCACTAAACTGTAGTGGTGTACGTTTTTTACTATGAGAACCAACATTTCTAAGAAGTCTCGTTTTCTTTGACTCAACTGGATCTTGCTATGAGCATTTCCAGAGCTTGGAATTGCAGTTCCTCTGAAGTCCACAGCCAAACTCCTATCAGCTGCACAGCATCTGGATTTTGCCTCTTGCCCCAAATCACACCACTAATTGTTTAGCATGTCACACTGAGATATTTTAGACATGCTTTATAACTCTGCCTCATATGATGCATGGACATAAACCCCTTAAATTCAATTTTTAAATTTAATACACAATTCAATTTTTAAGTTCACAGTTAGGAACCTAGAAAAGATGGCCTGATTTTTCAGACCATTTGAGCATAGTCCTGACTGTCACTGCCCTATAATTTTGGCCTATATTTGGAAGATGTAAAGCAGAAAGGCAGCAATGCAGACACTGGTTTGAATAAAAATTGGCCTGAGTCTCAGAATATGCTAATGCCTGTAAGGTTTTTATCAGTTTAGATAAAGACCTCGTTGCCCCCTGCAGCCTAGTCAGCTTTGCCAGACCACCCATATAGCCAAAGACCTCTCCCACTTCCAAGAACCCATCCTCCACCACCATGGGAGCACAGGCCATTCATCGGACACTGAGCAGTAGGACCATGTCATGTAACACATAAAGCCTGACTGACTTCAGGGTCAGGAGAAGGACCCACCTGTCAGATCCTGCAAGCTCTTTAAAGTGGCATCTCCATGTGGGAGAGGGAAGGATGCTTTCTAGGCAGCAACAGGTCTGTGTAAAACAAACTTGTGAAATGCTAGACAGGAAAGGCAAAAAGGAAGCAATAAAGTGGTATTTGGTTTTAGAAAACATAAAATAAATATGAAACTGACTGTCTGTCAGAACCATTTTGGGGTGATTCTTCTCCCCAAGGGGAAAAAATAAAATAAGAGCTTCTCCTAATGCTGCTGACTTCAGGGTACAAAACCCTTCAACAGCCTCAAGAAAATTCTAGACACCATCGACCAGTCATCCTCACTTGGTTGTACAGGAGCTGCACTGGGAAATGTAAAAGGCTGCTTCAGTTTGCTGTGCTTTTCAACACAGTTGTAAGACATAGGAACATCTAGTATTCATGAAATACAAGGTTCTTTACAAAGTCTTCATTTAAAAATACTTGCCTTTACTAACTAGAAATGAAGACTTTTTCTCTATTTACATATTGAAATGTGCTCATCTATTCAGTATCTTAGGAACCTCACATTTCAAAGCTTAGCTTAGGCTCCTGTTCATGTGCAATTTTCAGATGACTACAAGCCAGTAGCAATGTTTCATATACTGGCCTGCAACAGATTATAGAAGTTATACTTAAAAACAGAAAACATTTAATCTTTCCTGTTTGCAGGAATTTTATCTAAATTTCCAATCACTTACAGGGCCCTATGCTTTTAAGAATGCAGGCTGCTTTTATCATAGTGAGGTGTTTATTTTAGATCCAAAAATGCAATTAGCTTTTGTATTTTGCAATACCTAAAAGGAGTGCTAGATATCTCCACTACTAGTTTTCAAATTAACATATTTATTCAATAATCAGTCATTTCAAAGCAAGACAAGGATATGATGGACCATGTCAGATTTTACCCTTTGGAAGTAATGGAGTGTGGACAATCTCACTTAATTACTTTCCAAATAATTAATTTAGTGAAATCATGTTAACATATCATCATCCCCACCCCTTCTCCTTAAAAAACCTCAGGGAGTTACTTTCACATTTTAATTATGTAATGGACGAACGTTTTAAATTGTGTTTCATGGAAGAAGAGTATCATCCATAGCTCCTTTTGCACTCCCTCTAAGCTTTCATAATTCTTTGTGGTTGCTCAATTAGTGTCATTTGCAAACAGCAAGCATCCAACGAAAATGTAGTCATTATACTGCATAATGCAACCTTCCTACTTATTTTCTCACATCATCCCCAAGATTTTAGTGATCAAAAGACAGGTTCTTCATTACAGCTTTGCAAAATTTCTCTTGACAAAGGAACCGCATCATCAACTTTAAAATCTTCATCTTAAATTTCTAAGGAAAGGAGAAACAGGAGAGAGCAGGACAAAACCTATTAAAATGTATATCACTGACTGGTGTACTCCCTCACTGTCTCCTCACGTATTCACTTTTTAATAATATACATTCAATATAACTTTAATCCTTATTTGAACTGTTTGCATGTGGTTTAAGCTTCAATAAAAGAATGCGAGTTTTGCTATTCTTAATTAGAACTTAAAACATATTTTATCAGCTCTGTAAAGTACTATTAATTTTTTTAAAAACTCCTTGAAGATCAGATAAAGCATGTTTTTCTGCTCAGAGCCCAATGCTTTAATTTGCAATTCTGTATGTTGTTTTATTCATGATAAAATACTTGATACTTGTAGTTTCTCTCCATACTGCTAACACTGACACAGATTCTCTATTGAGGTTTGACTACCACCGAAGGATTCTTTCATGACTGGTCTACATTTTCATTTGTTTTTAGAAGTTTAGTTCAAAAAAAGAAAAAAAGGAAAATAATTAAATTCCAGTAACTATAATTAACACCATTCATTCAACTATAACAAGTGTTAATAATTCATGATTTGGAAATAAATAGCTAATTAAAGTGCAACAAATTCAGTTTACTTATATAGTGTCTTACTAGTAATAATAGTTTGAGCTTTAAGAGCCTAACAATATATATTGTGCAAGTGTCCATTACAGCAAGTTATTTTTAATTCATAGCATGCTGATTTATTCTGCATTCAATTATTGCACATACACACACACACACAAAGTGTTTCTGTACACCACTCCTCCCTTTACTCCAGGATAGAAGACAAAACATTCTAGAATCAACTTCTAGTCCATATAGTCCCAAAATGCATGAAACTGACACTTAATGTAGAGTCCAACTCAGCATTATATTTAAGAGTTCAACTGTAAGAGCCAGAACAAATCTCACTGAAACAAAAATTAAGAAAATGCTGTCCAAGCAATGCTGGGTAATAAAATCTTCTACTGTCCTACAAAACTGATAGAAGCTTCAAGCAGGGTATCTCCTCCACTCCTGAATTCAAAACATGCTGCTGCTCTGGAGAAAACAGGTCTCGAGATGAAGCATGAGAAAGCCTGGTTTGTCTGTCTGTGTTGTTATGGACTTCTGAGAAAAACAACATGAGTAATGCTATTAACATTTTTGCAACATCTTTTTGAATATGCTTGCAACACCTTTTCATATACACAGTGCATGAATCTGCCCAGAGAGAATCAAATTAAATCCAATTTTGCTTTGCAGTTTTCCTGGGAAGTGATCACTGTAAAACAAATTACAGTCTCTTCCAGCACATGACAGATTTGAACTAGTGACCCGAAAGCTACAAGGCTCAACTTACCATTGTTCCTTCCCCAACCCATTCTGCACTGTGCGATTTTGGTCCAGCTGTAGGAAGAGGGCAACCGGCTGCATTTTGGAAGGTTAGGAAGAGGAACTGTGAGAGTCAAGTGGGAAAGAAGAGACAACCGCCAGAATAATACTGTCCATACAGAATTCCTGTTTGTGGCTTTACTTCCTCACTGCTAGGGCATTGCTCCACTTGTAGATACTGGAGTTAGAGAGAAGAGGTACATATATTCTATTTATTTTTGGGAATGGTGAATAAGGACAGAAGCAGAAGATTCAAACTGGGAATAAACTGACAAAAACTGAGTCACAGAATTTATTTTTTGTGACTTAAAAGGAGGAATTGTTGACAGCTATCAAACCTATTACCTGTCAAAACTCTTAATAATATGATTAAGTTAGTTTTGCAAGAGGGAGCAAAGGAACCATTACTTTTCAAGAGGTTTTTTAATTATTCTGCTCTTTTTTAAAATAAATTATAATATTTCTATAATTTTAAATTTTTCTGAAGCTAATTTTTTCTATTAAGAATTACACTTTGGGTAATCTGTTAAACAGAACTGTAATTAATATTATGGAATCCCTTGCCAAATAAATCAATTTCATTAAGAAATAATTTGTTTCAGTTTCTTTTTTTTTACTGCTTTACTCAGATACTCTAGACTTGAAGTTTCTGTCAAACACGGCATCCATAGCTGCAGAAATGGCCATTTGACAGCTACAGTTTTCCCACAAGCCATATGAAAGATATCAAAAAGATGCTGCAATTTCCAAATGAATCATGGATAAATTCTGACTTCCATCTCTAAGTCTACACAGTCATTTTGCAGGAATCCCAGATTTCACCCTTTACAAATTTTAATGCCTAATAATCCTGCCCATAGCAAATACTGTGGTGAAGGCTGTGTAAATGGAGAGAGAATAAACAGCTAGGGAATTGTGGTCAGAGGACCTACGAACCTCTACCCACACCCTACATGTCTTTCCAACTTATCTGTAATCACTAATGATCACTCTTGCAGCTCTGTAAATCACCTGGAGGCGAGATGAACACTGCCCATAATTCCAGTATGTGTCTTGTTCTGCAGAGCTTCATGTCCAGCATGGTTGTGTCCATCAGTTTTTAAGCAGATACTAAAAACTTCACTATCTTGACTTATCAGTACGCCACCACTTTTACCTTCGGCTTAAATAACATGTGGCTAACACACTGATTAACTGTAGATAAACGTAATGGCTTTCTACCTAAAAGTTACTTCAATTCCAGGCACAGTTAATATTATCTAAGCTTTACTTTTCAACATGCAAAATAAATCAACAGTGTTCTTCATTACCTAGAAAGTGAGAAGTAAGTTGAGAAATGTCTTTGGGCATTAAGAGGAGTTATTTAATGTCTTTCTTAAAAATAAACAAACAAACCCAACAGGCACAGCAAGTAGTAAAACATTTACTGCCTCTGAACACTGTCCTCTGAAAATGAGGAGGGAGACACCAAACAAATCAATAAATATGATAAACTCCCCCAAAGTATGTACTTTCCATTGAGTTTACAACTAAGGAAACTAAAGCACCAAGAATGAAATAACTTGCCTAAAATCACATAGAAAGTTTGTATTTCTTGCTTTGAAGTTACCTCAGACTGACATTTGTGTTCATTAACACAATGTTTCTCAAATGCCAGCCGTACCTTTACTGTTCTGTAAAACAGAGTTTGAAGAAACTAGGTGTCTTTGAACTAGCTGTGCTAAATATCTGCCCTAGATTTTAGACATGCAGCTCAAAACTAACATATTTTCCTCACCTCTTTCTTCTCTCCTTTCTTCTCCGTTTACCATATTTTTTACACATTGCAAGCCATAAAAATACATTACTAAAGAATCATGCAAACTAGATCTGCATATGAGTGAAGACTTAAACTCTTCTGAACCCAGGGCCCCTTCTAGAAAGAAAGGGACTCTTGGGGCAAGTTTGCTCTCATATTACTTCTTTCCTCTCTGACCAGGTCCTCCATCAGCTAGGGTCCCTCATTCCCATCATAATCTCCTTCCCACCGCTGCTCCTTTTTTCACCACCTCCTCTTGGGCTCCCCCACCCACTCTAAACAAGAATAGACTGAGAAGTGGGAGAAGCCACAGCCATCCTTGACCCAGGCTAGACCTCACTTGCAATCTTACAAGTGATCTGCAGTTACTTTTACAGGAGCACAGCCTCTGTATCCTGATCTTTTGAAACAATATGTTCAGGTAGTCTCTTATAATTTCTTCTTTTCAAGAGCATCAGAAAATTCCATCACATCTTTCCTTGTAAAACTAAAATTAATCCTGTTCAGAACAAAAAACCTTACAGTATACAACAATGATCACTTTGAGTGCTTAGCAGCCACTTCTGTATTTCACTTGACCGTATACTAAAATCATATTGTCTTTCATACCTCTACCACTTGCTTGCTTCATTTGTATGTCTCCCCCCCACCCCCATCCCAACTTCACACCATCTTTCATCCTACCCATTATACTTACAAGAGCTTTCCACCTCCCTGTAAAGGAATTTTCTTTACCTCTTTTCAACCTCAAAACTGGCATCCCCTCTCTGTATTTTCTTTCTCATGGGTCATGTGTGAAATACCTGACCACCTCAAGGCTATAGTCAAAGGCCTTATTATCTTTAATTTCTCATCTTATTTAATATAGTCTCTCTAAAGACTAACTCATAAAATGAAAGGCTTCTGAATTCAACCACTTTATTTTATAAAAACAGGATAATACAAGTTTACAGCATCCCCTTGAACTCACTATCTACAATGAAATGACAGCTAAGCAAGTAACTTTGTCAGAAACACATTCTAGAACCTAATACTTCAGGATTAATTAAGATTCTAAAACCTATGTACTGCATAAATACATACAGCTTATTTCTGCAAAGTACAATAGGTACTCAGAGTTACTAAATCACCATGAGATACAGTGCTCAGGAATAAGCTGCTCTGTGCTTTTTCAAACTATTCAGAAAGTGCTGCTACTCCTGCTCCCACATGCATGCTCCTATCATAATCACTGTAAAAGCAAAGCCCAGGGATCTTGGTACGAAGACAGCTTGCTTATAAATGGGTTAGAGTATAAAATTTGAAATACAGTGCTACATGTTTTCCTTTTAAAAATACTTACAATGAAATATTTATTAAGTTTAGGCAAAACAGGCATCTGCTATTAGCGTACAACCCCCGTACGCAGTCATAGTTTTCTTTCCTGAAGAGCTTCAAAAATCCGGCGTCACTACACAATGCACAAGCCCACACACACAACTCATGACACCCTGAAAAACTGCTCCCACAATCTCAAGGTCCGCATGTATTCAGAGTTTTCTGCAAACCTCTCCGTTTCTTGCACCACACCACAAGGAAAATCATGTAAAATTTATCATCTTTGTATCTTCCAAGAGAAGAGACAGCTATGTCTGATGCTGTCATGAAGCAATTTAATATGAACCTGACTCCAGCTGTTCAGATAGCAGTAGAAAGCCAGACCACTACTAAAATGCAGAGGAATAAGAGATCCACAAAACAGTTTTCAATGAAATGTGAGATTATGAATGCTTGCAATTTTGCTGCTAGAAAGCAGTAACTCAAATGAAAATAAGGTATTTTCAGATTATAGTTTACCATGAAGAACTCTCTGTTACATTTAGGATATCTGATTTATTCCCCCCCTAAATAACAGCAAATACCAATAATCTGAATAATCCCAAGTACTATGCAGGCCAATCTCCAATAGCTCCTGTGAGGATAGTTGCAGCTCCTCACGTCCTTCTTGCTTTTTTACGACCCGCCGCTGCAGCCCAGCAGCTCCCCTGTCACGCTGCCACCCAGGTGACGCCACCAACCCAATACCCCTACCTTAAAAAAAAAACCAAAACAAACCAGCAGAAATTAAAACCAGTAAGTGCGGGCCAACTCCAGTAACTCGCACAGGCTCCTCGCACCTCAGCACCGCCCTTGGCTGTGCGGGAGCGATGCGGGGCCGGGCAGGGGCTGAAGGACACCTGCCCCCGCCTCAGCATCCCCCTGCGCCCTCGGGGGCGCAGAGAGCTCCGTCCTACCCTTGTATATAAGAATATGTCCTACACATGTGTGTGTGTATATTTATGCGTGTGTGTGTGTGCTTGTGTGTACGCTGGCAGAGGGGACACGCAGCGGTGGTGACCGCCCGGGTTACCAGATCCGTCTTTGAGGCAGATGCGCACACACACGCATCTATAACACACACATCTATAACACACACATCTATAGCACACACATCTATAACACACACATCTATAACACACACATCTATAACACACACATCTCTGCATGTACCCGCGAAGGAGGTGCAGAAGTTGCTCGCAGGGGCGCCCCGAGGGCTGGCAGGTTTCCCGCCGTATAATGGGGGAGGCTGAGGAGGATGAAGTTTCCTCCCTGCTCCTGCTCCTGCTCCTGCTGTGCCCGAGTTGCGCCGCGGGGCCGGGCGGCCCAGGGCGGTGCAGCCGCCGCGGGCAGC
>JAWWEE010000158.1:51192840-51302451 GCA_035221455.1 Xenops minutus | reverse complement strand
CGAGGCGCGGGGGGAGAGGCGCGGGGCGGGCCGGGGCGGGGCGGGGCGGGGCGGCGGGAGGGACCCCGGCTCGGGGGGACACCCCGGCTCGGGGGCACCCGGCGGGGACCCGGGGCCGGCGCGGCAGACTCTGCCCGCTGACCACCCTGTGGTGGCCCCGGCTGGCTGCGGAGTGTCCCGGCCGGAGGGACGGCGAGCGGCGGCACCGCCCGGCCCTGCGGTGGCCCGGGCTTAGCCCCGACGGCGGTGCGGGCGGCGGTGCGGGCCGGGCCGGCTCCGGGCTCAGGGCAGAAGCCGCAGCATCCCTCCCTCCTTCCCTGCCTGCCTCTCTGCCTGCCTCCCTCCTTCCCTGCCTCCCTCCCTCTATCCCTCCCTCCCTCCTTCCCTCCCTGCCTGCCTCCCTCCCTCCCTGCCTGCCTCCCCACCTCCATCCCTCCCTCTCTGCCTGCCTCCCTCCTTCCCTGCCTGCCTCCCTGCATGCCTCCATCCCTGCCTCCCTGCCTTCCTCCTTCCTTCCCTCCCTGCCATTCGCCGGCTTGGCTGAGGCTCCTCTCGCTTCTCCCACTGAAGCAACAGCCTGCCTGTAATTGCACCTTATTCCCTTCGCTTACTTCAGTGGCGATTCTGCTGGCTACAGGATGGAACTGTCAGGATAACATTGTACTTGATACTCTCTTACAAAAAACCCCCCGAATTATACTTACTGTATTTCGCGAGGACATTTTATACAGTTTTAAATATTTAGTTGGAAGAATGATACACTTTTCCAACACAGGGTATTAAAATAGCATTGCTGTTTCAAATATTTTTGTCTAGCTATATTCATAATATCCTTTCACGGTGACATGAGAGTAGTGGTATAAAACTGGTGGCTAGTAATATTGTAAAATGATTTTGTTAGTTTTTGGGCTTCAATTCCTGCCCTAAAGGATGTTGAAGTGTCCAGTGACTGAAAGGCATTTTTATGTAAAGCTCCTCAAGGGACTAAGGAAAATAGTGTATTGCATATCTATAGCACCTTTCATCCCAAAAAATGCCAGAGCATTAAAACATCACATCTTCAAGCCTCAGTCCTTTCAGGAGCTTTTTGCAAGGCAGTTCCATCATGTGGATCCATTTACAGGCGTGGGTTCGGTACATGTGAGCCTTTTCACCAAGCACTAAACCATGGCAGCGCTAACACAAAAGTATGCTATAAAATTAGGCAGAGATATCAGTTCCATATTAAAGCAGAGTGAGAAGTGCTCCCTCCTGAATTGCCAGTGCCAATATCGGTAGAGTTGAAGTCATCTCCAACACAAGTACTTACCCAGACTGATGTGCTTAACTTGTATCTGACAAAAACAACTGCATTTTATAGCTGTGAGCTATAAATAGCAGAAAATTGTGCTGGTTTAATTAGATACTAAAGAAGCATAGGAAATTTCTTCAAAAATACTAAAGCAAACAGATTTTCTTAGTGTTTTAAATGAGTCACAATTCTTTCTCATCTTTAAAATTAACACAGAGCCCTTAGGTTTTCTCATGACCTTTTCATTCATAAGCCGTAAAACTTTTCAAAGATACCACATTGTTCTAGAAGACTGTACACACAGAAAGACATACATGGATGAGATTTTTGGCAGACAAGTTGCAACGATAGAAAAACTAAGCTCATTTTTAAATACAATTTTTAATTAAGAACTTCCTTCATTTTAAAACGTTGCCACAATTACTTTTTGAGGTTGAGAAGTGTTTTAATATGCTCGGTTTCCACCACCTCCAGATAGTTTCAGCACAAGAGGTTTGCTCACCATTAGATGTCAATGTTACCTTACCCTATACCTCCTGCAGATGTGCAAGTTTTGGCAAAAATATCTATGAAATCTAGACTCTCTAAAAGTATTATATTTATAGTGAAAAATGTGTTGTCAGTGAGAGTGCTACAAAAATAAGAGAAGTAAACACCCACTAATTTTTATGGCATTTGTCAAAGCAGAAGAAAGACCAAAAAAAGGCAATGCAGAGCTCCATTTTAGAGAGTGGAAATTAAAAGTCACTTAGAAACCCAAATCTAATCCATTGTTAAAGAGAAATACAACAACTAATGCCTTACAATTGGTTACCCACCAAAACTAGAGGTGAAGGTGTCAGTGAAGCCTTTCAGCTCACCACACTGCAAGTCAGCTCAAAGATGTGACAGAAAATGGTCTCGGCTCCAGTCTGCAGATGCTTTTATGATGCCATTATACTCTGAGGACAAGGGTTAGAAAAGGGAAACACTTTCATAATTTAATGATTTTGAGACCTGTTACAATCTCATTACACTAAAGAGCACAACAAGGCATAAAATGAAATTCTGTCTGACTGTGGGAACAATGGGACAATGGATTACAAGGATGCAGTAATGTGTCCCTGGGAATTCTGCTGGTATGGTGAAACAATAAAACCACTTCTTTTAGTTGGCCATTTTTCAGTAAACTACAGCCTTCATCATTTGTACAGATCAAAGCTAGTTCTTTAGAAAATGAGGAACCATACAGATGTAATGTGGCATCCTGAGCAGTACAGCAGAGCTGAGGTATCTGCAAGGGATTTATTGCTGTATATTTGTGCATGCTGACTGCTGGCTGTGTGAGAAACTGTAGAATGTTACATTTCTGAAAGGTTTCTTTTATAACATATATATTTACTCATTTGTCTTGAGTAGTGTAAACAAACACCTATTCGCTAAGTGAGAACAAAAGAGCTTCTACCCATCTGTAACTGAATTTTCAAGGGTGTTAGGACAAAGAAGTCTTGCTTTTACTTGCTGTTAATGGTCTATAGTCAAATATCACAGAATCACAGAATATTCTGAGTTGGAAGGGACCCACTAGGATCATCAAAGTCCAGCTCCTGATAATTTTGATATTTCATGTATTCCTGCTCTGAAAACAGCATCAGACTGCTTTCACCATTTGGCGGTAGCTTGGACAGTGTGCCCTTCTTCCCTGACCCCTGGGTCTGTGCTGAATGCCACTGCAAGCTTGTTCAGGGAGTGAGATGGTGACACTTGGGAAGGATGCTGGGATTTGGCTGTCAGTGGCAAAGCCTGTTGTGCAGAGCTGCTAATGCAGTGAACCCTTCTGTGCAGAGTTTACAGGAGCTGAAAGCTCAGTTCACCACAGAGACTGCAGGGTTCTTCTTTCAGGTCAGTGCAAAGCCTGTCTGCTGAACACATCAGGAAAGCTTGGATGGCCGCTGCACACACTGACCATATATTGTAACTAGAGAAATCAAGCAAAGCATCTAGCACCATCAGCAAATGTGCTCGTTTTGCTAAAATTTATCAGTGGATATAATTATAGCATGTATGTTGCCATGACTAACTTTTGAAGATCCCCTGAAGTTCTTTAACAGTCATTTGATAGGTCACATTTACTGCAGCATGATCAAAGGTAGTTGAGCTGAGTTTTGTAGCTCACTGTGTTTCCGTTTAAGATGTAAGAGTCTGTTTCAACATTCACAGTCTTACTTAATGCAGAAGTTTCTGCTGGAGCCTGGAAGGCTTTAAATTGTGTGTTTGTACAAGTTTTGCTTTTTCTTTGTGAGTCAGGTGTTTCATTCATTAAAAAGCTGAAGCACTGCAACACTAGGTTCCTGGGCCCAGACTACAATCCAAAACACAAGGTACCATGCGTGTGCTTCTCCCTGAATCATCTACCACTCATTCAAAACATGAGAAATGGGCACCTCTTCCATCTGTCCATCACCAGCACTGAGAGTTAGGTGGTCTGAAAGTTGGTGTCACAGCACAGGCACTGCCTCAGTGTTGGAGGACACGGTGCTTTGGCAGAAGCCAGGGGGCCAGCACTGGGCAGCACAATGCCCAGCAGCAGCAGCAGCAGCAGCAGCGAGCTGCAAGCAGCAGGAGCCCCAGGGAAGGAAAAGCCAATGCCTGGGTTTAGGCACTAGCAGGATGAGATCAGCATTTAGCAAGAGATGGACTTTGGGGTTAAGATTTGGATTTAGCTTCCTAAAGTCTGATGAAATCCTGGTTTATACTGATTTATTTTTTTTAATTTTCTTGTTTATATGCCCTTTCTCTTCAGTAAGCAGCAGCAGAGATTGTTTGGGTTTTTTAAGACAATTTCATGCAGTGAATAAATTTTCTTCATTCTTCAGAAGTGGCTTTTCCTCACCACTAAGACTATCTCCACGTATTAGAGTGGGGTTCTCTGTCACAGTCCCATCACAGGCTCAAAAAAGAATTTCCTCTCCTAGTGTGGTGTAGGAAAGGAGTAAGTGCCTGGCCACCCCACTGCCCTTTGTGAAAACACTTCAACCACTGGAATAATCATTCATTCCAACTAGCAGGACTCCAGTGTTTCAGCCACAGCAGGGAGCTTCATGAATGTCACTACAAAGCACAGTTCATGCATGTGGGAAAGATGGGGTATAAGAGGAGGTTCACCATTATGCCAGCACAGTCTGAGTGCATTAAAAATACAATATAACAAATGTGAAATGAAACCATCAAAGGTATGCCTGTTTTACAATCCAAATGAAAATAAGTCGCTATATGCTTGTATACGCTATGTTGTTTTGAATTACATATATTGAAATTGTGGAAGTTTCCCTATAATTAGTAGGAGCATTCCTATTCATACTGCCTAGAAAAAAAAATATTGCTTTGCAGGTTGTTAATTTATAAATACAAAGAGAAGACTTTGAAGATGAAAAGAATAATGCTTTCCACATCTGTGACTCTTCCTATTAAAAAATGGGAGACTGCTCAGCAAACACTGATGCTTTCAGACTTGCACCATTTTTTGAACTAAATGTTGGCTTTATTTTGCTTATTGGGAAAATGAGAGGGAAAACATGACACAGCCAAAGTCACGCCAGGAAGTCTGTGACGGAATCAAACCAGAATACCTACCAGTTGAGTGCACTGACCATTAGACTACCCTGCCTGTAAACACTGAAGATATTATTTGTATGGTTTATTGTGAAATGCTTTCAAGCATCGTGCCTGCAGTAGAAATGCCCTTATTTTTGTAAGGTCCTCTAACAAGTTGGGTTCAATGCACATCAATGTACATAATGGCCAACTGCAGACTTGCTACATCCACAGATATAATATTATGGCGCTAAACAGATGAGAAGCAAAATACACTACAAATACATAGGAATGCAACTCCTTTTCCATCTTCTGTGCAATCTGTGATGATGGGAACAGCATTTCTGAGATATTAATACTCTAAGAGATTAATGTACAAAGTGCAAGGATGGATGGCATCACATGAAGAAATGATCCATCCAGTATTCAAAATTACTCCTTTAAAGTTTTCTATTCTAACTCAGCTCTGCAACCCTATTTTTGGTGGCTTCAGTCCTCAGTAGAGACTGAATGTTTCCACTAGCAGAGCTCTTTGAGATCTATGTGTTCAGGAGCACCAATCCTACCTTCTGTGAGTTGCCTCTCTGGTTTCAGGTACAATAATTTTGGCACAGTTTAACCAGTTCAACGTTCAGGGCATAGGAGGATCCTTCCTCCAAGTCTGTGTCACTCCCTATGGGGAATTCCCTCCCAGCAGAAGGACCTTTTCTGCACCCACTGAAACCTCAGGGAGCCCCAGGCATGTAGGTATTGGGAAATGCTTTCAGTAAGTATTAAAAAGTGATGCTTTTTTACGGCCAGGAGCACATCAACACCTTCCTGCACATGGCCAAGATCACTAGTTTTGTTTTAATTTTTGTGCTATGATTATAAAGATGTTACTTTAACAGTAAATATTCCAGAGGTCTATTTTATGCATATATTTAAGTCATATATTTTTACAACGTAATATCTGGTTTATAGAAAGCCACAGCTATATAAATCTATGCCTTCTGAATTATATTACAGAAGGATGAGAGCAAACTATAATGCAGATATATTTCTTTAGAATTATATTTAAATTACAGCATAGCAAATTGATCATTTAAGATGTACACAAAAAATTTCATTTTTTAACAAAGTGATACTACAATAGTTATTCTGGTCACATTTTAGAACAAGCATTTTAACTGGACTGTAACAATTCACAAGAATGTGTAAAACCCAGAAGCAGCAGAAAACAGGATATATGTATCAGCTACACTGTGAGAAAGAAGTCTCTCTTCTGCAAACAGGTACCCACAGCACCTGTGAATAGAGAGAGGGATCTCAGCACTGTATTTCATGTTCCCTGGTCAGTAGGATGGTGGTTTAAACTTGTGCTTTAGCAGAACTGATATTCCTAATTTCCAGTCTTCCCATGTCACAGTTTCACTGGTTTTGGGATCCAGCACAATCAAGGGCATCTTCTGGGAACTGATGCATACCAAGAAAATTTACTGTCAGCCACGTAAATAACAAAGCACACATAAAAATGTATGGGTAAGACAAAGCACCACATCCATTCAATATATCAATAGTAGAAGGGACTAGCCAATCTCATTTATGGCACTTTCTACATTTGCAGTTATGTTACTGGAAATCTGCCCAGATGTGGAAAATTAACGATGTCAAATATCTTCTGATAGATAGTTGTAAAAAATGCCACTTTTCTTTTAGTCATTTCATAAGTTATCCTTGCTTTTAGTAAGCAATTTATTGGATAAGCTAATTTGTGCTACTAAAGAAATCACAGAAAGTAGCTGCAGACAGTTCACCTGCAATCTTATCTCCTGACACCACATAAGCCCATTTACCACCTCAACTAACCTAGCTTCAAGTTTTGCTTATCCATCCCCTATATCTTTCATCAAATACAATATTAATTATACCAAAAGGGGAAGAAAGAAGACAATATTCCATTTGTACGGTGTGGGTTATTTCTGCAGGGGACAATAGAAGCTCCACTGGTTCAAACTCATTAAATTTCCATGAGCTTTCCCTGAGCGAGTAGAGGATCAGGAGAGTGGAAGGCAGGATGACCTATAAGGGCCAGGCAGGAAATTCAGCCCACTACACTTGCAGATTCTTTTGATATCTTCCAGAGCCCGAGACCACCTACATTGAGACCTTCATGCCTCCATTGCTTTTGCTGCCTCAGCTCATTTCTGCTTTCCCAGTTCAAGATCCCAAGATACAACCTGGGGATGGAAGAAAACAGTTAAATCATCAGCTAATCTAAACTTGGCTGGATGAAGAAAAAAACAATAGGCAATAATCCTTTCCTACAGTTTTCAGCATTACTTTACACTAGTTTCCAGCATGAACTCTAGCTTTTATTTTTGTGGGTAACTATAGTTTTGAATTAAACTATTTATTTACTTTGGAACAGGATTTGCCTTGGAAGAAACTGTTTTTGTTCTGGTTTGTGAAATCACCAAAGGCCACAATGTGATCAAAGCAATTTTGTGTTGCATGTGTTTTTTCAAAGTGATTTCTTTCTGCAGGTTCATAGCAAATGCATCCAGAAATTTAGATGAATTCTGCTTTTGATCCCCATTGGACACAAAGTGTAAGAAATAAAATGCAAGAAAGTAAGAGCTTGAACCAAAGAAGCTTCCACTGAATTGCCTGGAAACATGAATAGGCATTAGGGTTTAAATGGTAGGATCAGGTCCATACAGTAATAAAATATTTGGCTTTTGGGGAAAGAATCCTGTTTGTTCTTAAAACACCTCTGCCAGCCAGTACAAGGTGTAGGATTACTAATCCTTCTCAGAGGGAAGCCATGCGTGGCATTCTTCTCTTTGGCGATGGCATTCAAGAGAGTCCTGGACAGAGGAAAAAGTAATAGGGGCAATAATGACAGTCTCTGAATGAATCCCTGAGAAATATTCCTGGCCCTGCTGCCTGGCTGCCAGCCATCCAAGCATGAAGAACAATCGTGCATTTGTTTCAGATACCAAGTTACCTAATTTTAAAAATGCTTCCTGATGCAGCCTGTTAATTCTTAAGTATTTCACCACCTGATGTTTCTCTCTCAAGCTTTCAAAGACGCCAGAGAAAACCAGAGCTACAGATAAGCAAAAGAAGGGAAACAAAAAGGATTTTGTCATGAGCAGACATAATTCAAGAAAAAAAGGGCAAGAAGACAAGTTCTTTTCAACTTTTTGATCCCTGATAGCCCCTCATTGTCCCACCACTTTCTGACGGTGCTGGGCAAATGCTGGAATAAAGAACAGAATGAATTTCAAAAGCAAAATATGTATTGTGTGCCATAAATTATACAAGCAGAGGCAGCCATGAACAAGAGAATTACAAACATAAAACCCCTGTGGTGTGCACTGGCTGATGAAGGACTAGGGATTGCCCAGGGACACTGTGTGACCACCATGCAGTCCTAACTAAGAGCTTGCTCTGAACATCAGCCTGTAGCCCTGTCATGCAGGGATCTGTGTCTTTTCCTTTGGATTCTTCCTCTTAAACAGCTCTTTTGCTTATCAGTAGCTGTTTAATTAATGCTTTGGCCATAAACAGCTTGTGGTATATTTTACAGGTGTCTGAGTAATCTTGCAATGAAGAATTTTGCATCTGTTCCTCAAACCACCCCTCCAGACAAAGATTCCCAAGTTAAAGTGAATGAGTTCCCCTAGACTAAGGGACAGGTAGAACAGGCCAAGGGCCAACTCTTCATGTGGTGTAACTTTTCAGAGTACCATCAGCTTCAGCTGAAGTCTTGATTTCATTCCTTTTATTTGTTAGGAAAAGTGTTATATAGTTTTGTGGCACTATATACAGAATAATTACAAATAACCTCGCTGTTTAATGCTCATCAGAGACTCCATTCAACTAATTAGTCTTTTGTCAAAGTCAAAACCCTGGATCCAGATTTGTCCAATTTAAACATCCATAGTATCTTCTCCTTCTTTTGTGACAATTTTTATTTAGAGACATCAGCAGCTATGTTCTTATTCAGCAATCATTTCTGCAGTGGAAAAAGGTTTTGCAATATTGATGCAATTTAGTGGCATATGAACAATTAAGAAAATAAAGACATTTCAAAGAAGTTGATGGCACTCATTTCATATGAGTAAGATGTGTTAAAGAAAACCCATATAAGACTATGGCAAAGGACATTTTTCCAATTTTACAAATTACATTAAATGTCATTCAGTGACCATTCATGAATAAGGAGTAAATAATACTTTATGCTGGAAAAGAATACATATGACTCATGATTTTCAGCTGTCATACATGTGAACTTGTGGAAAATGATGCAATTAGAGGCTAGAAGCAGAGAAAATATCTGTTAACATTTAGCTCTGCTGAGCAGACCAGAACTGCTAGAGAGCTGGAGGAAAAAATGTCCTTTTCTCTCTTGCTCATATCCTCCATGGGTTGTGTCCTACTTGGAGTTACCTCGTATTCAAGCAGTACAATTGGAGGAGAGTCTTGATATGATTTAGCATTTTGTACGTTTTCCATTCATCTGATGAAGAGTGTTTGCTCTGTCATTCATTCACCATTTCCTTCCATGTGAAATTAGGAAATATGGCCTATGAAAATACTGAAACACAGGTTTTTCCATCTCTGCATGTTTTCCCTTGGAGCTCAGAAACTCAAGTTATGCCAGTGCAGAGGAAGGAAATGTAGTAATAAAGTTCCTGGCTTCATCACAAGCCCCTTTCTGACCTGACCAGAGGAAAGTACGTGGAAAGGGATGGAACTATTCCACATAAGTACAGAGGAAGGGCAACAGTATGTTGATATAAAATCAGAAAGGAAAAAAAAGAAGAGATACAAGTAGGGACAGTGTGGTTACAAGATGTCATGCTACAAACGCATGGGAAAAAGGCCAAGAGAGTGCTGGTTCACTACTCAAGGTTGCACAACAGCTATTGACAGATGACATGAAGAAGGTAAAAGTGATTAATGACTTTTTTTGTGTTTGTCTTCACTAAAGCTGTATTTCAACAAATATTTTAAGACAATGTTATTGCTGGAAAATATAGTTACATCCTCCTCGTTTCACTCCATTCCCACCTCCTCACTGCCTTCCTTCATCCCACCGCCACAGTGATTTGTAAGGCAATGCAGGGGTCCAGATGGGGAACTGATCCCACTGAAAAATAGTCTAGCAAATAGGTGATAACTATTACGATCAATCAGTTCTGCAGTTTGATTCATTGCATGGCTGTACTGCAATCGGATAGTTTTTTTCAAATTAGCTAGATGTGTTAATTTCATCCTATGCTGCTTAAAGGGCATACTCATCCAGGACAATCTTTGAGTGACTAGATGTTTAGGGTGTCAGAGGATTAGAAGAAGGAAAGCACTGGACCTGTCTTTCAAATTGTGGAAAAAAGGAGTAAGAGATACTTGATCATCTGATTAAATTAAATTCCTGTCCCAAAATGTGGGATTTTTTTAAACAAACTATTTATGAGTGCCTGGGTGATAAAGGGGAAGTAGGTAGCGTTGAGTTTTCATTGTAAGAACCAAGTCTGTCAAACCAGGTTAGTTGTTCCCATGCCTCTATTGCACTGTGGACAGGGAAAAGGCAGTTGGTGTCATGTAACTTGATTTCAGTAAGGCTTTCTGCACACCCATGGCATTTTTACAGGCAAATGAGGAAACACAGCCTTGCTGACCCAGCTACACCCTTTCAAACAGGTACAAAACTGTTCAGGTAATCATGCCTAAGCAGTAACAAAAATGGAAGGAGGTATGAAATATGATTCTGCATGGTTTTCTCCTTAGTCTCATTCTAGTCCACGTTTTCATCAGTGACTGAAAAAGGAAACATAAGACATACTTAGTAAATGTGCCAATCACAGCTTGGAAGCTCTACAAGTATGCTAGTCAATAGGCAGATTAAATTTTTTTAAAGATCTTGGCAGTCTGAAGGAACTATCTGTAAAAGCAAGATAAAATGTGCTAAGGACCAATGCAAGGCACTACATTTAGCCAGAAATTATTTGCTGGAAGGTGGGTATTAACTGTGGTTAGGAAATAGCTTGACTGAGGGTAGACTAAAAACCAAACATTGAGCTGTGTTGTGCAGAGTGGAAAATGCAAGCACTATAATGCAATGGACAAATAATCCTGAAAATGTATGAAGAAATCCTTCCACCCTATTCAGCATTGATAACACCTCAGTTGGAACATTGAATCCAGTTTAAATCATACCAAGAAAAGTTCTCCTTCAGGTTAGACATTAGAATAAAAAAAAAATCTTTCTAACTGTAAGATCAGTAAAGCACTGTGGTAAGTTGTCCGGGGAAGTAACAGAGCACCCATGAAACATCTCTGAAACCATTTGAGAAAAATTTATGTCCTCTTGATGTGATATAGCTGGTCCTGCCTTGGGTCAGATTGACTAGATGAACTCTAAAGGTCTTTTCCAGTTTAGGTTTCCTGAGATTTATTGCCCAGTCCATTAAGTTTTCTGGGGAACAGTAGCTGCAGGCCCACTTCTGTGGGCATTTTGCTATTGTTCTTCTCATATGAGGTTCACAAGTAATTGACTGGCATACTTTAAATAATCCCAATTTACTTAAAAAAAATCTCTCTCAGTTGCTGTCAAGCTGGAGTAATATAAATTAGGATATTGCTGCCTTTTTTCTTTTTTTTTTTTTTCTGAGACCATCAGTTTTTCCCCATTGAAATCATTGACAATATATTCCTACCACCCCCAAGAGCATGTGATGAAGAAAACAGTTTAGTTAATGATGTACCAGAAAATAATATACTGAAAAAACAAGTCACTTTTATGAGCACTCATGTGTACAGTGCTACTATTCTGGGGGCTAGTGATGGAGAATCAGCCTTTCTTCTCAGAGTCACTGGTGTATGTCAGGTCAGGTCAACACGAAACAAGTCCACTAGCGCTTGTTATAAAATGAGCTAATGCTTCTTTCCCTCTTATGAGGGTACAAATTAGAGTCAAAACTTCGCAAAAAATCACTATCACAGTTTCAATAATGAAATGCCAAAAGCTTGAGCAGGCATTGGGGCTGAGGTGGCCTCACTATCCACTTCCAAAACAGTATTTAGGATGCCTGGAATTTAATTTTTCTGCTCTGTTCCCTCCTTTGGATCCACTCCTATAATGCTCATATGAAAAAAACTGATGAAATAAAAAGGCAATTCACACTGACTAAAGTATTTGCTTTCATTTAAAAGTGACTATTTGCTGTTTAGCAGGCAAACGTACACCTATGGAAAGGACAGCTCTTTTGGTGTTTGATGCTCCTAAGCATCTGTAATCAGCATATCTGAAAATATTTTGAAGTGAGTTCAGCCTATATTTGTCTTCATAACATAAAGTACTGCTAGGGACAGAATTGAATGTTTCTGTGTGTTTATATTATTCCCTTATATGAAATGAAAGACATTTATGCCTCTCTTTTTTCTGTATTCACAGACATCTGTACACAAAAGCATTCTGTTATCCTTTTCCCTTATAAAGAGTGATCATCTACTATGATTTATTTCTTAGCAGCACAAGTCTCCAAAACAGGCATTGAAAATTATCATTAACCTAGAAGGCCCTAGTATCTATTTTCTGGACTTGTCCTTCACAGTGCTAACAAAGGTAGTTGTTTCTACAAGAGAAATTTGACTTTTACATTATCTAAGATCCACATTTAAAATAATAAAATACACTAATCTTTTATATATTCCAGAACCGAAACCACAAAGTTTAAAATTATATCTTCACACTTAAAAAACTCAGGTTTGCCATTCTGCTTAAGTGCTGTAGTGTGATATTTGAGAAAGCTGTGACATTTAGACCTGTGTCCAACAGAGGGAGGTGTTCAGAAATACGGATTTGGTCCAAACTCTTTCTAAGACTAAAGAATTCAACACAAGGGAAGAGGAGGGCATGCACAAATGCAAGTGAGCAACACATACTTTACTACTGCAGTTCAATTCATTTAGCTGCTCCATGAGAATGCTGGAGTAGTGTCACGGCTACTTATAGACTCAGACCTGCTCAGAAGATTTAGGATGAGAGGACTTTTAGATCAGACAGGTGACAATATCATCTCTGTGCTGGAAGGGAACTATGAATCCCTTAAAAAGAAAAAGCACTATTTAGTCCATATCACCTCCTTGATGTAAGACAAACTCAAGCAGAGGTCCAGTGTGGCAGGCAATTTGGGTTCAGTAAAAACCTGAAGTAACTCGGCTGTGCTTTCCTCACAGGCAGTCACTATGGCAACAGGCAAATATTGTGAGGTATAGGAATGATGGGAATATGACTCAGAGAGTTCAAAAAAGGGAACATTCAAAAACATAATTCCCAATAGGCATAGAGTAGTCTTTTCAAAAATACACACAAATCAAGGAGAATTCAGTGCTGCTTTGCACTGGTGTTTTTACTGGGGAATGCAATTAATAAATAAGAACCTGTAGTGCTGCATATTTTCAGCCCCTTTATTATCAGGGGGAAACAGAAGCTGGTGGTAAAGGAAACAGCAGCACTCTGCTCTGCTCCTTCCAGTCCTGCACCATTCTCCACAGGGCTGCTGTGCAGCTGGAACTGCATTTATCAGTAAGGGACATATTTGGACAGACTCAGTCAAGTCAGTGTGTGACTTCAGTGGCCTTTCCAAGTGGGAGGGCTTCTCCTTTCACTTTCAAAACCACAGAGGCCACAGGGATCCCCTGTGTAAAGTCTTCTGTCTTGCTGACCCTGGTCCCCCCAAGTTGGGCTTTGGCCCAAATAAGAAGGCAGTAGCCTAAGGCAAGAGCCATCCTTCAGGGAGACATCCCTACAGAGCACTGCATGAACAAGGACTACCAGGCTAACCTGGATCTGTGCTCTAACTGGCCCAATACCAGATGGGCTTCAGCCTGACACACAACAAGCATCTATAAAATAGCTTGTCCTCAGGAGAATTTCCTCCCCAGTTTTGCTCTTTAGTTGTTTAGTCCCAGGAAACAGATATTTAGAGACAGATACACACAAATATATATATATGAGAAAAACTCAAGCAAATATATGTATATACATTCTTTTTTCTTGTTAAAAAAAATCTTCAACTTCATGCAGCTAATGATGATTTCATCACCTGTATTAGTGCTAGTCATTGTCCAAATCTGTAATGCTTTTGGCCTCAATAACACTCTGACGTAGTTAGTCCCACAGATCAATTACGCATTGTGCAAAAAGACTTTCATTCAACCAAATTTATGTTCTGCCCTTTACTTTGTCCTCTTTATCCTTGAAATCCAAGAAGTGTCAGATTATCTCTATAGCATTCAATTTTTTCTTACATCTCGCTCAAGCTACCCCTTCAATTTAACTCAACTCCTTCAATTGTTTCTGCCCTGAAGGAGGTGAGAACTTCCTTCCTCATGAGTTTCTAGGACCTGTGGATTTTGGGGGCTATCCACAAGCTTCCCCTTCTGACCTGCAAGCTGCTGCTTCTTCATGAGAAATGGAATGAGCTGAAGCAGTACTGGGCACCCTTTGATCCTGCTCCCCTGAGTTTTACTGTGGGAGGTACAACGGAGCCCTGAGGCATCAACATGATTATACTGTATTCTTCTCCTTTAAAAATACTGGCCACCAGTATTGTTGCTCAGCAACATGAAACTGTGTATCACTGCTGGCTTCATTAAACTTTAAAAATATTTTTCCTTGCCAACTCAAATAAATAATTGACGATGATTTCAGTGTATATTTAGCATGTCCATTCAAATTCCAGTAAGTATGTAAACCAGTTTCGTATATCGAGAATTAAGAAGAAATTACTAATACTGACTCTAAAATAAAATGCTTAGCTGAAAAATACTTCCACTTACACAGCAATTTATATATTGCTCAAAGGTGCTATATCAAATAAAAGTCAAAACCCTATAATTATTTCTTTACTGAACATGCTGCACTTTCTCTTTTTTCAAAGATCCTTAAATCTTATTCAATAGTTTCTTACTAGAAAAGACCACAACAGCTGATCTTTCAACTACTTTATTACATTATTTATATGTTATAATGCTAATATTTGCTAATATAGGCAATTGAACACATTAAATATGCATAAATAGAGAAGAACAGATTTCAACACTGGTATTTTCTGGTTGAGTAATAGTGCCTGGGGTTATTCAAATGGAATGGGTTGTAAAACTCAAGTGTACTTTTTGTCATCCAAATGATGGATTGCTTGTTACTCACCTCTAGCATGGGTCCCAGCTAAAATAAATTGCTGCAATCCTTATCAGCAGTTTCGTTTCTATTATGTGTGAGAAGTACCAGTTTTATCTAATTGGTGGCATTACCAGAACGTTTTTCTGCAAATATAGAAGCCTCTTGGTAAACACAATTGCTACTTTAACCCATGAGAGGTGCAGTTAGATGCATATCTGTAAGCAGAAAGGAGAGAACCTGAGCTAGGGAGCTTTGGAGATCTCTAAGCTAAATGACTGCCAAAATAAACATGACTGGAGATAGAGGGATTAATCCTGTAATCCTTACTTAAGCAAAATTCCTGCTATCTTCAGTGAGATTCTCACTGGGGAACAGCTGTAGAAATTGGCCTAAATGAAGCAGAAATGAGAAAGGCCAAATTCTGTGTGTGTGTGTGTGTGACTTCTGTAAAATCTGAAGTGTGACACCCTGGGCCCGGGATAATCAGCACATAAATTCCCATCAAGCTCTACAGTACTAAGACTTTACTCAGTATAAACACAGAAATATCCATAGCCCCATAGAGTAACCTTTTTATCCAAGTTCCACTAAGAATTGAGAACACAAGTGCAAACTGAAACTAACATTCAGAAACAAAATGTGCATTTTATTAAAAACTGTCTTCCATTTGAACCAATCCTAGGTGTGTTTGGAGCATTTCTCTTCACTGAACATAGAGTTTTTGCCCCCATTTTCCATCCAGAAGGGAAAACCAACATGCAAAATTAAGTGATTTTCCACAGACCACACAGCAAGTGATTAGCATCATGGAGATGAATTAATCTTGGGTGTAAATCCATAAAGATTAATGGAGCTCTAAGAGGGATTAATTTGGCCCATCATCTCTAAGGATCACAAAACCAATTACGTGATGTCATTAATCTTCTGATTTGTAAAGGACTATTTCTTAAGCAATACTGAAAGAAAGGCAATAAAATAAGAATGGCCAGAGGATCCACTATAGCAGATGAACTGGTCATTCCTTGGCAGCGGATTTGCAGCGGGAGCCTTAAATAGTGACAGCAGCCTCAATGTGCCCTCAGGCTTCCATCCCAACTGAGATGCTCTGTGGCAATCATTTATTTGAGGATTGGAGAGTCAGTCCAGATTTTAGTCACTGATTAGGTTTATGTCTTTTCTTAGGGCAAGACTCCTATGAAACTCATTTGGAGTCAAATACTTTTATTATGGCCCTGGGATCTTCAAATCTTCAGAAAATATTAAGTGTTTAATGCTCTATGGAAAGTAGCACTTGAAAGATTCATAAATTTAAAGCTTCCACTTTTGACCTGACAACATATCCTATTAGAAAGAAATCTGTAGGAAGTAAGCATTTCAAAATCTATGATTTGTTCTGAGATTTGGGGGGTGGGGAGGAAATCCTTATTCACTGGTTTGGACAATACACAATTTTCCATCTTAAATTATGAAGATGTTTCTGATGCTCACAAAAGGGTCAAAATTGGCCCACAACAGAGAAGGATCTTCCCTCCATCTGCCTCAGAAATTTTATTTTAAAAAGAAGACAAACAGAAAGGTTTTTATTAGAGGATAATGACCAGCTATAACAAATGCACACAAAGCAGAGATGAACAGAACAACAAAAACCATGGCTTCCAGATCGTGGTTGATGGAATTTATGGAAAAAGAACATCTGTGACATTGGCAAGGTCTAGCATGAGGACATTGAATAAGAGATAGTGAATTTGTGCCTGCAAGTTGTGTGCATTACCTAATACGCCTGGTAAAAATGTTCCACTGGGATATTGAAAGCAAAACTTGGCAACAGTGAAATCATTAAAACCCTACTGCATAGAAGCCCTCATTCAAAATATAATAATATGTATCAGGTTTTTGATGATTTTTGGGAGAGAAAATATTCTGGTTGCAATACGGATCTTCCCATCAATAGTTCTGTCTGAATAAGTGTTTTATGGCAGAGATCTCATAATTGGTGAAACAACTCAAAACTCCTTTCATGGGAATGTTCTTGGATAAAATAAACCCACTTTCCTAATTTTATATACTGTAGGAGTTCAAATGAGGTGATGTGCTCAGGCTGACAGTACAGCTCCATTCCGGAGGGGCGATGTCATGACACTCCCTTGCATCCTGGTAGAGAAGCAAGGCTTTGTTGGGCAGGGCTTTCCAGCTTCCTTCCCACCCCAGTCAGCTGAGCACTTTTTAGGAATGTAATGGCACACCACTGCATCCGTCTGTGAACAAAGGATGCTGAAAAGAGACACAGCATAAGCATTTAATGAGAATATGAAAGAAATTTGTGCTTTCACAGGGAGACTTGAGCATGGAAGATGGAGTGGGATGATAATGTTTCTGAGTCAGTGAGGATTGTGTGACAGTGTGATTGCACTTAGGAGTTGGTGCTCCTAAATATCAATGCACATAAGCCTAGAAAATGTGGAGAATTTAATCAGCCATAAAGAGTAAATAAATGTACCAGGGAACGTTCCTACATGGTATCATTTATGTTTCAGAAGGGCCATGAAAACAACAGGAAATGTGCTTAAGAAAAAGCTGTCAAATTAGGCCCATAATATATAAATAGATAATGAATGCCCCTTTTAATATCATGCTTTGACAGATGGATCTAAAGAAATATTCTGAGGAATGCTTCAACAAAAGCTTGTGTTTCCAGAAGACCTTTCAGACTATAAAATGAAAATATTTCTGTTTCACTGTTTGTTTCTGACAACCATATTCAGTGATTAATGGAGGAAGAAATTATGGAAATATAATTTTTTTTTTCATAAGTAGACATTATATGGAACATTGTAATTTCTAGGCAAAAATAAGGTTCTGCATGTAAGCAGCTGTATTTCAGTAGACTGCCTAGCTTAATGTTAGTTTTCCTTTTTAAAGTTAGGCCATCTTTATCATTAGTGATTAGGGCAAATGGATAATGATTATACCACCATTTATTCAACCTTTGTAAAGTGAAAATATACCTGCAGTACAGTGCTATGAGCACAAGGCTATGTAAAGCTATACAACAAGTACAAAACTGTGCAAGAGCAGTGCAAAAGAAGTGCAGTAACTGTAAACCCAATCATGCTCGCAGCTCTGGGATGGACGAGGTAGGAGACGGGAACAGGTAGCTTGGCTCGTCTTCTGTAGCTAATGTTTGTTGTAGAAATAATAGAGCAACAAGCACAGCATCACAGATATTATCTCTGTGCAAATAAACTCTTTATTAAAAACAGTATTTGGTGTTCAGAGGAACAAAATCAATACTTTAATGCTATAGTAAATACCACAGTAAAAGAACCTGTTCAAACCCAAGTGACTTCATAAAAAATAACTGCACACAAACAATTACAGCCCATCTAGTTCATATATCTTTGTTGCCCTACTTAAAATGCATGTTTCAGAAATAATTTATGAGGGAAGATATATGCATGTTCACAGTAACTACTGTTTCACAAGTCCAGTTGCTGTAAAGCTGGAAGAACTTGGAGAACAACAGAAAAAAAAGTAGTGATGGCAACTGCTTCTAAGCACTGTGTGGAAGAATGAAGCCCAGACTTTGTCCTGTAAACACTGTGTTAGTTCTTTGCTGATCCTCTGGTTGATGTGGCCATTGCTGATTTCATTGACAATTAACTCTGGGTCTGTTTTAAGAACAGAGTAACAGGTATCCTGAAATGCATGTATTTATGGAAAAGTCTTCTATGTTTTATTTCGGATTTATTTGATGCTGTTCAAGGGTTTACTAGGTCCTTTTTTTTTTTCAGATTGCAAGCACAACAATGGAAGCATTTGTTCCTTGGCTTGCACATACTTTTAGTGTTCCATGTATGGATTGTGGACACAAATGAAAAATTTGTCTTACACCACCAGAGATATGTCATCTTAAGATCAGAGTAAAAGAACAGACCCCACATGAATATGGGAAATCCTGGTCATTTTCCCATACCCATTTTACTTCCTATTTACAGCAAATTAAATCTCCTCATCATGTCCTTTCTAAGAAGCTGAAGCTTCAGCTGTGGTGGCAGCTTGTCCCCTTCAGAGGTACTATCTCAGTCTCTTGCTACCATCCCACAGTGGCCAGTGTCACCATGAGGGATGTAAAAATATCATCCCTTAAAATGCTTTGGAAGAGGATACCAGCCTGAAGCAGATAGTACAGGTCTGCCCCTGCCATGTCCTCAGGGAAGGTATCACCTCAAGACCCATTTTGGAGGAAACATGGGTGCACTGCTCAGAAAACAGGGTATTAGTGTCCCAGCAAGTCAAGACAGACACAATCTCCTTCAGGCACACAGCTGTCAAGAGAGTAAATAGGAAGATGAGACAGACCACTGTCTGAAGTACATCCCACAGAGTTAGTGTTCTTAGAGCATGAACAGCTGGTTAATCTGATTAAAGGAGATGGAAAAACACCTTGAGGATGGCATGGCTGGGAGGAGAACATCAGTGGCAATAAAAGCCAGATAAGTGCCTGGGTGCATGTATGGCTCAATGTCAACACCAGAAGAGGTGCAGGAGGCAGCCCTTCATGACTATTCTCTGCACACCTTTGTGGTACCCTCCAAAAGCCACCATCCCCACCTCCCCTGGGTGCTATGCAAGCTGGAGGTTCCCATTCCACATGTGCTGGGCAATGTGAACTCCAGGAGTATGATGATAATAGTATAATTTATCCACATCTAACTATCATATCTCTTTATTTTGAGCTAAGAAGAACCCACACGGATGGATTCATCGCACAATGTATTATAGAGTACAGGCAATAAATGACCCAGGGTCTTCTCAAAAATTTTTGTTCAAAAGAAAAAGTATCTGCTCTTCCACAAACCCCAGAATTCAACCTCCCATCTGGATAATTTCAGATAGCTTCAGGGATCTCACTGTACTTCTGTCTTTCAATAGATCTTGGGTGTCTGACACAACACTGTGCTTGGCTTGTGCCAGGAAAAAATGTCTTGGCTGCTTAATGGATCTTCTCCATCTTCAATGTGCATATTCCAAAAGAGCAAGCAAAACTTTTTTTGTGAAACTCTCTCTGAATAAAGCAGCCAGCTCCAAAAGCATCTTTCTACCAGGTTTGTCTCAGCTGCTCACAGTAAACGAGTCACACGCTATAAAGTACAGCAGTGGGGCTGCCAGAAAGGGTTTGAGCCTGTTCTCTCTGTGCAGAGCCCAGGCTGGATACATGCATAACACAGATAACACCCCTGGCTGCTGTGATGCCCATTGCCAGGCTCAGGCAGCTTTGTGGGATGGAGCGTTATGAAGGAAAGGACTGCTGAGCGCACTGTCAGGGCACAGCCATCGCACACAGCACCCCCGGGGTTACACCTGCAGACCACCAAGCCACTGCCATTTGCTAAGAGCACAGGTCCCTGTGCCCTGGTACAGGAGAGCTGGTATTTCTGGGGTTGAAATGCAACACATTCTTCTGTTTTAAATCCAGTTTGGGGGTATGCTGCCAAACCTTACAATGCAGGGAGAAAGACAATACAGCTATTTAATCTACATAGATTAGTCTCTGCATGAACTCCAATCCTAGATTTTCTTGGCTAGATCTCAGGATGTGGATTACTTTTGTTATCTAATAAGTAACATAAAAAGATCTACAAGTCTGCTACTTAGGAAAATAAAATATATTTAAACTTAGCTATATGGATAGCTTACCTTGGGTTTTTTTCATTACTGACTAAAAGTCATTACATATAATGTCAAGTTAGTAAGCAACAAATCCTTTCTTATTGAAGTTACTTAAATCATTAATGGAATTACAGCTTGCTTTAGATTTGTAGTCTTTTTTTTTACTGCCACCTGTCTACATTTCAGTCTGTACCAAAGGAAAAGGAAAAAGCTATTTTCTGTTCTAAACTCACACTGAACTGCTCACCATGAACAGGTAATACTTAAAAAGAAAATATAGTAAAAAAGAAAAAGAATTCTTCTTGCCATAGGATGGTATTTAAAATCAGACTATAGAGGAAAAGATCCTATCTTACAGTAACGTGTCCAGACCACAGGAAACATCATTGTACTATCCCTACTTACTTAGTACTTAACACCAAGCCCCCATCACAATTAAGGAAAATTAATTACTTTGTAGATTAAGTTAAAATCCCAGCTGTTATAAAATATAAGGTAATCATCATTTCAACAGCAACATGGAATTAAGTAATGGAAGAAACAAATGACCTGCACAGAATTCTGGTGCTCCACTGTGGTCTGCCTGGGCTGGTTCCTCGGGGATAGACTTCATGTTCCTCAGGGATGCCCCGGGAGCAGCTGGTGGGTTGTGAGCGGGATTCAAAGGACTCTGCATGAGAGGCAGCTGAGTGCCTTCTCTTCTTTTTATTTATGTGGATGTTACAATGGCAGCAGACAGCAATGCATAGACACTAAATTAATTAAGCTGTTTTTAAGCCACAGCATTAAGGTGATGTCATAAGAACATGCTTAGGATGGCAAGGTCACTGGAAAGGGAGAGTACATGTCCTGCAATAAAAGATTTTGTAGTTTGGAGGGCTTGTGTTGGATGCCTTATGTGAATTTGTCAACTCCCTTTTTTTTTGAGACTAGGCACCACCTGGAGAAGTACTTTTTCTATCCACTGAAATATCCAACAGCATCTCTGATTTAAACAGGAGAGAAAGTGTTACACCTGCTTCAGCTCAGAGCACTACACATTATACACTCAGAAATGCATAAATTAGACATATTTGCAAACACATGGAACTGGGAAAATATTTTGATGCAAGATAACATAGTTAATATAATTAATGCCAGACTGAGTTTGTGCTTGCATACAAGCGTGCTCAGAGAGGCACATGCTGGGCAACCAGATATCTGCTCAGTTTACTGCTTCCATTAACATGCCATTGCACTGCCCTTTTGCATTGATAGTTTGATTATATTGTGCAACTGAGCCTGAGACTTTTCCTCTATTTCCTAAGTGACTAGTTTTCTAAAAAACAAGAACAGCAACAATTAGTTTTTATTTTCTTCATAGCCTTACAAAAACCCAAAAACTTCTGAAAATGAAGACTCTTAACAGAAGAAATAAAGCAGATGCTGATGCATTGCAAGCTCTTAATGATGCCATTGCTTCACTGTGAAATATTTTAACTAGGAAATGTAGACTGTCTGAACAGCAGCCATAATCCTCTCATACAGAAGCCTTTTCTAAGGCTCGTACAGAGTAAGTGCAAGCCTGTGTCTTCAGCGTTAATGGGATCAGCTGAAGTGAGTAATGCTTTGTGTATGCTAAGGCTGTGATCCTGTACACGTGGTAAAAAGATGGCAGTGTTGGTTTTTCTAAGCAGTCAGTCTCACACGAGGTGAAGTGAGTCAGAGCATTTGAGATGGATGAGCAGCTCTCAGAAAGAAGCTTTTGTTCCTTGTCTCCAGTCTCTAACAGTCACAATGAAACTGTCTCTACCATCTACCTATTAGCATCACCATCTCTGGGGCTGTTTGTGTAAGCAAAAATTGTGCATATAAGCAAAGGTCACACAAGGAGACTCTTAAATCAGGATTTTTTTTTTTTTGTACCAATCTTAAAATTACTACACTGATGACCCACCACTGCCCCCCATAAGAAAAAGCTGGAGGCAGCTAGAGAAATAGATGAGGATCAATTTGTCACTGAGAGCTTTACGGTAACAACTATTTATCCTTGTCTGCAGTATTTGCACAAGCAACTGAAGAGATACATTTCTGTTCACTATGTGACAGTCTCCTACCCTTTCTTTAGCTGTTACTTGTAATTGCAGCAAAAATAATATCCTGAGGGCTTTTTGCTGATCTGCTGGATTTGAACACCAGCCTCTCAACTTACAGCCTCTATATCCCCCACTGCCAGACAAGGACACACTGTTTCTGCCATATAATAAAAGCTTGGGAAACAAGCTTAGACCTGCATAGATTTTACCACCAATTGCATATAAGGAATTGAATGCAAAATCCACTTGGTAATCATGCAAAAGCATAAGGCAGATTTAATAGCTCCATTCCCCTCTTGATGCCACAGAGCACATTCTGTCCCAATTTGTGGATGATACAGCAGTGCTGCAGGCAGTGAACTATGTGACTCTGTCACCAAGCAGTGCGTGCCAAAGAGTGGATGCGCTCTCTTAAGTGTTCCTTCTTGCAGCATCTCAGCACTTCTGAGTGCTCAGAGGTTATATACTAGCTATGCTTCAATGGTGCAGAAAAGCACTTTCCATTCAAAGTGAACAGTCACCAAAGTAATGGAGAAAATTGTTAAGTGCTGTCAATGGAGACATCTTGCTTTTTTATTGATGCGTTAATGGAATGCCCTGCCACAAGTCATAAGGGTTTTGCAGCCCATTGCTTACAAACGGTGAATATAATGACAAAACCAAATATTGTGTTACCCTCTGGTTTCCATTACTGGGCTAAATTACTGGATTAAATCATGATCCTTAGAGCTGAAGTCAAAGGATTTTGCCCAGAGCAATGATTAGGATATTAGAAGATGAAATCTCCCTGATCCCCACAGAGGAACTGAAGGGAAACATGGGAGTGGAGGGTGTCAACACAAAGGCTGCCTGAGGACTCCTATTCTACCCACTATGTGATGACATATGTTGGGAGGGAACTACTACTGCATGGAGAAACACACACTCACCTATAAGTATATATATATACATATATATGTTTATAGGGTCTACTGCACAGCCAAGCCAAAGGCACTCCAGGTCCTGCCCACCCGTACAAGGAAGTCCAGCATTGCTCTGTATGGATTTTTAGTAGGTCCTATCCAGTGTTTCACAGTTTTCTCGAGGTAAAAGGCAAGAGAAAGATAGACACTGCTGCTAAAAATAGCCAGTTATGCCCTTGATGATTCATTTGTTGGTAGGAAGTACCCCTAAGTGCCTCTATCTAAACATTCTGTTCTCTGGTTCGGTATCTTCCATGCCAGCTTGTGTATGTCTCTACAGTCTTCCTTGGTCTGCTTTCCTATGGGTTATATCTTCTTTAACTAAATATATTAGGACAGTTTATTTATCTCCCTCCATGGCAGCAAGACCCAAGCATGACTTCCTCCTCCTGTAGGAATTTCATAAATAAATCACTGTCTATTATTTCCCTGGGAGCATATAGCATTACCAAAAAAAACCAAAAAAAACAAAAAAAACAACAAAAACCCAAAAACAAAAAACAAAAACAAAACACCCCCCCAAAAAAAAAAAAACAAAAAAACAAACAAAAAACACAAACCCCCAAACAAACAAAAAACCCCAACCAAAAAAAAAAAAAAGGAATCCCCCCTTTCTTAAGTTAAATACATTGGATACATTGCATATATAACAGGAATATGCTGTTAAACTTCAGTGGCAAACCTCTTTGCATTGCTCAGATTTATGCAAGTAATAAATAATTGCACTGAATGACTTCTAGAGGTACAGCTAAGGAAGATTTCATGTGAGAAGGAAAGCTTCATGTGATTTAACTACCCATCACCCAAACATACACACTCAGGGTGATAACCAGGTTTTAAATCACAGTCCTGTAAATTGCCATAGATTCAGAGGAAATTAAATTGGGCTCTTTGGTGACATCCTTCAGTTCAAGTGACTGCTTATGAATATATAACTGAGCTTATTGATAGACATTTTGAACCTGAAAAGGGCTCTGTTTGGAGATGTTGGATTTTTTATTTTCTGATACAATATCACTATATTCCTGGAACTACCCTATATTTTTTGTAAGCAAACTCTACTCATCATTAACAACCCGAGGAAAAATGAGGCAACAAGATGTTCTTTAGTTGCCCGATGGGCTTCTTTATGTCTGCTCCAGTGTGAAGGGCTGGTAAATCAGACATGTCTAGCTGAGAGAGCAGGGCAACGAGTGCATGTTATTGTTACTCATGTGAGCCCTAAACACAGAGAAGCCAAAAGCTGCTTTTCCTTCGGAGCATCCCTGCAGCTGCACATGGCTGAGTCAGGCCTTTCCCAGGACTGAATCCACCACTCACTACTCCATGTGCCTATGAACACCATCTTCAGAGGGAATGAATCTGGGATGCTGTGATTAATGGTCCTTTCCATCTTTCTTTTTTTTTTTATTTTAAGTTTGGCATTGTTTGTCTTTCGATGGGGAACTTGCTGGGAACTAATAAAATATATGTGGTTTTAATTTTTGCTGAGGTATTTAAGTTGCAGTAGGATACACTGGGGAATAATAAATGAATCCTTTGGGCAGGGATACTTAGTTCATAGAACCATAGAATTGTTTGGATTGGAAGGAATCTTAGTTACTAACTATTTAGCCTCTTCAGTTTAGACAAGCCACATAACGAGATTTTTATGCGCCTTTTTAAAAAAAAAACTAAATAGTATTTTCTCAGTATATTCACTGATATTGTTTGGCAGTCACCTCTTTTATTTTTCCCTGTAGACACAATCTGTCTGTTAGAAAACAGTGTTACTACTGATGAAGCCATTGATTTTTTTTAGGCAGTCTGTACATAATAATACATGTTCTCATTGGAGCAAAATGAGACATACCAGCACATTTGTCTTCCCACTTGTAAAAGTTTCCCCAAACAAATTCCCTTCCAACAGCATGCTTATGATCCATACTGCACATGCTTAGAGTACACATATCATGTTAACAAGGTAATGTTGGCAAACTTGTGATTTATCCCTGGTTTCCCTCAAGAACTGGGCATGTACAGTTCCACATTCAAAGAGGAAAGCTGCTGGCTCCCAGCAGCCAAAAAGCACAGCAAGACTCAAGTGTTGTGGCTCCCTCTGAATGAGTAAGCAGCTGAAAATAATACCTCTTACATTTTCTTTGGCAACAGGGTTTATAGATGATATTTATCCTTCTTTTTAAAATTTTCTGTGAACCAACTAGTGCAAGACCACAGCAAGCAACTGGAATACTAGACTCTAGTTTGTAGTGTTGTAGCTGGCTCCATCTCCAATGGACCAGCTTTGAAATGCTGATAAATTAATCAATGAGATATTTTGCTCACTTCTGTGGTAGATATTTTGCAGCAAGTCTTTCTCTTTTTATGTAATCTGACTCTATCTTGGTCCCACTCTTAATGCTCCTCACTATCAGACAAGGCCTTAACCTCAAGACTGTGTCCTAAATCCATTCCTGAAAGACAATGGAAGAACATATCAGTGATATTTTTCAGTTCAAGCAATACCTGCCATAAAGATTACATTTGTACATGACACAACAGCACAAAGACACACTTCTCAGCTGATTCATGTTTGGATCAAAAAATTTAAAAGAAAAATAATAGACGAGATCTTGAGATTTAGGAAAATAAGTTCAGTCCTAACAGGTCCCTGAAATCAATGAAAATATGAGGATGAGAGAGACTCAGTGGGAATATTTCCAAACAGGACTGCAAACTACCTCCAGATAACTTGGAACTGATAGTTTCTGCTTGTAGCAATGACACATAGCTCTGTTTAACAGCCTTCAGAGGTTTGTGCTTATTCAGTGACGAACACTTGGAGTACTCCTGCAAGAGACACTCTGGGATTGATTTCCAAGTGGTAGAGCAGCAGGCTGTCCCACTGGCAAGCATTAGGAGGAAAGGGCAGCAGCTGGGAAAAGAAGCAGTGACCCAAACAACTCCAACAGAAAAGAACAAAACTAAAAAATATCTGTGAATTGGACCCTTAAATCTAGATTATTAATAGCTGAAGAATAGATCTCTTTTAAAAAAGGACCTTCATTGTCCAAGTCCGCAAAATGAACTCTAGACGGATCTCTGAGCTTAATCCAACAGTTTTTATGTTTACAGTAAATGAAAAATCATTTTTCTGATTGCTGCTCCATGCCTGGCACCTTTGCAGCAAGTTCATTTCCAAAAATAGAAGATGATTATTTGATGCATTTTTATATAATTGCTAAATGAATAAGTGAGCTTCATGAGCACTCTTATTTTCTCCCTTTGCAGAAAAAGAAAAAAACTCCAACAGCCTCAAAAATGTTGGACTTTTTTTTCCAGCTATCATCAGCCACAGAGAGTGCAGGCCAGCACACAGGCCAGAAGGAGCATTAACATCTAGTGCTGCAGACCAGCCAAGTAGGGCTGGAGTTTGACAGGAGACCAGCAGTCCTTGCCGGCACAGCCACACAGCATCACTAGAGGAAAGGGAGGGGTGTACTGTGGAGGGTCTAGCACTGGCTTCTACACTGCTTTCTAAATGCTTCTCCACACCATCTGTTCACAACATCACAGCCCAGTCAGTTAGGATGCCCTCTGTCAGAGGATTGAATCCTCTCAAGAGGCTGCAGTACAAGTTCCAGTGCTGGTCTGCTCATCAATGTCACAACTCAGGCATTCGTGTGTACACACAGAAGAGGCAAGTTGGGCTAAAAGGTCTGAAGTAGCACAGTATCAGAGTTCCAGCTCTCACGGTAGGATTTCAAACTCAGTATCCAAAGCTTTTTGCCTCCCCAGGATCCTGAACTCTCTGTGGCCTTTAAGTGGCTTAGCAGTTCGTGATTCACTTATAAATCCTGACAGACCTCAGAGGCTGAATTCCAGCCCTCTTGTAAGATCCTGGTTGCAACAGAGGCCAGCTGGGCCACTCTTTGTCCCTGACTGAAGCAAGGTCTAAGTATCTCTAAAACTGGCCTCTGTCCTTATTTAAGGAAACCTTCCTGACATTTTGTATATTTCATATCTGAGTCAGGGCACAAAAAACCCAAAACAAAACACACAAAGGATTTAATTTATTAACTATTAATGCTATTCATTACTAGTATTTCTACAGTAGCATTTACGTGCATGAAATTTCATTATAAATTAAAATATATGTCTCCTTCACATGCCTTATGAGCTCCTTTATATGCAACGTAGCTTGTCAAGAGATGGCAAACAAAAGATCTCGGAGGATGAGGATTTACTCTGAATAAGCTGATAGCTACATGTTGGAATTATATTGAATCATATTGGAATTAAGTAACTTAGTGCCACTAATGCCACTGGCACTGCTACTAGCCTTGACACTGGTGAGGGGCTTAATCTAAGAGGCTCTTTTGATTTCTCAGAGGCTCGTAATGGTTAATTTTCTATTCCTTTTTCTTTTTTATTTCTCTTTCTTTAGGACTTGTCAGACAGAAAGACTGAGTGTGAAAGAATCTAATCTATGCTATGCTTAGGTTATGGAAGGCAGGACAGGGAGGAACAAAAGAGGAGCAGGACAGAAAAAATATCTTGTAGTTCAGCTAAGCCACTAATATTTGCTAATTGCAATAAATATGATACTGCACAGAGGCTTCTAATGAGCTTATATAAAGCATTTTAATGGGATGTTATGAGGTTAAACATTGTGTTTAAAAATATAAATGTCCTTAATAATTCCAGATTAAAACAGAATTAAGTTTGACTACCCTGTTAATTTTCCCCCTCTTCATGCCAGAGTCTGAACTATATTTCATAAAACTTTACCACTGAAAACAGATGGGGCTTTATTTGGCTGCTCTCAGGCTGGAACACACCTGGATCACACCAGTGAGGACAGTGCATGGATGCACCAGGCAGTGCTGGAAATGCAGCTCCAAAGATGCAGAGGGACCATGTTATGTCCTGGCTTGCCAGGCTGCCTTGGCATCTCTTGTGAGCTTTGGCCCAGCCCCAGGCTCCACGTCAGCAGCTCTGGGGTTTGCATGAGGATTGTCACCCTGAGACAGAAGCTCTGGGGCAAGCATGAGGGGTTTCACGCCAGGACAGCAGCTCTGAGGCTTGCAGGAGGGTTTCCAGTGGAGGACAACAGCTCTGCAGCTTGCAGGAGGGTTTCCCCACTGAACAATGGCATCTCTGGGGATTGCCTGCGAGTTTCCCACCTAGCATGGCAGCTCTGGGACTTGCAGGAGGTTTTTGCCTGGGTATTAACAGAGTTGTTGCAGCTGCACCAGGCCCAGCTCAGGGGTCCTCACATGGCACTGGATCGCACCGTGCAGCTTCATTTTCTTCTTTTAGCGCATGACTTAAACGTTTCCATGTTTAGATTACAGGCTTTCCAGAGCAGGGTTTAAAACCAGAGCAGTGACTATGTTGAGTTTAACTGAAACTGAAGAAAAGAGCCCATGGAAACTTCTTCACAAAGCAGTTTTGTAAATAGTGGCTTGATACTATGGTGATGGGTTCTTAGAACTGCTGACTCCACTTTTCTTTCTATTCGACCCCTTATTTTTCTTCCAAACATGCAGATTTTAGTCCTATCCTACATGGAAGTGTTGATTGCACATTTCTATGCATCAAACAAGTGCCAAGGAAATTAAACTTGAAGAACAGCAATGTTGGATCTACTTCTCAGCCACACCTCTCACAGAAAGTATTGGAGAGGGCCAAATGCTTTTCCCTGCCTTGGTGTCTCCAGGGGCCTCTGGATGTACTCATTTACTCTGGATTTTGGTAAACCACAAAGGCTGGTCCAAATCTGAGAAGAGTGAGAGTGCAATGTTTGAACAAGAAAATCCACTGACAGACTGAATGGTTCGGGTATGTGGCACATACTTGAGGTCATCTCCTCTGCTGTTCACATCATCTGCCTGCTGAAGGCTCCCCTTGGTGCTGGCCCTGCAGTCCTGCAGTCCACCCTCTCACCAGGATGAGCCCAAGGATGCTGCCAGCCCTAAGAGGAGCTGGACTGTGCTGGCAGCTTGAGCTTTGCCTGTGGATTATAGGTGTCTGATCCCAAAAGTCCCTGGGCTTCAGGCCACAATCACCACGAGTCTGTTCTGGTAGGAACAGACAGCTGGCCTGTAGCATTTGAAGCATCTGGGTGTATCTATTCACACTTACCAGAAAGACACTGCAGCAAATACCATGGGCTTCTGCATTTTCTGTCTAGCAAATTCTCCTCTCCCAGGTGGAAATATCCTCTGCTTATTTTATACTGAAGAAGAGGAGAAAATAAATGCTTCCAAATAACCCACTGTCTGAATGGCTTCAACAGAAGCAAGAACAAGCACTTAGAGCGTGATAGAAGGATTACTGTCGTCACATAGCATTATCTACAGGAGGACAAGTCCAATGTGCTGAGAGCTTTGTAAACTTGTCAGACTACTTAGGGTATCTGCAACACAAGCTGAAATGTTTGAAAACGTATTTTTCCTAACCCATACATTTCCCAAATGAGTATGGACAAATTCAGGTCTGGAACAAGTCCAGCGAACATGTTGAACTACCATTAGGGAAGAGCAGAGGCAATTGTTTTGTTCTATCCTCTCTCTCGTGGAATGATGCAATATCTCCTAAATTCAGTGAAAGGGGGAAAAATGACAAAAAGTCTATGCAATGTAATAAGGTTGAAAGTGTGTTTGGATTTGCTCAGCCTCCAAGCTTGGGCACAGCCTGTGTCTACTATATATGCAGTGTCCTGGCCCAGCCAACTGAGTGATTGAGTATGTTTTCTGTTTACTTCTCTTTTCAATCTCTTCCATAAGCCAAAGATAAAACCAATATAGCTCCAACTGTACTTTTGAACCCATGTCTATATGGGGTGGAAATAAATCTTAATGAGATTGTCCAGCCCTATTACCTTAAGTAGCATATCCAAATGAACCCTGCTAAAGACTAATTCCCTTCTGAGATTACAGTGACATGAGCAAGTGGCTCCTATTTCACTATTATACTTTGTATCATCATCAGATGCTTGGTAGAATTTCACATTTATCCCATAAAAATTGGAGAAACCCACCTTTATTAAAGATGTGAAAATAGTAGAAGATACTTTCCTCATAAGCACAAAGAATTTTCTCCTGATGCTCACTGCAAGCAGAAAATTACTTGGCATTTTTACTTCATGAGTATTTGGATGCAGAAGCTTTACTCTCATAAATTCCTATAATTGGTATTTTCATGCTTCCTATTTTTTCTTTGGATAAAATCAAGGTATTTTCCCAAGACTTGCTGGTGGGCAGAGCAAGGAAGGCAGCAGCAGATGGGCAGGACTTGAAGAACTGAGGAAAGGCCAGAGAGGTCTCAGATTGAGTGTCTCTAGAGAGCACCGCACTGCGGCAAAAACATCACTTATTTAGGATCTCCTGAGAACCACATATACAGTTGAAGAGAGTGAACTTTTAAGAAGTGCTTGCCTTAGGTAATATGTGAGAAAGGAAGACGTGATCCTGAGTCTTTGGAAACCCACAGCAGCATCCTTGAGGGCACAGGGCATGTACCTTTCACATGAAGGGCACTTGGAGCTCTAGTAGGTAGCAAGAAAAAAAATCAGTGTTTCTAGACCAAACTCACTTAGCTGTGCAGCAAATGGGATTTTTTGCTCACATTGTGCCCACAGCAGTCAATGTGTAACCCACAAAATGAAGGTTCAGAAGAGAAGCATCTCTGCCTTGTCTAAATTTAGCATAAGGCCTTGAAAGTACAGAGAAGGCAGCCAAGCATCATCAGTAGCCAGAGAATTTATATAAGGAAGATAACTCAATTCTGCTAAGTGGCTTTTCAGAAATAATGAAAGGAGAAATAGGGATCTAATAATGTTTTACTGAACTAAAGTTAATCAGCTCTGGGCAGAAGCCTAGGGCTATCTCTGACTATACTCTGAGTTCACTCCTGCTTTTTCACACCTTTTGTAGATATTTATTATTGGATCAGCTCAGTGAAATTCAAGGATGTGGGCTCATCAGATGCTATGAACTACTGAGAGGAGAGGTCTGGGACTCATTGCAAGTAATGAGTGACTTTGCACAGGAGAACAAGACCAAGCCTGGAGAAGCTGTACTGGAGGGTGGCTGCCGAGCTGCGTTCACTCCTGGGTGTTCGCCAGGGCTCTGATTTGTGAGCAGGCAAGGCCCTGTGTCAAGTAGTGGAAAGCAAATTTGATCTCCCTGCCCTGGCTCTTCACTACAAACAGCTCCATTTGGGTTCATTCCCAAGAATGCAGGCACTTTGGGGGGCAAAGACCGGCTGTTTGGGCAGGCTTGGGGCTGTGCTGGGATGGACTCATGCTACAGCATTGTCTCACTCACGCTACAGCCTTGTCTTGCTCTTTGTGTCAACTCATCAAAGCATCCAGTTGCCTCCAGTTCTCTGCTGTCCCACAAGACAGCTTAATTAGCAAGGCAGATTGTCAATTGAGCAATCACCTCGGAACAAGGAAATCTTTAAAGATTTGGCACCATTTTCTAGGCTAACCCAGCTGCTGAATTTCATTAGGAACAGCAAGCAAATGCAAATGCTCAACTCTGAGGCACATTTTTGTGGGAGAAAGTAAAATTAATTTAGTAAAACTCTGTATTTTCTAAGACTGTATCTCCCCCTTGAACAAAATGAACTGCTCCTGGCTACCTTGTCTCGTAACCATGGAGTAGCGAGTTTTCTCATGCACCTTGGAGTGCTCCTCTGCCTCCTTTCCCCTGCAGGTACATCTGACCTGAGGAACAATGAATGTGGCACAGGAGTACACGTGCTGCTCCAGGAACTGCCTTTGTCCTGCTGAACTTCTGACGGCAGCATGAAGCGGGGAGATGCTCTTGCTCAGGGTCTGATGATCTCTTTTTATCCCCAGATCCCAAGACGGTTCTGAACCCTCACTGGTGTTAGACCTGTTTTGATTGACCTGAGTAGTGAGGCTCCTGCAGCAGGGAGTGAGACTCACTATGCCTCAACATAAATGTGTCATCCAGTTGCTTTTCAGCCGCAGTCTCCTTCCTCTACAGAGGGAGAAGAGTGAAGAGCCATCTTCTTACTCCACCAGCTTTACACGACATCAGAGTAGGCAGGGAGTAGGAAAGGACAGAAAAAAGACTCTTCAGTTACTTTATATGCCAGGATGCTCCCCAAAGATCTGAAGAAACCAAATAATTGTAGGAGAGGAGTTTGCTGAGAAAACAAACAGTCCTTCTGTGAAAAACTGTGAGTGGATTGAATGTTTTCCCTGGAATTTTCCATTTCTTTTCATTAAATGACTCAAAATGAAAACATGCAGAAATGTGGTTGATGTTTTAAAACACAGCTTTTGTTAGAGCAATACTATTCTCCATCCTACACATGTGAGAACTGTGTGCCTCAGCCTACCATATCTATTCCAGACACTGCACATTGTCTTGCACTTTCCCACATGATCCCTCTCCCTAAGCCTTGATGTTTAAATACCTGACCAAAACATCTTTCAAAAACAATCCTTACTCTCCAGTGTAATAACAAGACCCATATGTTGCTGACTGGGTGAAAATAGGCAGTGCATAGACATCTTGACAACCACCAAAAACTCATGACCCAAGAAAGCTGGCTTTTGGAAAAAAAAAAAACCAAACAACCAAATCTTACGAAGCTCATGATAAACATCAAAGAGTTGGCAGCACTAAGATGAATTGACAGTTTAGGTGAGATTTCCCAGATAAATTGCTTCCATTTCATCAATAAACTGTCTGTTATGCCTGAATATACCATTTGGAATTCATGATAAATGCAGGAAATAAGTTTCCTTCTCAAAATAATTTCCACATGTGGTCCATACGCCTGGAGTGCAAAGGGATGGCAATCTCATGCCTAAGTCAGATGGGTGTCAGAAGGCCCTCTGACTGTTGTAGCAACAGGATGTCCCAGAGACAAGCTGCCTGTATCAGAGGTGTCTGTGTGTGAGGCTACCAACACTGTAGAGCATCTCCAAACAATTGGTGAAGTATCAAGTTAGCATTATAACAAATATACTTATTGCTAGATCTCTAGTTATGAGGTGTTAAAGTATTTTGCTTTTTATTACATATGTGTTTCCAATATGCTGTTTATCATAAGATCACAGCTTCACCTGTTGGAAATACTGAACATGGTAAAGAACGCCATTTTGGGAAGATCAAGGACAATTTCAGGTTAAGTTAGCTTGAAAAGTTCTGCTGAGAACTGGATTGCATCTGTGCATCAGCTGCAGAGCAGCTCTTGAACAGAGAAGATTTGGTACACAGAGTAACTGTGGAAACCAAGTTTTTCCCAAATGGTCACTGATGGCATGATGCTCATCTCCTCAAACCACACCAGAGACCACAGATATGATTTATAGAGAGGCCCCATGCTCTCAGCTGTCAATGAAGTTTGAATATTTGAAATACAGTGCTGTGCTGGGTGCTCTGAAAGAAGAGCTCCTCAGCATCTCCAATTACACACCCACAGCAGTGGGAACTAGTTTTGGATTAATCTTGATGTGCCTCAGTCCCTCACATATAAACTCTGAATACCATCACACACAGGGCTCTGTGTGTGACTTATTGCTGAGTCATATCTAGAAATGTTTCAGTAGGGGAAATACAAAACATTCACTAAGTTTTAGTTTGGTGCAAATATAAATATGTTTCTCTGAGCAATCATGCTGGGACAAAGTATGACTAATGCCCAGGACCTCCCACTCACCATGACAGTGCTGGCTGGTGGGGCCTCACCCAGCAAACCTCGCCAGCCACACAGCACAGGGCTCAGTCTGCCAGTTTAAGGAGAAGAAGTGAGCTGACTTGACCACTTAGTTTGCACCTCTGGGTCAGGGGGATAAAGGTATTTCTGAGATTTTTATGAGTTGTGTTTCACTTTCATTGGACCGAATGGACAGACTCCTCTTCATTCCAAGGGGTCTGGATTATGCTCCCAAAGTCCTCCTTTCCTCCAGAAAGTGGGAGATGTGCAAATTATAAATTTAACCTGAAGTCAGGTCCCTCATAACCCCTGTTCTGTCAAGCACAACCTGAGACCCTCAACTTGCTGTCACCTTTTTAGATTTGTGAGTTTCTGTGGAAAATTATTCAGGTGTTCAGATATTGCACACAGGGGATTTTTTGTGTGCCTTTATTTCTTTATTGCATCAGCAAGACTTCTTCAGCAAATTTGTCTGGCTACAGGAGTTTTCACCTAACCCTTCATGGTCGAGGCTGGAGATCCCTTGCCTGGGTAGCTGGCTGTCTGCTGGGACTGGACACATCTGTACAACATATGGAGCTGCTGAAGTGCAGGGTCATTCTCTCATCATCCTGCCTTTCTGAGGAGAAGCAGGAGAGACCATGCCCATCCAACTGAACCAGGAGAGTGGCTACTCACGCAAACAAGCCCCAGCCAATAGCTCGGGAGTTCCCCTCCCACTGCTGGTTCAGCAGCAGGGATTTTACCATGTTCACAGTATCTATGGTAGTTACTGGGAAGTGTTCTGGGTGCACTGCATGGCTGAGGGGTACTGGCAAAGACAGAGCATATCCTGCAGCTCCACAAAGAGAACATCACAAAGGGTAAGTGTGTATGTGTATATTTATCGGCAAAATAGGTGAAAATCACATGAAATGCCAAGTTTGCAGTTACTATTGTATGGATTTATGAGGGACTTTTGGATCTAAACTTTTCAAACATCCCTCCAAACTCTTAATTTCATGCCTTCACACTGGTGGATGAAAGCCTGTGCTCTCCCAAGGAGCACTGAAGTGGTGCAAAGTTTAGCCTGAGAGCAGCAATGGGGTATTTAAAGGGTCCTGGCTGGACAATGTGGAGGAGCTGCCTGAGATGATGAAGCCATTGGCACCTCTCCAAAATGCTCCTTGTTATCTGTGATAGGGACAACATTGTACTTCCCAAAGTGTTCTTGGAATTTGTTGTGACTCCTCAAGGGCCACAGCCAATTTACCAAGCCCAGTTTGGAGTCATCCGAGAGAGGGCTTGCAGAGACAGGCTTTTCCTCCAGAAGCAATTTCTGTGATGGACAGAGTGTGTGCGGAACCAAAGAGCAGCTCTGAGCAGTCCCCATGTGCCCTGCTGACTCAATGGTGACTTCAGCTGCTCCACGAAACCCAGGACTCCTTCGAGGAACTGATCCTGGGCACTATTAACATATCCATGACCAGCAAGTGGAGTTTGTCAGGACCCCATTCCTCTGCCTAAGAGTTTCTTCCCCACAAAGAACAAAGAATTGGAGGATCTCGATGGTCTTTTGTGTGAATTTTAGAGGAGGCTTGAGATCTAAGGTAATCCTGAATGTTACAAATTTAACTGTGGAAAGCATTAGCGTGTGGTGATGGGCCTGACACAGACTGTAAGAAAAGAACAGGGACACAGAAACAACTGAATATGAAGATGAGAGACTGGGCACTCACCAGGTTTTTGGGAGGGCAAACTGGGCTTTTACTTTGCAGTCTGAATGGCAAAGAATCGAAGGGGGCCCCACCCTCTAAATTACTGCCTGTAAAACAAGTCTATAGCAAGAGAGGGCTTCAGACACTGTTAAATGCAATTATGGCTTCTAAATTCTCATGGCTTAACACAGAATATATTGGAAATGTTGCAGATGTTATGAGGGATGGAGAAGAGGAGAAAAAAATGCATTGGTTGTTTTTTGCATGCCTGAAGTTACTGTAAACATCACAGAATAAGACTGTTCAGAAATGTGCTATACAGCCTGTGCAAGTGCTCTTGCTTACAGACCCTGGGACAAACTATGGCTTCCAAGTATTTCTTTCTGTAGGTAAGGAAAATCCTCCCATCAGGGGATGGTGAGGGGATGAGGGGAGGAGCATGGAGGAAATATGTAATATCTTCAGTATTTTCTTAACTAGATCCTTAACCAGCATCCCAGCTTCAAATGTTCATAGTAACTTCAACTGTCTCTACTAACTGCCTGAAAGATCCCTCCTCCTCAAAGAAAGAAAAACAAACAAATAAAAAAAAAAAATAAGAGAGAGAGAGAAGAAATCCTCTGTTACACTCCCAGATATGATTTCAGTACATTTCTGCAAATGTACACTTCTGAAAAAGGTGTTGATGTCTCTGCTAGCTCAGATACCTCAACTGGAGTCCTCGTAACCCATAGCACACATACTCACATTCAGCTTCAGAAACACAAGGAGCATGCACAGCCTGTGCCTGCCAGCTGGTTAGCCTAGTCCACAGAAGGAGACCTCACCTCCTACTTCAAATGCAGAGGCTGGAGATGAAGCCTAACCCTGTGCCTATGCTCAGGACACTCCTGGAACATAGTCAGCTCCACCAAACCACCACCAAGCCCTAGGGGCAGGACACCCTTGTCAGAGAAGAAAAAAACAAGTTGGCAGCAGAGTTTGTCTTTTTCTGAATTTCAGACATTGCAAATTTTTAACCTAGTTGTAAGAAATAACTTTATGAGTAGCGGAGGGAGCTGTACTACACAGCTATTTACAGGTACACTGTTTTCCTAAGGTAGACTAAACCCTTGCTAATAAGCCTGGCTGCAATAAAGAACAGCTGCTTTTGTCTTTGCTTTCGATGACAAAGAACCACCTTTGCCACCTGTGGCATTTTCCCCAAGTGTAAATGGGAAGTTGCTCTGTCCCCTCCAGCCCTCTATTGGTTCTCTCCACTGGTTCTCTCCCTTTTCCAGCACTGAAGTAACTGCTATGTGTATTGGGGAAGCCTCAGATTTCTCCCGAGTGGAAAAGCCCTTTTTTCCCCAGCAAAAGACCTAAGAAGGTGAAAGGTAAGAGACTATGGTTAGGCTGTGCATCCCATGGCTTTGAGAGCCCTGTTTGAAGGTAGCAGCCCCTCCTCAGCAGGGAGTCCTTTATCCCAGGCTCAAGCCTTGCCAGCCTGTGAAGCAGGTGAAGGCTACACCCAGGCAATTTTAATTCTTTATGGACTGTTGGCTGCATATTTTGGCTCATGGTGCTTCCTTAGAATGAGCATAGAGGGCTTTCCAGGCTTATGTCTGGCAGGCTCCCAACCTGGTGCCTCCATGGGGTTTGTCTGTCACTGCACATCTGCTTCTGGGGGTTTTCTTGCAGAACATGGATTGCTAGGACACCAGTCTCACTCATTTTTTCTTGCATGCTTTCCTGATCTTTGTGTTCAAAAAACTCTTTAAAGCCTTAAACAATAATGATTGCCTCATCATCATGAGTGTTTGCCCCCTGAATGCCCAGCCTCTGCTGTTGAAGGCACTGCTGGACATGTTTCCCCCATGCTTGAGCAGGTGGAAGATGGGCTGCCAGCCTGGGTGAGCAGAGAGCTCTTGGGAAAAGAGGGGAGAGCAGGAAGGAGCCACGTGGGCTGCAGGAAATTCCCTGGGATTTCAGCCAAACCAGATGACACTGCCTCATGATTAGGATGCTCTCTTATGGGAAGTCACGTGCAGGGAGATGATGTCTTCCCCAGTGAGCCTGGTTCAATCAGTGGCTGAAGCAAGACCACAACCCACTAATAGAAAAAATTCCTGCACTGATAGGGTTGTCAAGAAATGGAACAGGTTACCCAGGGAAGTGGCTGAGTCACCATCCCTGGAGGTATTTAACAGAGGTGTAGATGTGTCACATAGGGACATGGTTCAGTGGTGGACTTGGCAGTGTTAAGTTTACAGTTGAATCTCATGATCGTAAAGATCTTTTCCAAACTAAATGATTCTAAATGGTGAATGCTGGCATTTGGTAATGCTTCTTTCTTGAGATTTATACTGACCATCAGACATTTTTACCTTCCTTTTTTAAGATGTTTGACTCAGCCATGTCCATTGCAGCTGAGGAGCATTTTTAAATGACTTGGCAGTGGCAGGTAGCAAGTTAGCTAAGAGCAAGGCTGGACTCGTAGACCTTCAGATTAAATCTCTAGACAAATGTCAGGCAATCTGTAGTGGCACCTAACTCCAGTGATCTGAGAAAGGCCACTCAGCCTCAGTGACAGTGCTGGAGTCATTCACAGACATTCCTCATCCAGGCTTCACCCCATTCTATTCCAAATATATGGCTTGTTTTTTTGTTTCTTTCTAAGAGCAGTGACTGCAAGATTCCTTGTGTCTCACTGTGCAAAGCTGGCTCTGCAGGCATGGGAGCCCCAGCATGCACACCTGGGCTCACGTTTCCCTGGATAGGGGAGCTCTGAACATGCAAACCCATGCTGGTGGGTTTGCTGCTGTCAGGAATTGTCAGTCATCCTGCAGACCACTCTCTTAAGATGCCTAAGACATACCATTACCTTTCTAACCTGCAGCAAGTAAGTGGGTTGATATGCTGAAAGAACCTTCCCACTTCCTTGCTTATCCCAGAGCACTAGCTGCAGTCTGCACAGCAACTCTGCAAGGTGATGTCAGTGTTGCTTTTTGCTTAGGATCTCACCCTGCAAACTGTAATATTTATTGGGACAAGTCACATGGCAACACCAGTGTCTAATTAAAGACCTTTTATTTAAGGTCTAGACTACAAAACAGAACTGGTGGTCCAGCCCTAAGGGAAACATGGAGTTATCTGCAAAAATGTAGCCATTTTTTTACCAAATCTGATGAAATACTAATTTAAAGCATAGTCCTATTCTAATATGGGTACATGAAAGTGGGGCAATTTTATTTGACAGGAGTACTGCTCATGCATGTGCTGAGTCAGGGGTTTTTGTTACAGAAATGTACGTGTGCCATATTTTATTCCTAGCATCTGTTTAGAGACAGCTCAGCATGGGAGCTGGAGGTCTTGCTCACTAACAGCCTCTCTGGCTGAGATAAATGGACTCCCCATGACAGTGCAGAATATGTGTTGCATTTCAGGAAGTCTGAATTCCCACTGGTTTCTGGGATATCCTGATTCTGAAAACACCAATTTTAGCAATTTGGCTCCAGTGTGTCTTAAAGATATGTTTGAAATGTGTAATTTTAGCTTTGAAGGGAAGTATTTAGCTGAAGAGTCAGGAACATACTTCAGATGAAAAGTCTTGTTTCCTCCTCTTTTGAGACAAGGCCAATAAAAGTTTGGGACAAATTTTAAGGAAATTCAGTTAGTTTCTTATGCCACCTGCTGCAGAACAAGGTACATCAGTTCTGTTGCTTCTCTTCTTAGAACTGTTTCAGTAAATAATAGAGAAAATATGCATATGTGAAACTCCCAGTGTCCTTCTTCAGCAATGTAGTCTTCATCTGCTAAGGCTGGAAACCCTGTGTTATTGCAAAAGTGATGTTATCCACAAAAAGTTACCCGTGCTATTCAAAGTCAGTCTGTGGCTGAAAGGAGAAAATAAGGAAAGAGGCACTTTAAGAACCTTTGCGTGACTTCAGAGGTTTTTCTGAAGTCTAAAGGATTTTGTTAAGAACCAGAACCATCATGACTCATATATTCCTAATCAAAATGCTGGATGCGTGAAAAGCTGTTCAGTCATTCAGAGACTGAGCTACGTCTCTTTACAAGAGAAAAATAATACACACAAGAGGAAGCACTTAAATAATTGATGTGCTTTTCTTTTATCTGCATGTAGGAGTGACAGGAAATCTATGTAGCTGGCACTAATGGATAGCATCAGTATGTCAATAATTGCTAATGAGGAAGAAATAGAAATACATTTGTCCTGAAGTGACTGATCTTTCTTTCTTTATCTCCCTGTGTTACAATGGGAAATTAATAGTGTAAATTTTAGAATTCTGTTCACCAATACATCATTTTGATAGTGGTGCTTTCAAATGCCTTTTTTTGGTATTAATTCAGTCCAAAATGACTGTACACTTGCTTACATGTAATCCCCATTCTGACATCCATGAGCCTTTTTTTGTGTCTTATGCACTACATTCAAACACCAAAATAAAACTTTGTTTTCATCACATGTTTAATTTTCCATTCCACATCAGTGACAAGAGAGCAGCCATGCTGGAATTGAACACAAACCAAAAATTTAAAACTACCCAATGCTTTCATCGTGAAAAATTGCATAACCCTTTCCAGCATAGAAATAGAATACTCTTACTGAATAAAGCCTCTTGTTAAAAAATTATTGTTGTATCAACCCATTAATATCCAGTATTTAATTCAAAGATTGTATTCAGCCATTCCCCCTGACTTGCTTGTCCGAGAGAACAATTACGCAGCTGTTCCTGCTACATTCTTGTGTTGGCCGAAAGCAGTCTAAAAACTCTGGCATTAATTTCCTGTAACTACAAAGTGCAGTTCTCCAGGTTGTTCGTGAGGCATACCCTTTGCAAAGAGGCTACTGAAGCAATACATAGACTTGACACTAATATCGTGCTTTGGCTAAATTTATTTATAGCTGCGTGCATGTGTATACACGGGCGCATGCATACGGCTGTACGGTTTGTGTTCTAAGCAGGGCTCTGGATTCTAGCCACATTGCAGTGCTAATGATACCTGTCATTGCACCAACTTTTTTGCAGCTATATTATCTGTCTGCATTTGAAAACAAGGATTTCAAAAGTCCACTGCTAGCCTTACTTCGTGCACTGGGTTCAGCAAAGGAGTATTTCTCCAGTAGTTGACATTAATCAGTGTTCTAGAAAGTTTGATGATTATTTTTTGCAACCCCTTTTTATGCAGTTTTTACTGCTAAAGTTTTAAACTTTGACCTAGCTACTCAAAAAGCAATAGCTAACAAAGAGAATTATTTCAAAATACCTTGACATGAAAAGCAAGCTGTCAGCAACTGGTTCACTAAGATTGCCTAATAACTGCAATGGAGTACCACCATTTCTCTCTCCAGTGCTGGTTTTGTGTATATTTGTGTATGCATATATGCATCCACACATCTATACATACAGGAACCAGAGTAATATGCAAGGTCCATGCAGCAGGTGTCCATCGGAATGGGTTGGTTGTGTCTGGCATGGGACAGGGTGAGCCCTGCTGCCTGGGAGCAGGGCTGGAGACAGGGCCAGCTGCAGATGGGGGACATGGGAGGATTATTAGGGGAACAGAGAGAAACAAACTTTTCCTCTGTGTATGCTGGCATGTTTCTGATCCTCATCCACATCCACACATCACTTCATCTTTGCTTTACATTCCTACCCATAGCAAACTGCTTCTTTCCCTCATATTATGCATCCATCCATGAATGTTTTTTCTGGAGAAAAACTCCTAGGTCCTTTCAGCAGCAAAGGTAATTGAGACATCAGTAACTTCTGCACACAAGATACCATGCACACTCAGTATCAGTTTCATCCTTAATATCAGATGGCAGCTCAGTACTGTCACTGTCACCCTGAAATATCCCACCCTCAACTCAGAGTGCTTAACAAGCAAACTCAGGTCAGGCCCTTAAAATCAAAGCCTGGAGAAGGGAAGCTTTGCTGGTTAACAGCTCAACCCTTTGAGAAGGTAAGCAGGAAATATTCACGTTCATCTCTCCTCTCTTTAGACACGATAGGAACAGCACAGGGAATTGTGCTTGGTGCACCTCACTCTGCACCATATACATAATTAATGTTTTTTCACTTTGGTTATGAGTGTGCAGTTTTGGACTTGGGACTTTTTTTGTAAAATGGAATTAGAGAGAGGAGGAAAAAAGATAAACACTGCAGCAGCCTTCTCCTCCTTCAGCCCTACTTTTTAGCCCTGAACCTCATCTTTGACACACAGCCTTCACAGATCAGTGAAACCTGAGTGCTATGGAGTATATGTGTGTATATATACATATATGAAAAGACAAATGTTTGCCATGGTAAAAGGAAAAATAAAATATGTTTCCAATGGTCCATCTCTTTATTAGTAGTATGCCTTGTCAAAGAATTAGGCTAACATTTTGACAAGCATTTTCTTTCATATAGGTGGTGTAGAAAGGGTTTACAATTCCTATAGAAGTTTAGAAAAAAAACCCCTAAAACAGCTGAGAAACATGCTTATTGGTGAGGTGCTCTTCTGCTCAGTGAAGTTTGACATACACAGCCCTAAGTGCTGGTAAAGGACTCCTTCCCAGATACAGGCAAAACATGTGAGCCACTTATTTTGAAAATAAGGTACATTTCTATTTCCTTTCAGCAAACAAACCCTCTGCATTACATTTATCTGTCCCTGCTGCGTCCGTTACCATCCAGGGAGGTTTATCAAGGAACAAACAGGATACACACACAGCGCCTGGTCCTGCAGGACCCATCCCCAGAAACTCTCCTTAGTGAGCTCGAGAATACGCACATCGATACCATCATCTCTCCGGACACCGACGCTTCGCACCATATGTCTGAATTAATGAACCCGTCCTCCTACCCAGCCCCTGTGCCTTTAGAGAGAATCCAGGCATTACTACCCACACCAGCCCTCCACCACGGACTCGTAAGGCACCGCACCAGGATCTGCAGTGGTTTCAGGGAGTTTCTCCTCTCCCTGCTGCGGCTGCGGTTCCCTTCAAAAGCAAGCAGCTTCGCGTGTGACTTTGCAATCTGAGAATGTGAACTAGTCGGCAGGACACTGGGGTAAATATAAATCTGGCGCTTACCCACAGGCAGTCCCTCGCAGTCTGACATCGTGAGAGAAGTCCTCCTCACCGGGGGCTTAGGAAAACCACTGCAGGACCGCCAGCAAAGGTCCTTCTGTTTGCAAAGGCAAGGGGTAAAAATATCTAACAGTTTGTAGCCACCCTTCTCTTGCACTGTACATCTACCCACCCAGAGAGCTGTAGCAACAGTCCCGTCCCTGCCTTCTCATTATGGGATGTAAAGATAAGAATGTGCTTTTGTGCCAAAAGAGTGTGCTATTGGTGGATAAATTTGTTGTCATCCCTCCCCTTCGCAGAGTTTCCTCTTTAATGTCACAGAGGCACATTACCCTGTCGGAAAGGCCATCGAATATTTATGAAACGGCTTTTAAGAGCTAAGCCGCAAATCTGCGCTGGAGAACCGAGCTAATTGCTGTGCGGTGGGGCTGGTGGTGGGAGCAGCACCGCGGGGCTCTCCTGCCTCCCGGGGGGCTGCGGGGGGAGCTGGGGAGAGGCTCTCACATGGTGCTCTGTACCTTCTCGCTCTGCAGGTTAAGTAAGGGTCCGTGGGTAAATACAGCTGGAAAGGGGGCAGAAGCCAGTGTGTATCTCTTTAAGGGGGGAAGGGGAAAAAAATCTTTTGTTTATACTGTAATATCTGAGAAATTGTTTTGTGACACTGTTACAAAGGCTGTATCATGGTTTCTAATAATATTGTGAGTGCAAATTTCTCTGTAACTACGTGACTTTTCTTGCTTAAAACATGCCACTTTTAACCACTTTAGTGGCTGCTCCTACAATTTATTTCTTTTTTTTAATCATTGGAAATGTTTATGTCGGCTTTGCTTGGTATGAGATTCCCAGACTGGTCCAGTCAGGAGACAGTACCTCTGCACCCTGGTGTGCTCATTAGGCACCTTAATGAAGTGCAAGCAAGGGCTCTGGCAGCGTAAGAGCAGGCGAGGCTTGGCAAGGAGATGTGCAGGACCCGGTGGGTGCCTCAGCACTCGGGGAGGGGGGCGGCGGGGGGGGATGGTTTGCTGCCACTTTTTCTCCTGGTAACAGTCAGGAACAGTCTGGGCTTTGCCTAACACGGAACTTCAGTGTCTGAGCCCTTCACAAATGTCGGGTTTCAGATCCAGAGCTGGAGGGAGGACTGGAAGGAGCGGGGAGGCAAGGGGGGTTTCGTGGGGGGTCTCCGGCAATCAGAGCACCTAAGGGAAATGAGCCCCGGTATATGTCCATTTCTTCAAAATGCCTTAAACGAAAAAAGGCCTAATTTATGTGAAGTATACTAGGAGCTCAGTGTGCCCAGCACCTCTGAAAAATTTGGGCTGTTTTCACTCAAGTACTTCATTCTAAGCACCCAAATGCTGACACTGCTGGCTCTGCCTGAGGTCTCTCTGAAGAGAAGCCTTTTAATACTCTGCTGGTTACTCAGCAGCATAGCTAGCCACGGATTCAACTCAGGATGTCAGGCCAGTGACTAAGAAGCTAAAATAGCTGCAAATGTAGATAGTGACATGTTCCCTAAACCATTCCTTGCGTTGCCTACATGAGGCTGGGCGAGCAGAGCCAGAGGTGTCTGATGGCCACTGGGGTTTGCCAGCAGGAAAATCTGTTGGCACAATTCTGTCAGGGACAGCCCTTATCAGTGCCTGCTTCTAGGTCTGCTCATGCAACATGCATGGAGATATTCACTGGTGTAAGGCTCTCCTGGATGGCAGCTCTGAGGAGAACCAGAGACTCAGGCTATGCTCTCTACCAAAGAGGCTGTACAAGGAGGAGAAGTGCAGCGCATCATGCTTAGCCTCTCCATCTTGGTGCCACCCACAGACCCAAGGAGTGGCCACTAGCTATTCTGAAAGGGAGATGTGGAGATATCTGATCTTGATCTCAGTATGCAACTGGGAAGGGAAGAAGGCTTAAACCAGATGGGAGAACTTTTCTTCCAATGTCATTTCACTGCAGAAACATATTGCTCCAATGTGTGAGAATAAAAGTTTTCTTAGCTTGACCATGTGCAAATGCAGGCTCCCAGTTCTGCAAGAATTTATGTGCCAATTTAACTTCAAGCCTAACTGAAGTTCCTGGAACTGCTCACAGTTATAAAGTTAAAGACATGCATAAGTATTTGCAGGATCAAGGGCCCACCATTCCTCCTTGTATTCACAGAGCAAACAGCTGCAGCTGGTTTTGAAGTTACCTCTCACAGCTGTGTGCTGGTATTCCTCCACTGAAGGTTAGAACCCTCCAGCAGAGCTGGACAAGTGTCTGCAGGGAAGCCAGGCCAAATCCCAGACTGGTGTCTTAGCTCTATCTCATCTTTGAGAGCAATTTAAGAAACCTATGCCTCAGTCACCCCTGTTATGTTGTCCATGACCAAGTCGGCTACAGGTGGTCAGCATCTTTTGGAAGGTGGGCAGAGAAGATTAAATGGGGAAGACAAATACATCTTAAACTATTACAGCAAAGTTGGCAAGAGATCATCTGCCAGAGCCCTTACTAGGATTTGGCCTTGGGAGAACTTTTCAGTGAAATGCTATAGCATGAAGTTATCCAAAGGGTCAAAAGTGGAACAAATCAGAAGACCTAATTCTTGCAATGATACTCACAAAAGTCTTCCTTTGATGTTGGATTAGATACTCCAATTAAAAAAATTAGCTTTGATCCCTGAATACTTCAGTTATAAAGCTGTTTTGATAAATTATAATTGATTTTTATTTTATAAAACTGAGTATTTCTTTTAACTTCCTCTGTTTCTCAGCCTGAAAAGAGCCATGTTTGCTTCTGGAGAAAGGCCAAGCTTCCAAAATTTAAGCCTGAAGCAGAAAGTTTTGGGAATTTATGAGTAAGCCTGGTGTCTGTCATGGCAAAAAATGCAAAAGCCAAAAATTGAACTAAACAATAAAAAGATGAGAAGTAAAACACATATTATTTCAGCAGGTATTAAACTAGTGTCAGAAATGTGCTAAATATTTGCTAATAACTTTTCTCACCTGGGCTTTCCAAGGAACCTGAAGGATGATTATCCCTTAATACACAGTAAGATCCAGTTATAAATCTTTCCTCTTCATTCCACTGCCTGACAGATATTTGTCTGCATAAAGTCCATGACAGATACAAGGAGTGGGGTGGTAAATATACTGTGTGGAAGGATGTCACTGGAGTATTTCATAAAGAAGCTCTGCCTGGACCACTTGGTCTGCAGTGGAAGACAGTTGCATTGCCCTGATGCATCTTGAAATACTTAAGCGCTTGTTATGGTGTCCATACCCCTCTCTGAAGGTTTCCAGGAAGAAATATCTGCCCAGAGGTGCCATGGATGCCCCATTCCTGGGCACGTTTAAGGCCAGGTTGGATGGGGCTTTGAGCAACCTGATCTAGTGCATGGCATCCCTATCCATGGCAAGGGGATTGGAACAAGACGATTTTTAAGGTCCCTTCCAACCCAAACAATTCTATGATTCTATGAAATACAAATGTCCTATTTATTGTTTATGCCACAAATACTGTGAATAAGCTGCAATCTGGACAGTGCAAAGGCCTTTTGAGATAAAAAAAAACTGGACCTGAGCTGATATGCCTGGGGAAAGAGGGCATATGTGGGGAAACCTGAATGCAGGGCAACTACCACAACACAGGTACACAGCTACCTTAGTGCCCAAGTACTGTCACTTGCAAGAGTAAGACATGTAGCGGGACTTTCTTTCCAACCTACATAATACCTAGGATAATCTGGACTTGAATTTTAAATCCCATGGGGAGGTCATAATTTTTCCCACCACCTGACAGACCAAGCCATCTGACTGTGAAAAAAGCCCCATCCGCCTGAAGTCTCCCAGCTGGACCGGGGCTTTTGCTTTTGCTGACTTGCCTCTCACTCAGCCATGGATAGAGCCAGCCTCATCCAAACCTCACAGGAAAAGGCAGGTAGCTCTGCTTCCCACTGTGGGATCTCAGGCCCTGCCAGATGCTGGCTGCTGACATCACTGGTGGAAGGGCTTTGCTAAGCTCAGCACTGCTGTAGGAGTTGTTCTCCTTCTCTCTGCCTTTCTCTCTTCTGACAGAGGGAAATCATGAAAAACTACAATTATTTCTTTAGCTAATCAAGTCAGATCTGATTATTAAATCCTCAATTTTCCGTGAGATTGAAGCAAGTGCCTCACTGCCTGCTTTGGCAGGCATTTATATCTCACATCAGTGTGATTTCCATGCTGTTTAAATAGAGATAGGCTGAAATTCACTTCTCCCTTCTAATTTATGCAAATTCCCTAGGGTTTTTTTCTGCCGTGTGAAGAGATTTCTGACTTGGGTACAGAGGATTCACGGCCTGGGTAGGGGGAGGGGAGAGCTAGAAGAGAAACTGCAGGCTGATATAAGCAGGCTGGCATCAGGCATGACCTTCTTTCAGAGCACTGAAGAGCCCAAAATGTTAAGGATTTGTTAGACAAGACAGGCTTTTCCCCCTTGAAAAGCCCTGCAACTGGTGGGGATAGCACATGCCTTCCTGCCCTCTAATGTAAGTGGCAAAATTAACCATAACTTTTGAATTGCACCCAGTTAAAATGCAGAGAAGCAAGACGGGACTGTGCTGGTCAGCTACCACCAGTCCCACTGCCAGCCCTGCATCTCCTGAGTCACTGACAGGGCCTTTGTGAGGTCCTAGATGTACCTATGGGACCAATGGGCCAAATCCAGGGCCAGTGGGATGCTGTGCAGTGTGTAAATGCAGCAGAGAAATTACTCCTGAGCTGCAGGTCAGATGGGCCTGAGCCTCTCTATAGTGATCAGCAAAAGAAAAAGCAACCAGACTTGGACAAATAGCAAAGCACCCAGGAAGTCCCAATAGCTGGAATTTTATTTCATTATTGTTTTCTGACACATTCTGTTCACATTTCAGCATGATGGACAGGGATTGTAATAATGCAACCATAAGAGGAGCTGATGCTCTGACAGGATCTCATGTGGGTACATCCAGAAAAGGGAGAGTGAGTGAAAAAAGGCAAGATACAGCTGACAGCGAAAAGAGCCCTCTAGGAAACAACAAATACAGAAGTAATAGCAGTCCTTCAAAATAACTAGGTATGCCATCATTTTGCATTAAGCTGGGTTTGTGATTTGGGGTTATTTTCTTTTATTAGCAAGATTTTCACTAGTCACAATTGAATCTGAGCTTTGTATTCAAGAAAGGAAATATTTCCATCATCTCCTCTGATGTCACCCCAGAGAGAAGATTAGAAGATTAACTGTGTCAGGTGACACCAATCCAGCAGCAGGAAAAATAATTTTGCACATTCAAAGAGAAAATGGGAGAGAAATTCCAGCTATCTCCAAGAAATGTGAACCTTACTAGTGATAATCACTGGCTCACAGAGAAAACATTTTATGCAAATGTGCACATCTACAGTAAATAAAATAAGAAGATCAAAGGCTTGGAAGAGGATTTATCTTAAAGAAGAAAGGAATGGATAGTCTGAAACTCTGTGGTATTTTCATCCCACTTAATTTACAAACAGTTGCATTCTCTGGGGAAGAGCTGTGAAAGACCACTGAAATGATGTGAGGAAAAGACTACATCCAAAAGACAGAACTGAATTCTGAGCTGTCTTGGTTCTTGGTGACAATTTCTCCTAACACAATGAGCCAAAATCAGCCTGCCACACTGCTCTAGTGAGATGCATCTGCACAAGGATGGAGAAATGGTGAGCACAACCACATGAGCCCAGCTTCTGGGGTCTGCTGACAAACATGAGTGGTTTGCTGAGCCAGTTCTGCTGTCTGGTTCTGCAGGAGTCACTCAGCATAGGGGACCATGGACAAAGCTGTTTTCCCATCCATACATGGTAAATTTTCATGCACAGCTGCTATTAGAGTTATTGGGAGTTCCCTCTCCAGAAGTTCCAGGTGTTACTGAATAGTCTCCCAGAGAACATAAAAAGCCAAGAAAAATTATATGATTCAATGTGATCTTGCTGCTTTTGGTTTTAATGACATTATCGTTGTTTATTTTAGTGGGATTGAGTCTTGCACAGCTGAGTGAAGCTGCATTTGCTCTGCACAGATCTGGTGGAAAAAAGTGTCAAGCTCTGAATGTAAATATTACAGTATCATGTGGTGGGTTTGAGAAGAAGGTGAGAAACTTGCAAACCTGATTTGGCAGCTACAAAAATAGCACACAGGCAAACAGATGGTCTCTACAATAAGGGAAGTCTTTAAAAGATTCACAGATTAATGAGCTCTGCCAGGTTTTTAGTGGTTCCTACCAAAATTCCTATAAATCAGTCTAACTGGTCAGGGAGGCAGAGATCAATAACTTGCCTAGACAGCTTGTACATCCAAGGTTAGCTGACAAAGGCTTCAGGCTGGAAAATCCCAAGAGCAATTACAGAGGCACAGTGTCAACCTTTAGGAAGGCAAAAGCCACAGTGTTCATCATGTACCATCAGTGCTCTGGGGACTAATTGCAGCTGCCTGTGATCAAGGATATCCATTCAGTGATAAAGAAAGGTGAGGTGTCAGGCACACTGAATTATTGGCTCGTCCTGGAAACTCTGAAATTTGTTTTGAAGAAGTGAGAGCATCCTCTGTCCACTGCAGGTCAGAGAGAGACCACACCTTCACCTACCCATATTAAAAGCAATCCCAGACAGCATATTAGCAAGGCAGAATACTAAGCACAGTCCTACCTTCAAAGAAATGATGTCTCATTTCCATTCTCATCTCCAAGACTTTCTTCCTGCTCAGTGCTATGTCAAGCATGGCAAGATCCTTACACTAACTGAAAATAAGACATTAAAATTGTCACTGGAAAAAGGTTACTGGCCAACTAAGAGATGGGGATTTCATCCCAAACTTGTAAGAGGAGCAAACTGTGCTTTTGAGAATGACCAGCAACAGAAACAGAGCACCAGGGAGATCTGATCTGATAATCCTCCAGCTGATTATCTGTCCAGCTGTTTTTCTCCAGCAAAGCAACTGCTATCCCCCAAACACTGACTGAAGATCTGCCATGCTGTGAAAAAAAATTGAGTAAGGAATTGATAATGAAATCAGAGTTGAAGAGTAGGGAAAATTATTCATTAGGGTATCTATGAAGTTTGTAACATGGTGCACTTTACAACCCACCTTCATTTGCTTTTCTGCCAACATTCGTCACTAGTTTTTGACAGTGGGAATGATCTGGGAGGGGTTTCCATTCTTAGTCATTTGGAGCCGCCTCTGTCTTACAATAAACACAGTTACAATTAACGGAAGCGGTGACCTTGTTGGCAATTTCTGAAAAGAGGACAAGACTCCTTGGGAGTAGTGAATTAAGCAGACTATTACCACATAAATAACCTCTGTAAATCACATTGTGGGTGAGTCATGTTGCTGGGGTAAAAGGTAAGCTTGCCTGTGACTGCTCAGATAGCACATAAGTGGTGTTTCCAAGCAGTTTTTATTGAAAACAGGATTAGATTTGGTTGATGTTGATGTTTTTCACTACATGCACCTCCAGCTGTCTTATGAAGACATTCAAGAACCCCTTGGTGTGGTCGGACTCTTGGGTCCAGGGATGGGAAGCCTGGGCTAAGGTACAGAGCAGGGACTACAGAACCTTGGGATTGAGCCAGGCAGGGCAGGGTGACAGGCACTCAGATCCTTGGGGAGAATCAAAACTCCCCTGCCAGCATAGAGATGAGGAAATCCTGGAAGGGGGCTAAGTGACTTCCCTAGTGTCATTGCATGAGGCTGTAACATGGTGGCAGGGGAGCCTGGTCCCTGTTCCACAGTAGGCAAGGGACAAAGAGGAGAAACCATTGAATCAGCCTGTCAATTTGGAGTGCTGCTTGCAAACAAGAAAATATCAATAACACTAATTTTCTTAGTGCTATAAAAAAAAAAATAAATCTGTGCTTCCATTCAATACTCATAAAAAGTGTGAAAATCTTTATTTTTGTTTCCTATTAAAAGTCTGAAGGTACAGAAAAATATTTTTGTGAGACAGGCTGATGGTATGCCTGGCATTGGTCTCTTGGGGTATTGGTCAGGTACAGCTGCTGCAAGACTGGTGGAAATGGGGCATCTTTTCACTCAACCAAAACCTCTGCCTCATTGTACTGAAATGCTGAAGCTGGTCCAGGAGTGCCCTTTGGAGACTTACCAACAACCTGGCTGCAGCTGGCTGCCTCACCACAGAGCTGCAGCAGCTTTGAGATTTGCTTGGTGTCCACCTGGCTGGGGTTGCTCTCTGGTGAGCTGCAATCACTTCTGTGACTGAAACATCTTACAACCATTCTTGAGATACTAAACAGTCCAGCAGCATGTACTTCATTCAACATACAGGCAAATGTTCCAGCCTGCTCTGAGAGCTGGAGTCATTCAGGAATCCCAGATCAAACATTTTATACTTTTAAACTGTAGGGAAAAGTTTCCTTCCCATTTCCTAATTTGATGGATGAAACTGCTTTTTCCTTCTCAGTCTTCCAGTTCACTCATCCAGTACTCATCCAGGGAGAACGTGAGGACTGAATTTTTCCCCCTGTCATTTCTGCACACAGGAGTGGAGCAGTGAGGGCAATACTGGCATTTTCGTACAGAGTTAAACAAACCTAAGAACTCTCATCTTAGGGCAGAGCTGAGGTTGTTTCTGCCTCTTGACATTCCCTAGGGCTGTCTTATGCAGTTCTCAGGGATGTCTTGTCCACACTGTGCCTTTATTCCCCTTCAACACAAAGCAAGCTAGTATTCTTGCTTTATCCTAGATCCATTCCTCACCAATCACTTTAGTAATCCACAGATATGAGAGGAATGAGTAGTAGCAGGTGAACACTTGCGTCTGAAACCCTGGTTTACAGCTAATCAACAGTGCTGGCACATAAAATCATCATTATGTTGTGCAGAGCAGATCCAGATGTGCTGAAGGGCCATCCCCAGGCCATTACTGCAGCGGCTAATGTGGACTAATCAGGGATTCTGGTCTTCTTGAAGTGCAGTATCAGTGTATAGTGAATTACATTTTATCACAATATTATAGTTAAAAGTTTCAAAACCTTATCAATGACAAGATGTTAAACTCACATGGAATAGACCAGAGAAGCCCAAAGGCTGCAGAACTGAAAATTAAACCACCATTGATAGTTTTTCCTTAATTTAGAAAGCAGCAGAAGCCTAAGAGAAATTTGTCTCACAGCAGAGCCCAAATCTAAGGAAATTCCATGTATGGTCAAATGTCACGTTGTTTCTCTTGCAAAGGGCAATGTGGCAATTTTAATTCCATTTGGAGAGAAGTCTTTTGCAAGATGAGTTTTTCAGTAGGACAAGGGGAGGGAGAGAAAACAAAGTGAGTTTTTCCTTTCAGCACACATGCATTCAGAAATCTGACTGCTCATTTTTAAAAGGTTATGACTCCCTTCCCCACTCCTCCCTGTGGCATAGCCAGGCTAGCCATACCTTCACCACCAGTCCTCCCTTCCTAAGGTCTCCCTTCCTCTGAGTGGCTCCTCAGATGAAAGCAAATCCTCAGAAATGCACATGCTGTTGGCACTGAAATGACAAAGGCTCCCATCCACACATCTACAGGCGGAGTTTGGACCAGTGCTTTCTTGCCAATTTAACATTCCTTTTCATCGCTCTTTCCTCAAGAAACAAGATTTGTGCAGATTTATTTTGGTAGTAAATCCTCACCCCACTAGCCAGTTCCAAAAGGCATTAAAGTTCCTGCAGTTTCCAGAAATCATCTGCGACTCTTCAAAGGGGAGAGATTGGACAAGTTTAAGGCTGCCTAAATAGAAACAGCAGTACGTGTGGGCTGGCTGGCCATGAAGCACACACAGAGCCCCAGAACTGGTGTGCATGTGCCACCTCTAGCCCTGTCAGTGGCACAGGCAGCATTATACAGACACAGGAGGAAGGTGGGGATCCAAAAAGGAAGGCTGGAGTGTCAGGCAGCACTACAGTGGAAGCTGCTGCGATGTGATGGGGATGCTCAAGATAACGGGGTGAAAAACAGGAGTCACTGCAACTATGAAAGGTAAAGAGGAGCATGTCAGTGTTCATTAGCAATGCAGAAGTTCAGGGTCTGTTCCTGTCCCAGGCAGCCTGCCTAGGGTCCACTGCCTGGTGCCCACCGACTCCCTGCGCTGAGCAGGGCTGTGCTTGACCTCAAGTCCATCCCTGTAGGACTCGGTACTTTCAGAAGGAAGCTGGAAATACATCTCTTTGCTCCTGGAAGTCATCTTCATCACCTTCACCTTCCTCCCTGACCTTCCTGCCTCCACTCTCACCCTCCTGCACTGCTCAGAAGAAGGAGGCACATCTTTCTCAGCTGTGAATCCTCCTTCCTAGCCATTTCACTGCTTCTCCAGGTCCTAACCAGTCCCAGAGGAGAGTCTCCAGCTCTCCCCACTCTCCTTTCCATTTCCCCTGCTCGCTGCTATTTATTGCACTACGGTATTCGGGGGAGGAATGCAGTCCCAGGGAAAGGGCTGCTGCTGCCAGGACTCAGCAGGCTAAGTTTAGTTACTGGCTCTGCCTGGGATTGCCTCTGTAACACTAATCAAAGATTAGATTTCTCCCTGCCTCAGTTTCCCTCTGTAGATAGCAAAGTTCCCTCTTCCAACCTGTTTGGGTGGGAGCTGGATTATACAGTTTATTCACACTGCTCTGGTCCCCAGAGCTCCTGCCCTGGAGGAGATCTTGGTGTATTTCTACAATCAGTACAGACATGTTATGTTTTCATTTAAGGTGTTGTTATGTTTTTGATATGAAACATAAAAATACTAATGAGAGCTAGATTATTATTATTATTATTATTATTCACATTATGCTTTTATTAAAAATTTTGAATGCAGTTCTATTTAAATTGCAATTCCCTGAAATTACTCCGGGATTACTCTCACAATTCTAGATATTGATGTGAAAGCTGATGGGACCACAAGCAGTCCGTCAGTCTTAGAGCCCTTCCCATAGGTTTCCCAGGAAGAAGTCAGTCTTTGGAGGTGTAACCAGAGCTATTGTCTGTATTGTGGGAATGAAATGACAAGAGTTTATGAGCAACAAGAAAAGAAAACCCTCTATGTATGAGCTGAAGTCTTGACTTCATGCTGTCTCTTTAAAAAATTGCTCATATGATACATTAAAAAGCAAACTTCTATCACATACATATTTCATCTGCACCTTGGAACTGTAATTAATGGCACAGGAGGCTCCATTTGACAAGCTATCCTCAGGGCAGACTTTTTACTTCTATCTACATCAACAGTGCTTACTGCTACTGTTTCCCTTGGCAAAACTCCTCAGCTTCCCCCCTCCGTAGCAGGGAGGTGAGCAGATGTGAGGCTAATCCACGTTTCTCTCTCCATTGATGAATATTTCCCTCAGATACAATAGGACTACAGAGAATAATTTTTCAAACATGGAAGAAGACACATGGGGACACACACAGCAGGAGATGAAGAAAAAACTCCTGTTTGTAAAGCCTGCCTGCTGTGTGAAATGATCAATGCTAATTCAGGCTGAATACGATCGAAATTAAACACCAAGGGCCAAATTAGTCCCTGGTGAAGCACCAGTAACCCAAAGGCAGATGACTTGATTTCACTGAACTTAGGCCAGGAGCGAATATGACCCCCAGTGTTAAGTGGCATCTAACAGTACGGCCACGAAACCTGAAATACATCACAGACACCCAAATGGGAGAGTTCTGGTTGTGGCTGGTGTTCCAGTGCATGTGACTAGTTTTTAGTTTTTGACCACTGTTACCCCAGTAACTATTTCTGGTGGTCATTTACCCCCATCCTTTTCATAGCAATGGTGTTTATTTACCTTTGTCTTTATGAAAAGGTTGCAGAGGCTCTCTGAAAATATGAGGAACAATAAACGAATTTGGTTTATATACCTGTCAAATATTAAATGAGTTGTGTTTTTTCTAACCAGTTACAATGGCAGGGGGGGAAAAAAAAAAGAAAAATAAAAAAAGAAAAAAGTGGTAACCTTTATGAAAGATCTGCCTGATATAACACATGCTCATACAATGTGTACTGAATCCATCACAAAGCAAATCAGCTTGCAGCAGGATGGAGATGCACTGACATTAACTCTGGGGAGAACTGAGGTGGTATGAACCATAGGATCCCAAAGGCTTTCAAACACCAATTTATGGATCTTAGGCTATAAACAGGAAAGAATTTAAGTTTTGCTTTCTCCTTGTGTTTTATAGCATGTAAAAGCTGAGTCTGCTGAGGCTGGTTCCTCTGTTTGAGGGGACATGCAGTGCTGCAGTGTTACCCAGCAGCTCTCTGCAGGGACACGCGCCATCATGGCAGGGACTGTTTCCAGGCTCAGCCCAGACTGTTTGCACAGACTCTGCTCCTGATTGTCCAGGGCCTGGGCATCTGCCCAAAGCCTGGACAAGCAAGAACTGAATTCAGTGGGAGCTTTTCCAGCAGCTCTCAGGGTACTGGGCCAATACCCAATAGTAGGTAATACTTACAGCCTGATTATAGACCATGTGCATTCCCCTGCGCACTTTCAATACCCAAAAGTAGAATCTTGTATTTGGTGTTCTGACTCTAAGGTTTATCCTGCTGATCTATATTTGCATTATATTGAATTATTTCATCTATAATCTGGCAATAGCTAACACTGCTATCTCTTCTTACCAGTGACTCAGATACATTGCCAGGTTGGATGGGGCCCTCAGCAATCTGGTCTAGTTAAAGGTGTCCCTGCCCATGGTAGGGGATTGGAACTAGGTGATCTTTAAGATCTCTTCCAGCTTTAACCATTCTATAATTCTATAAAATCTCAGAGGTGGGATGGCTCTGCAAGCTCAATCTATTGAAAGAGGTTTTACAAAACCATAGCCAAAACTTGGCTTTTTGTCTGGCTCTCTTTCTAGATTCTGTCTGGGTTTAATTTGGCTTTTTGATCTTCCAAAGAAAGATTTCGTTCTTTTGGGTAATTTATCCATACCTCGTTATTCACTACGTACATCTCTATTCCTATTTAATTTAATACTGCAAAACATTGCTTGAATCTTCATCTACAGCCCTTGAAAGAGTTCTTTGTGAGTAGCATCATTGAATTTATCAGTAATAAATGTTGTAAGATTAGAAACACACAAGAATGAGGAAAACTAGCAAACCTTGTAATTCTGAGACTCAGATAGTATGGATACTTCATGTTTCCAAAATTACTGTCAGAGCATGGGCGCTAATACAGCTTCATAGTGAGGTGACACAGGTTATTAAATCAATGATGAGGAACACATAAAGGAGACAGACACATCAATATTGGGCAGGGGACCTTAGAGGACAGAGAACTAATGCAACAGAAACACATGAATTCAAGATAGAAAAGGTCCATTTTGGCCTGGTACCCAAAAGCTGCAAGAACTAAGAGAGTTGTCATTCTCCCAGTCAACCACCTTGTCCTGGGCAGAAATGAAGATGTAGGAATATAATGAAATAGAGGCAGTGACAAGCTATAAAAACGTTCTTAAGAATTCAGTGTCTCACATTTTTATAGGTAAGTGGATGCTCTGGTCGGCTCAGGTATGTTGGTCTCGCAGCTGAAAAGGCAAGGAGGCCAGAGCCTTGAGAGAGCCCCCTCAGCGCCATCGCCTTCCCAGACTTGGCACCACTGAGTGATTTAGGCACTGGATCTCCTTCTGAGAAGACCAGAATTGCTCATAACCTGAAGCAAGTTGCACAGTGCAGGCCTGGAAGGGGCCCGGAAAGGAGACCTTGCCAAACCTGATCCTATTGCCTTGACTGGCCCTTAGAAGGTGTTATAACTTTGCAATCATTAATTAGGATCTGAGCATCTCTGTGAGGGCAGTGTCACCTGTTAAGTCACCAATGCCTTGTGAGGATGATGTGGGAGAAGGAGGGCTGGGACACACCTGCCTGGTGTTAGCATGGCCCCAGTATGACCCCCTGGAGCACATTCACCATTCAGCCCAACACTGGCTGCTAAAATGGCAGGACAACAGCTAAATCTGCCTGTCTGGTGGGTACCAGTGATGGTGTCTGTGGATCTGGTGGCAGGGCTCAGCTCTCTCCACCTGGGCAGGGGTTTCCTCTCCCCTCTCCTCTTCTGCTTGCTGCACTCACCCCAGCTGTGCTATACACCACCACACACTCCTGCTCAGTCCCTCTATCACCTGCTGGAAAAGAACAGCAATGCCTGTGTGATTAAAGATAATGAGCTGCTGATTAGCACTGGAAAACACAACTGGAAACATTTCATTTCTATTGCCTTTTTTTGTTGAGTTAATTAAAATAAAACACAAAATCTCTCAGCTGTATTACCATGCCTGCATGGCTCAAAGCACTTCGACTGAACAGGTTTGCAATTAATACTTACATTGACTTCCACCTGCCATTAGCATAACAAAAGAGACTAATAGCACCTTTCAGACAATTCCCAGTGATGCAGCTCTTGGAGTCCTTGGTCTGTTACCTGCTTGCTGTGGGGATGCTTGAGCTGCAGGGAAGGTGCAACACAATCCTTCTCCTACAAGCGCGAGATTTTATGAAGAAGTCACGCTAAGAAGAAATGTCCATGGACTACCTGCTCTATGGCATTTAAACTGGGCTTTAAACAATGTTTTAATATCTGTCAGCTGCTTGAGGAGGCTTCGTTCAGGAGGTCTGTGAAAACTTTGGCTGTAGCATTAGGGAGAGTATCTTTGACCCCACGCCAACGGTTCGGAAATTTCTGGGCTGTGTTTTAGTCTGAGAGCAGCACTGCAATCAGTAAGGTCACGCAAGCAGAAACTAATGTTCATGTTTGTTAGATGACCCAACCCTCTACATGTGCTCTGAGTCTAAAATCACTTCTAAACCCTGCGGTCATATCTGACTGCCCTCTCCTGGACCATGATGGAGTTGCTATTGCATTTTTCCAACCAGCTGAACACTTGACCTACAGAAATTACACTTTTTGCTATTTTAGAGTTATAACATGCATATGACATGTATATAACACACAAATATAGTATATTTACTATGTATATAGCACGCAAATATAATCTATATGCTATGTATATAACATACACTGGCATACATTTATATGAGACAAAGGCATATATAACTGAATTCTCTGCAATTCCAAGAGCATGATTACAATTCATCTACTTCTTCATGCAATTGTTTATAAATATGTCTGCTCTTTTAAGAGCTACCAATCTTACAATCTCACTAGATTTACTGAAAAACATTTTAGTAACTGGGGCAGGCACTCTCATTTTTAAGCTACATTCCCTCTCTCACCTATATGTTACATTAATCATAGTAATGACTGAGTTTAAATGAAAGATACACATAGATTTCTTGTACTTTTCAAAATGGCCACCTATTTTTCAGCAGTTTCAGCAAAAAGCATGCATAGAATTTGACTCTCTGCAAAGAATTAAGTAATTAATACAGGAGGGTTTAGCCAAAACCAAATTTAATGGTTTTATAAATGCTAATTTTGTGGAGAAGATTGTACATGGATGTATTTAAATTCTCCTTTTAAGGAGTTCCTTATAACCAGGAGATAAGATATCACCAAGAGCAGCAAAGTTTCACATTGTTACTACTAAGCATTGCTGTTTCTTCTGGGCAACTCAGAATCATAGAATGGCCTGGGTTTGAAGGGTGCTTAAACATCATGCAGTTCACCCCTCCTGCCATGAGCATGGACACCTTCTGACAGAACAGGTTGCTCTAAGCCCTATTCAACCTGGCTGTGAGCACTTCCAGCTATGGGACATCCACAACTTCTCTGGGCAACCTGTTCCAGTGCATCACCACTCTCACAATAAAGAATTTCTACCTAATACAAATCTATCATCTTTCAGCTTAAAGACATTAAACAAAAGAAAACTTGCATCTATGATTTCTATTTACCAAGGCAGATTTCAGGGGCAATCCATGGCACAAAGCTCCATCGCTGCTGGAGCAGCTGCCTGGGCTGCTCAGGCTGAGACCAGCAGAGCCTCCTCAGGAGCTGCTGAGGCTGGTGGGCTCAGCAGGCTCAGCGTCCTGCTGGCCTGTGACAGATGCTGCACTGACACACAGTGCTGCCACTGGGTTGGGCATGACAGTGTCAAGGAACAAACATAACAGCCACCCACTGTACAACAGGACTGGTGTCATGGGGTGGAGGAGTGACACAGTAGCTGGGGTGTAACACCTCACAGCAGCACAACTCACCGGCAGCCATGCAGCAGAAGGGTCATCACTTCTCAAAATGTCTGGCCTAGTTTTGACTGCTGTATGAAAATATCTAATTAGTCTCCAGTGTGGGAAAGAGGATGTGTAGTTAATCATTTAGGAGGCACATTAGTTTTGTCCCATATTCCTTATTAAGTTGGCTGAAGTCTTTAGGTATCTGAAAGTGTCTTGCAACATCTCCTGCAAACAGGCTGTCACCTCTAAGTAGCACTGGGTGAAGCAATAAAACTAATCAAATTCATTATCCTTCCTTTATGTTGGTATTACTCCATTAATTTCAACAGCCTCCCTTGACACATGCAGGTATAAAGGAATACCAGACACCTGCTTTGCTATTTTTGGAAGCTGACTTCAACACAGGAAGGTCAGAAAAGCATCTGTGGGCTTATTTAAATAATATTCTCTTTTTTTTTTTTTTTTAACCTTCTAAAATTTTCTTTTATAATAACGCATTTAAAGGCATTTTACTGAAGAAAGAACCTAAAGCAGACATATTTGTTTTACAGAAAAGAGCAAAATATTTTAAAATTCATGCTAGGCAATGCTTAATTCAATAAGAATTAGGGGTTTGGCTGTGTCTTAGGTTTATGCATGGTTTTTAAAAATTGGCATTGATACTCTGGGGACTACCACAAAGACAAACTCACTAGAAAAAGCAGGGATGAGCTGCTATCATTCATTCCCTATTAATAGAAGCAGGGATGTTGCAACCCATGGGGTGGGAGAGCAGATGCAGCCCTTTCCCTGCTTCCACCTACACCATAGCTGTGCTGGGAAAGCCTCTTGTCCACTGATGGTGGGAACTAGGTGGGCTGGGAAAGGACAGGACACTATGGTCATGCTCCAACAGCCAAATGGATGTGTTGTATGGGACTTCCCCGCCCCGGTTTAGTTACCCTTACAGGAAAAAAACTAACAATAAACAAAACCAAACCAAACCAAACAAACCACCCCAGCCCTAAACTGTGTGGAAATGTTGTCAGCACAATATTCTAAATAAATGACGCTGTATACAGTGTCAGCTTGTGGGGTCACATCAGGGGTGGTTGGTCAAGATAACACAGGAGAAATGGCCAATGCTGTGTCCACTTTTCCCTCTGCAGTCCCAGAAAGACTGAAAAACATCCCATGCTCTACCAAATGAATGAACAAACCTGTGCTGAGTGATAAACATGCTGGCTCATTGATTTGGTTGATCTTGCCAAATTAAACTAATCTCATGCAGATAGTGATCAAAATCCAGCATTCTGCTGTAGCTGTGAGGAGCTACTCTGCAAAGAGGTGCTGGAGTGAGATGAAAATGGGGCAATCACCTCTTCTGGGCAACATCACTGGAATCAGCAGGGGAAAAAGAAAACAAGAGGTAGAAGTGCACTGCAAAAGCAAAACATGAGAGTGGGCAGATGTAAGCTCCATTAGCTCCTTAAGGGTGGAGCTGTTGGCCTGCTGGGAAATAATTGTCCATTTTATGTCTTGATATTAGAAAGAAATTAACTAAAAGAGCCAAGGCAGTTTGAACATTTGAGCTACTTAATTATGCCTTTTAAATTTGTCTTTGAAGCCATGGAGCAAAGGATGAATGAAACATCCTCTGAAGGTCCTTATTAAACATTCTCTGAAGGTCTTTATTAGTTATTCCCTTCTCTGATGGCAATAATAATTACATTGTCCTACATTGAGGAGTGTTCCTAGTGAATCCCCATACTCCTTGATAACATTTCCAGCAGGGCAGGCTAAGATAATGATGGGTAATTAGAGCTCTGGCTGCAGGGTATGGAAAGCCATGGAGCTCAGTGGTGAATATCCCTCCTGGGCAGAGCATCCTAGCCTCATCTCCCAGGGCTTAAGTCAGATGGAAAAATCCTGCAACTGACAGAAAATCCTGCTCCAGTGATTTGATTCCTTCCGTGTGTGGGGGCTCCAAGGGAATTTCCTTCCTTACTACTGGCTGCAGACAGAATAGTAGATAAGACCTTTGTTAGGTTTTAACCACTGGAAAACATCATTATTCAGTCTATGTGCTGCATGACACAATACTGAATATCCTGACTCTATTAAACATTGAAACCTATCCACTAATGGCCCACGGCAAAAAAAGAGTCATAAAAAGGCCGTGGTGTCTCAGTAGCACTTTTGTGCCGCTGATGTTTCATCTGGCATTTGCAAAGTGAAACTGCCCAGAAATTGCATCCCTGGAGCACCTGCACCTGTGGCAGCAGCAGCTCTGGCGAGGCAGCAGGCAGGAAATGGCAGACTGCAATGGGACTTTCCCTGGCAGCACCTGACACAGGCATGAATAATGAAGGGACTCATTAATCATTTACAGAATAGCTGTTCCTGTGGATTCATCGGTATTGGAGATTCATGTTGAAGTCTTTTTCTTTTGATCCCACTGAGCATTTTGTGCTTGGCAAGGTCATACTGCCCCTAGGATGGGAAAAATCATATCAGGAGAGGGTTTTGCAGCCCATGGTTCAGCCACTTCGGGTGCAGCACTTGCTCACAAATCACAGCACTAGTCCAAGTACAGACTGGCCATGAACCTAAAAGGGATGTGCACTCTTCAAAGAACAGAAGAAAATGTGAAAGGAAGTAAAAAAATCATTAAAAATGTAACTGTTCCCCCCATCCATCATCTGCCAGCGCTCTGTTTCCAGAGCACAGCCCTCCTACTGCCTTCCCAGCACCTCGACTCCCTTCTTCCCTCCATCTCTCCCCCCTCTTCTCCACCGCCAGGGAGGGACACGGCTACCCAGACCCTGCGAGGACCCCCAGCTCCACCCCAGACCTCCTTCACACACACAGACCCCTGTAGTGCCCTGGGGCTCAGACTGGCCTCCTGTGCTGCCCAGAGCTCCCCTGCCCTGCCTGCGCTGCCCTGGCCGCGCTCCCGCCGCTCCGGCTGCACCGGCCGCTCTCGGCCACAGGAGGGGAGCGCTGCCGCACGCAGCCAGCCTGTTCCCTGCTCGCTCCTGTCGGGAAGCACGGGCCGTGCCCCAGCCCTTCACTGCGGGACACGGGGGGTCGGCAGGAACACCCCGGGCAGGGCGCTGCAGGAGGGAGGGAGCGGCCGGGATCCCCGGGTCCCCTACAGCACATCGGTAACCACCCTCACAGCCTAATCGCGTGCGAATTACTGTAATAAATAATTCAGCCCGCCACCATCACCCCGAGCAAGGACCGTGTGTGTGATCACACCCGCGGTGTGTGTGTCAAACGTGGCGTGGGGCTCTGTCAGCGAGTCAAACGTGTCAGGTGCCCAAAACACACAACACAGTCAGTCATGGCATCCACATCTCGCTGTGCTCTTCACAGAGCACCCAGGACTGGGGAAGACATGATGTGCTGTGATTTCATGTTCCCGGAACATTTATTCACAGCTAAGACCCTTCTCCATAGTATCTAAAAATATATATTCTGTCGTTAATGTGTCGTTTGTCTGGGTTTGGTGGACATTTCTAGATGCTTGGTAGGTGCTCTGATCTGCCTGCTCTGGTGGCTGCCTGGCTGTAGCCACACAGCTTTCGGTAGCCTCATCAAAGGTTGGGACACATGGCTTTAAGGCAAATACTGGGCTGGATCCGAAGCTTGTTGAAGTCAACAGGGCTCCCACTGGGGTTTTTACTCAGGCCTATCATTAATTCTCTAATGAAATTAACCGCTTATCTTTATTAGATGGACTCTTCAATGAATTGATTAATCTGGAAGACTTCTCCCTGACAGATTTTCAGAGCCCCACATGCTTCTGCCTCTGCGTGGAGCCCAGCCTGCCCTCAGCCAACTGTGCTTTGCTTCCCAAGGAGCTAATCAGCTGGCCCATCTCCTCTCAATCAATAAGCATTTATTCTAATTGAAACCAACATTGACTGGATACCAACCAGGAATGTGAAATGCTCTATAAATAATGTGCATGAGATGGAGCCTGAGAGCAGGCAGTGGCAGGGCTGTCATTGGGAGTGCTAATGCGGGGGGGGGGGAGATGCCACCTAGTACTGTGTCACTCTCCCAATGCCCTATTTACAGCTCTCACCAGGGAGCTCCCTGTCTCATTTTGATGATGAATTAACTTCCTCTGATGGATCAGTCTTTCAGTCCCCCATTGCAACACCTTGCAGAATGCACTGCCTAACGAGAATTCCTCATTAACATATAAATCATGGTGTATTCCTTTTTGGCACCTTAGGCAAAACAATGGGCTGAGAGCTCCCTCCTCATCAAGCTATTCCCTGGAGGGAGAACTTTCATTGATTGCTAAATGGAAGGTGGAAAGAGTGAAATCACTTAATTGTATGATTCCTCTGATGTGCTACACTGTAGACTTTAAGTAAGCATATGACTTCCCCAGTGGGGATGCTGTCTTCACATTTTATTGCAGGACAAGGTATGATTCTTCTCTATCATAGCCAGTTGCAGTAATACATGGTCAAGTGTTAATTTACCAACAGTATCAGGGTCTTTTGAATACCCCAGTCAATCTGGGAAATGCCAGCAAAAATACCCTCTGGCATTTAGTGTTTTATATCTAAGTGCTACAAACTCTGTGGGTGACGGTAGGTGGCTGCCTCAGTTTTTCTGCCTGTCTGGGCAAGTTAGGATCACCCGAATTAGTAAATTTTCAGTTTACCCACTAAAGCAATTAAAGAAATGGCCCCAAACTACCCCTGTTTCTCATTAGCTGGACTATACAGAAACTCTTCTCTGATTCCGGATTTTCATATGGTTATGCTATGGGCTGATAGAGCATGTGGCAGCTGTGTCTGCCAAATCCAGCTTGAAAAGCAGAACAGGAAGCACCACATCGTCCACTGTGTCAGTGGTGAGATTCAGTGAGATTGGTGAGAGATAACACATTTTAGTTCTGCCTCAAGCCTTAATAATATGGCCAGGCAATGGCTCATGCTGACACCTGCTGCTGCTGCAGCAGGAAGGAGCTGTTGAGTGCTGGGAACCTGCAGTGCAGCCCCCTCAGAGCACCTCCTTCCTCCTCCGGAGCTGCACCAGAGCTGTGGCATGCAGGACCCTGTGAATCCATTATCAGCATAGTGTCAGCACCTAGAGGAGTAATGAGCACTGTGAACTAGTTCACTTGGATGAATGGCAAGGAAACCTGTTGACCAAACGTTCTCAACCCATCCTATGTGCTCCTCCAACTTCCACACCAGTGGCACAGCCCATGTAATCTGTCCTTCCCGCACTCTAAGGGAAGCCTGCCCTGTGGCCTCACCCATTCCATGGCATGTCTGCTCAATGAATCAAACTTCCATATGGCGCATTTGGCATGAGGTGACTGTCTGGAGAGCACACCAGATGGTCTCTGAGGAACAGGATGTCGTTGCTTCCTACAATACCTCATCCCAGACAGTACAGCAGAAAGTCTGTGTCTGCTTTCCAGTTCTACAAATGTACTTTTTACTGGAGTCTCCATGGTCTCAGGGAAGATGCAGAGAGGGATTAGCTGAAATACTTACATAGCCCAGCACCTGAGGCCAAGGTGAAAAGCATTTCCGAGTCTGACCAGCCCCAGGGGTGGATCTACAATGACAATTCCACCACATCCTTCTCACCAGCAATCTACCAGTTCCTGAGCTCAGGCAACCCAGCTTCCGTGCAAAGTATCGCCAGTGCTGCCCTGTCCCTGCTTTTCCTCTCTCCTTCCATCCCCAGCTGTTCCTTCACAGCAGCTCTTTCTCCACAGGCTTTCTCCTACTCTGCCCTACCTGTGGTCCTCAGGTTGAGGATAAATGCAGTTAAATCAGAACATACACCATCTTCTTTTCTCCTTTCACCTTTTGTGGGGAACTTTATAATTTCACCCTAAAATCCCTGAAGAGTTTTTGTCACTTTTTTTCTGTCAATTTTTGAATTTCAAAAGGAATATTAAGAATGTTTTCACTGATGCAAATTTGCCTTTTTGCTGTCCTACCTTCTATGAACACTAGGCAGCAGCTTACCCACCTTTACATCAAACACTAAGCGCAGCCTCCAAATTTAAGTATGCACAAGCCAGTTCACCCTCCCTTTGACCTTCTGTTTACCATCCATTTGCTACATTACCCAGGATTTAAAGCAAGGGTACATTTTTTTCTTGTTTTGTGTTTACATTAGAGAGATTGGTATCAGTTTAATTAAATCATCTTAATATAATTTCATAACAGGCACTGTTTTCCTTGTGCAGACAACAAGAGCATGGAGCCAGCGTAGCTCCATCCAGCTCTGCTGCGGTGGGGCTGAGCCAGCCAGGCAAGAAGAGAAGCCCACAGCAATGCAATTTGGAGTCCTTGCCTTCACCAGCACTGCCAGAAGGAGAACTTGGAAATTCCAGTAAGTCTTCTTGGAAGTCGTCCTAAAAGGTGTCCTTTGTTAACATGCAGAAAACGTTAAAATTTTTCATCGCTGCTGAAAGGAAGCCTTGTGCCATTGCTGCAACGCGAGCTATAAAATAGAGCACACAGGGAAAGTTCCTCCTAAATTCCAGCACCTTTTGGCCATTTATGCGTCACAACACCCATTTCTTTCATTTTTGCAGAGTGCTATTTTCAGTTTTACAACTTTTTTGAGGTGCTGTTCACTTACCAGCCAAGTCTTATCTGGTACACCAGGGTTAATCCATAGCTGTCCTGGCACCACCCTTTTGCTTTTCAGAAATTAGTAGAGGGACCTGGAATTCTGACTGTTTAAACTGCTGAATATTTTCTTCATAATTTTTAACTGTGGGATTAAGTCATGGCTGTGGCCATCACTTCTACTGACTCAAGGGAGGGGAAGAATTCATCTCTATTAGAAGGCTGTGTGATCAAAATGATTTATACCCATCATGCATTCATCCTTTTCAAATTTACTGTGTGTCACACAGATGCAAATGATAAATGTCTTGTGAGGAAATGAAACCCATTATGAGTGACTTTGAGCACGTCACCCAGTTCTCTGGGGAGCCTCAGCTGTCTGCAGTCCTGGGAGCAGCTTTCAGAAAGCAGCCCACAGTGGCAAAGCTTCCCACCAGCAAGAGTGACCAAGAGGTGGAACAAGTCAAAAGGAGGCTTATGATCATGTGTGCTTGTTTTAGCTGGGGTAGAGCTAATTTTGTTCCCAGTGGCTGGTATGGGGCTGTGTTTTGGATTTGTGCCGAACATAGGGTTGATAATATAGAAATGTTTTTTGTTATTGCTGAGCAGCGCCTAGACAGAGCCAAGGCCTCTTCTGCTTTTTGTACTGCCATACAAGGAAGTTGGAGCTGCATGGGAGGCTGGGAGGAGACACAGCCAGGACAGGTGACTCCAATTCACTGAGGGGATATTCCATACAATATGACATCATGTTCATATATAAAGTGGGGAGAAGGAGGAAGGGAGAGATATTTGGAGTGGTGACATTTGTCTTCCCAATAACCACTACATGTGATGGGGCCCTGCTTTTCTGGAGATGGTGGAACACCTGCCTACCCATGGGAAGCAGTGGATTAATTCTTTGGTTTTTTGTTGTTTGTGTGTGCAGCTTTTGCTTTCTCTTTTCTTTATATCAACCCATGAGTTTTCTAGCTTTTACCCTTACATTGTCTCCCCAGTTCCGCTGCTGGGGGAGTGAGAGAACGTGGGGCTGGGTTGCCTGCTGGGGTGAAACCATGCCATCATGGAAGCTGTATGCCTGGCTCTTGTACCAGGCACTAGGACTTGTGGAGAATACAGCTCTTCCTTAGCAAAAAGCTACCAGCAACATGGAGTAGGATAACAGCCAGCGCATGAAGCATCCAAGGGCACATGAGATCTTCTCTAGGGCTTCAATGGGGACAGTGCATGACAGCCTCTCCTCAAGAGCCATCAACTCAGCCTGGCAGAGCCCACACAGGGGAGGAAGCTGAGGAAGGGCATGGCTGCCTTTCCTGATGTTATGAGAGAGCAGATTGCTGCCATTAGTAACAAGGCCAAGAGTCAATACAGAAAAGATGGGTGCAACCTCTTATATCTGGGGGTCATGCAAAATGCTTGGCACTTTCATCATTCTGGCCTTAGTCACCATGTTTTCAAAATACAAGTTAATGGGTCTGCAAAATCCCTTTGTGCAGTATTGTATCTAGTGATTTGGGATTTCTAAGACTGAGAGCTTTACTGCTAGACACCTGAACAGTGCAAGCTGTTGTTACACAATAGTTAAACATCCCTAACCAAGTGTTTCATCTGGTGTGCTGTCTCAGTCCCTCCTGCATACCTGGTTGCTGGCATGATGCTTATCTAACCATGGGGTAAGTCAGCTTAGGGAACTAAATTAGCAGAAAACTGACCTAGCAAAAAAGAGAATTGCTTTCTGCTAGGTAAGCTCCTGCACTGGCTCATTGCAGGGTCTGGGAGATGGGAGGGGAGTGTCTCTCAGGGCGTATCTCCATTTGGGGCGTTATTTCCATTTGGTGACAGGGAGTCCATGCCAGCGCTGACCAAGTCAATTTTAAAATTATGTGGCGGAGCAGGCTCAGTTGCCGTATCATATAAAGGGACAACTAGACACAGGAGTCCAGGCATTGTGATGGAATGCAGCATCCCACATGTTCAAATTTGAAGTCTTCCCTGAAGTCCCTTGTAGAAGAGAGCCTGCATGTACACTTATGTTGTTCACATTGTGTTTGCAATTAGGTTGTCTGGGGAGGTTGCAGAGTCTCTCACTTTGGAGACAAAAAACCATCTAGACACAATCCTGTGCAACTGGATGTAGGCTGCCCTGCTTCAGCAGAGAGGCTGGACGAGATGACTTCTGGATCTCCCTTCCGACTCAGCCATTCTCTGATGATTCTGTGTCCCATTAAATACAGTTCAGAAGGAACTGTAAGCACATGAGCCTCAGGCTGGAAGGCCCCAGCCCCAGTGAGGAGAGCCAGAGGGCACTTTCTTAATTAAGGTGAGTCAGCCGCAGTCTGCAGTAAGGAAGGGAGGAAAAGCATGTTTTGTGGAGCTCCCTGGTTCTGTCACCCATGTTCTCACTGCCTCCTTGGCCTCCAGACCATATTAATGCAACCATATGCTCCATACCAGGGAGTTCCCCTGACTTAACTTTCAGATTGGTTTCTGGCTCTCTGATGCCTGTTGATCTGGTTGACTGGGAAGCAGCAGGGGATGGTGCAAGGGAGGTGGTAGAAAAGCTTTTCCAGAAACATAGATTCACAGATTTGTTTCAGCAAAGCATGAAACCACATGGGCAATGGTTCTGAGCTGGGGTGCCCTGAGCCACCCCTGCCACAGCTCTGCCCTTTCTCCTGTTCTTTTCATGTGCCCCTGCCCCCTCTCCAACCTTACCTTACCAATATAACTCTTCAGCAACCTCCCCCTTCCTCTGCCACTTATCCAGCCAGTTTTTTCTCACTAATCTCACATATTTATTTTAATTTCTTTGCTCAGAAAGTTTTCTGCCATTTTAGTGGTGGGGAGCAGGAGCTCAAGGTACCTGCAGAAGCACAGAGGCAAGAGCAGACAAGGAGTCTGTGAGACCCTTTTGGCAGTGATGCTTTGGCTTGACAGACCTGTTTGTTCTCACTCTGGGATTTAATTATTTGTGTTACTTCCTGCCCTTTGCTAACAAAAAAGGAGATTTTTAAATGTGAACTGATCTTGTAAATGAAGTCACATTCATTTTTTTTGGTAGCCAATGGACCAATCCATATAACAGCTCACTAGCCCCAAATTAATGTTATTATATGGCTGGAGTGTGGATAAATAGTAGGTTGATAGCAGGGTTGAGATGCAAATCTATAGATAACATTCGGCTTCAGGGGCAGAGGCTCTCAGAAGTCCTGGCTGTACAGCACCTCAGAAGCATTTGTGAAGGAGCAGAGGGAAGAGCCAGCAGGCTGGCAGGCTGACATGCAGCCCCTTCCCAGCCCTGTCCTCATGTTTAAATGGAAACAAATGCTGAGAACAGAAAACAGAGGATTATTGAAGTATATATATTCCTGCCATTCTCTGCATGTGATTAATCCTCTTCTTCTCTACCAGTGAATATATTAGTGAGAATAGGCTAATAATGGAGAGGCATCTGGTTGAGACTAGAAAGAGTAGCATCTTTATGCATTATTAATGCATTAGAATAAACAGGCTTCCGTGGCCTGACTGTATATGTATTGGATCAGTATGGTATGGCCTTTATAGGATAGTTAGCACTGATAACTGCCCCATTTTGTTTATCTTTTGCAATGGAATAATCTCCAGAATGAGGCATGTTTATTTTGTCAAACAGTGAGAGATCATTTTGAAATAGCCTTTAATGAGCAGTTAGTGCATATCATTACTTTATTTCTAAAAGAGAGAATGTGATCTGGGAAGCAGCGCCAGGCAAGCAGAATAGGGAAAATACAAATTTCCAGCTTAGCAAATCTGTAATCATAGACTGAGTCTTTTGGGATCTTTGGTTATCTGGAAACAACAGCGGTGCTCCAGTCCTGCCAGTGAAACAGGAAACTTTTGAGAGGAATACAAAATTATAGGGGGTCTTGCTAAGGCATAACTTTGGCACAGAGTAAATGTATTTTATTAATTTGTTTACGTTTTGACAAATATGACATAAGGAAGCTAAAACCCCAAAGCTTGTGCAGTAGGGCTGTGGGGGCTACCCAGGTATGAGACATAATAATCACTTTTATCTTCCAGCTTTGTCTCTCTTTGATTTATTGGTTGGATGGATGACAATTAAATCAGCAAGAAAGTGGAGAAGGCCCTAATCTTGGGAAGATAGAGATGCATGCATCTGTGCACTGCTCCTTTTCAAAGGATGAAGTGGCTTTGTTAGTATCTAGCTCATAAATCAGGGGGGCAAGGAGACAGGCCGGCTCCCCTCTCCGTAGCCTCTGACATATGAAGACCTTGGCTCAGCAGGATAGAGTCACATTTTCAGCAGCACATGGAGTGCACCAGCAGTATTTCTTAGTTTACACAGACAAGTATTGGCACTAGGCTCCTGGACTAAGATTCATTTCACAAGTCTGCATTTGAACTAGTCACCCTGGGCTGCCTCTATAATCAATAGGTGCTCTGAGGATGTAATTAATCCTCTGCAGAAGCAGATACCTAACAGGGGTCAAATGCATTGCCCCACAAGGGGCCTGTTGCTCTCTGTTGATTACAGGGAGAGTCAATACTGCTCCTCTGCTGTAGTTGCCCACAAAATACTGGTGAGATCTCATGGCTGTGGCAGAGGTGGCTGGGCATAGCACAGCGTGCTGGTGGCTTGGTGATGCCACAGCAGCATGGGGCCATAGCCACATGGCTCTGGAGAACTGAAGCTCCTTCACAGGGACAGCAGTGCCCTGGGGCATGGCTTGGTGGCACCCAAGGAACTGCCTCTGGCCAAGCAGTCTCCTGAGAACATCACAGTGGGCTGCTGGGAGCTGGGGCACACAGGGTGCCTTGGAGCAGGGTGTCCCTTCAGGGAACCTGCACAGGCAGTCCGTGCACATATAAGGCATCTTGAAATCCCAGCTGAAACTGGAGCTGTGCTGGAGCACCAGTAGAACATGTATGAAATAGGATTTCTTGATGAGGTTGAGGCAAGGTGCAACCTCCCAGCATAAATTGCTACCTGGCTTAAGAAACAGCCTCCTTTGGAGGTGCTGCATGCATGGGCACCCATCTGCTGCCCAGCAGATTGAGCCAGTGCAGAGCTTCTGTGCTCCTCTAAGGGATGTGCAGGCAGTGACTACAGAGACTCTGGGGATGGGCTGTGACAACTCTGCAGACAGTAACTCACTCTGAGGACCATATGGGGCAGCTGTGCCACACTTGTGATGCTGCTAAAAACCAGCCAAATCTCTGTTTTCTGAAAAGACACGTCATTCTGAAAAGCCATGAAACAACACTAAAACAAGTTACTCAGAAGCCTGCCACTTTTGAAGTCTCCAGGCATGGTGCAGCTTGACAGCAGCTCCCAGGCAGAGCCAGGCAGGCACATCCACTGTGCTGAGTTGTGGGATGGGGGTGAGTCTTGGGATAGCACAAGACCCGGCCATAGCTGTGGGAAGCATTGAGGCAAAAACCCACAGCATGAGATTCACACTCAGCGTGTGAGACTTGACGGGTCTGTCACTTTGCAGAGCCAGGCTCTGTCCCCCAGCAAATACAGATGACAAAAGGACAGATGCTGCCAGACTGTTTGGCCTTGCTGTTGCTGCAATGGTGATGACACTAGACTCAAAAACTTGGCAACTCTGGAAAAGGAGTCCCAGTTCCTTGTCCTGCCCACAGGACTGTGGCTCTCCCCTGGAAGCATGAGACCATCTGGTTTTCTTGGTGATATTTCCTGACACGAGGGAAAGAAGAAGCCCTAGAAAATGCTGGGTTTGAAACTTATTTTAAAGAAGTTGCACCTCTCTGGTTGGGAGAGTTTGAATATTCAGGCCATGCTTCTGCAGTGCCTAAACTCCCCCAAACACCTGGTCCTACCTGCATCCTTCGCCCCTTCAGAGCCCCCTTTTGCTCATAGAGGGGGAAGGGAAACAGTTTGCCTTGGCAAACAGCTTGCTACGAAAATGATGAATTCAAGAGCATATGGAGCTTGTGGTTGAAAAACCCCTCTGATCAGCAGAACTTTTCTCCCTCAGCTTCTAAGGGCAGATTTAGTCTCAAGGCCAAGCTGCCATGTGGTTATAAAATAGAAGCAGGCCTGAAGAACTGATCTAACTTTTTCAATTGTCTGTGTATCTTTAATCATGTTCACCACTTAAAATGCAGCGGAGCTGGCAGCTGATAATTGGACTGAGCCTGCAGCAGCATGGCCAGTGGCCAGGTCACATGGCTCCTTTCATCTGCATATTTATGCATTTAAAGGAGAGGAAAACTTTCATAACATTTTAATAACTAGGTTCTTCTGAAGCCATAAATTCAGTCCTCTGGGCTTAGCCTACACTCTCTGATCTTATGTAAGTGGAAGAGGGTGGGGTATTTTGTTTGTTCTCCCTATTCTTTTCTGTGCATGAACGTGCAAAGCCAATCCTCTCAAGTTCGGGGTCCTCCAGAGGATGGGAGGGTCAGGCAAGGTAAAATTGCACTTCTAAAGATGAAGGTATAACTTTGATTTGGTTGCTGGCGTGGGAACAATTCCCCTTTCCCAAGATAGCTCCTCTACAGACTGGCAGGAGTGAAGCTCCTTTGCTAAACAATGGCTCCAAACAAAGAATTCCTGATATCTGTGTTTCCAACAGAAGCTACAGTGTATGTTGGCTGTTGCTCTTCTTAGCATATCACCATCAGGTTCAGCCCCAGGACAGCGATACCTCAGACCATGGGCTGAGAGATATCAAAACGTGGAGCTGGTCCCAGTCTGGGTCTGTGGGTGGCAGAGCTTTGTCTCCATGCATGCTGGCAGACAGCGATGGGAGGGCATCCCTACATGAGGTGCCTCCACCCCCCTCCCCTGGGCAGATTCATCCCAGCAGTTCCTGACCGCTTGCCACTGCCCCAGCCACCGCCTTATCTCCTGGTGGGGCAGTGTCAGGGTGATGCTGAGAGGTGCTGGGACAAGGGGGATGTTGTCTCCATCTCCCCTCCCTGTGTGTGACAGATCCCTTGACAGCCTTGGTGACATCCCGCAGGGTCCTTTGCAGTGAGGCTTTGCAGACTGTCCTTCCTCTCCCTGGAGGCATCACCGGCATGTGCACATGGGCTTTTCCATTAGCAGGGAATGACAGCCACTATCAGCAGGAAAACAGAAGGTGAGAATGAGAGACTAATCCTTATGCTGCCATGTTGTCTTAGTAAGACGGAGGAAGCACTGTTAAAATAACATGTCACTGATTCTTTTCAAAGATGAAGCACTCAGTTAAAATAAAATAATATTATCTAATGAGACGCAGTTCTTAAACTACTACTTTTTTAAAGGAAAAGTTAGGTATTCTGTGCTGGAAGCAGCTCCTGCTGGAGGCTCTGTAGGTGAATCAAAGAATATTTTGCTGATTTACAAGGGTCTTAGTAGATATTTTAATTGTTGCTTCCATATAGCAAGCAAACAAACCAATTGCAATGATTAGGCAATTTCCAGAGTACATCTTCAACTGGCCTGTAGCTGTGCCAGTAAAACTTTTGGGGTTTTGTACTCTACAGTACAAGTGAATTTAGGCTGGTGCCACTGCTTTGTTTTGGAGGTGATGTTAATTGGCATAGTTATGTAACAATAGTTTTGCTAGACAAAGTGAAAGAGTCAAGCCCAGAAAAATGCAAACCATGGCAATAACTCCACTGGGAGGGACCATGAATTGTTTCTTGTGTATTTAAAGAATCAGAACAAACAAACAAGGGCAAGATTAATTAGGAGTGGGAGTACATGACTCCCTCCCCAAGCGAATGAGGCATAGCACTGGATGAGACACAGCAGCAATGCCGAAATGTTTCTTGGCATTTTCCACTGGAGGTCCAAGAGAATTTCCTTTGCACCCCAGTGTTCCCAAGACATTCATAAACTGCCTCTCTGGCTACCCAATGTGATGATAAACTTGTGTCCCCAGGTTTCATTATCAAGCTTTTAATCTAAGCCTGAACTCTGTGATCTGTCATCTGAAGTAGTGATGGAATTTGCAGTAGGATTTTTCCCAGCAAAGAAAAACAATTCACTTGCTAAAGACATTATGTAGGAGATATAACTTACAGAATCAAGAATTTGAAGTTTGGGTGTTTGTTTTGTAGTTTTGGGGATTGTTGATATTTAACTTAATTTTGAGGCTGTATCTTACATTTCCAGCATTGTAAATAGGGCAACAGATTTCAGCCAAAAGGTCTACTTGGGACTCCTATTACTTTGATGGGGTTTGAGGACAAATACTCACAAACATGTAATGTAATGTAGGAATTTACATTTTCTTAAGCCTTGTCTAGACTTGGATTTGGAAGGTGTGATGCACCATGTGACTAATACAATGTAGTTAAGGCAATGTGGTTTTAATGCACATCTTTAACTCTGGTTGTTTGCAGGAAACTATTACTACATTGTATTTAGCAATTGCTAATCTAGAAACCATCAATGGTAAATTAAAAGAGAGGTTACAAATCAAAGGTAGGCTGATCTTGTGGTTACACCTTTCAGATGTGGCCTCCTGCTACACACAGGGCTATTTCACCTCTGATTGTACAGAAATAGGGGCTCCCCAACCCTACTTACCACCTGTGTAGTACTACTTTCCCAGGGAAGTGGTGGAATCACCATTCCTGGAAGTGTTCAAAAACTGTATAGATGTGGCACCTAGGGACACGGTTTAGTGGTGGACTTGGCAGTGCTGGGTTAATGGCTGTACTCAATCTTAGAGGTCTTTTCCAACATTAATGATTCTTTGATTCTGTGATTCTATCTGTTGGCTGTAAGGGCAAGAGGCTGTGGGGCCACATGCAGATGTTGAGGGTGTGGGTCTACAAGGGGTTAACAAGTAGGTGTGCTGGGGACTGGAGGGGTGAGTAAATGACAGGAGGAAGTGACCTGAGTGTGTAACCACCAGGTATAGATTTGAGGTTGGTGGAGAATAGTGGTTATGGTACTTGGGAGTGGGTGAGGATAAGGCAGTTGAGGTAGTGGGTACAGCAAAGGGACATAACTTGGTGCCAAGAAAGGCCAAGCATATATATTTCTTAAAATTCTATCAGCACCTCCATCTCCTCCAAAACTATGCCAAGAAGCTTCCCTATCAATAAACCCAGCACTTTTGCCATCTGGTTTGGGTGCCTAGGAGGGCTGAGGGTCCAAAGGCCCCAAAGCACAAGCCCTTGCCTGGAGCTCTCACAAAAATCCAGGAGCTGAATTTCAAGCAGAGGAGTCTGGCAGCCATTCCCTCCAGCTATCACCCTTCTTTGGTACACATAGACCTGTTTGATGTAATCTGATACATTTTCCCACTAGCCAAGAGCTCTAACTCAGGGAAAATCCACCATCCTGGAATAAGTACATGCTGCAGAGGAGCCTGTGGCTACCTCTCATAAAATTCTCTTCTGTGAATTTTCCCATCTCCACACTGCTGGTGGTGGCACTTTGGTACACTGAACAATGGAACCAAGGAGGAAGATTGCTGCAAGTGCTATAGTTAGCAGGACAATCCACTCTGAAGTCCTACAAATCCATCATGGTGGGCCATTCTGGATACTGGAATTATACTTCCCTAATTCCTCAAACTGAAGCCCAAACCAGCTCTTTTGACCCAGTAGGACCAAAGTGCTCTAGCTTCTAGCTACAAAGATCAGTGCTTGGTACATGAAATTACAAGAGTCCTTACAGAAATCAGTGTTAACCCAGCCTAAAGCTGCCTGTGATAAATTGCTCTTTCTTTTCCCCAAACTAGCTTGAAAGTTCATCTTTTTGGGTGGTGATTAGAGCATGGAGCATCAAAGTTTGCAGAATATACCATGTAAGAATACATGGTATGACAGTCATTCATACTTAAACCTTGCCTGATGCACCTGGAGTTGCTTTTCCATTACTGGGCTCTGTCTCCCTTGTTCTACTTTTCAATCTATCATGAAGTCACCAGTCATGTAAACGCCTGTGCAAACATACTGAACATGAGTAATGCAGCATCTGTTGCTATTAATTAAACTGTGGTTTATAACTTTGGAGTACATGGTACTACCCTTGATGGATGTGGCTTTATCTCTGTTATTATGATATGGAATTAATTAAGAATATTAAAGTTTGTCTTTTAAAAAAATTATATTTCTAACTTTTGTCTATGAAGATAACATTTTCATATCCACTCTCTCCTATAGGCAGCATCCTTTGGGAAGACATGATAGACACATTTAGGTAAATATTATTCCTCCAGCACACATGGTTTCCATTGCAATTGATCCCCTGCTGTTTCCTTCCAAGCACTTTCCTCTGTTACATATTCCACAATGGTGTCTGAAATACTGATCAGTGATAGCACAGACAAATTGACTCCAGCAAGTGGGAGTTTTAAGGGCAGCAAATATTTATATCTAAATTTGTATGTACCGTAGTTACTGAAATACAGTAGTGGTGGTGCACTGAAATTTTCACTGGCATTGAAAGCCTAAGGTTGCTTGAGGCAGTTATAATTTAATAAAAGGATAGAATGAATAAAGACTGACTGATTGAGATGGGACACAAAAGAGTGCACTACAAAACAACCACATGGGCCCAAAAGCTGTAGAGAAGATGCTTGCTCCTTTAGCCTCCCCTGAGGTTTGTGAGCAGCCTGGGTGCTTCACACAGACCTTGTGCAGAAGCTGCATCTGAACCACTTGCAAACTGCCTAAAGCTCAGGAGGCATAAACTGCTCTCTGCAGGCTACCAGAGAAGTAATCCTACATGCTTTTAAACTGGCACAGCCATTGGTAAAAATGTCTTAGCAGATGATAACAGCAAGAAGCTGGGAAAAAGCAGGGTGGGAACTGCTTTTTCTAATGACTCTGTTTCCTCAAACACATGTCAAACTATAGCTCTAGAGGAGGCAGAGTGAGAAAACATTTTCCATCAGCCAGCATTCACTGGGCACCACTGGGCTGCAGTGGATATTGACTCACCAGACTGAAGCTGGCATGCCCACCAGTGCCATGGGGAGCTTCACAGAAGTACAAGAAAAATCAGTGCATATGCTTTTGCCAGTGTATTTGCAGCATCTTTTAAGGGTCTAGGACACTAACAGCATTGGATATGAAGGTATGTTTGTTGCCCTAATTATTGCCCTGTGCTAGCAGGATGAATGTGCTCATGAGGGTTCAGGCTCTAAGAATGAATCTACTTGTTTGCAGAGGGTGGTCTAAACATCCTACAAAAGCCACATGCTGTGGCAACAGCAGACTGAACATTGTGATTCTTTGAAGCATAGTTTCTCTTTTTATTTATTTTTTATCATTATTGTTATTACTTGTTAAGCACCATCTGCTCAAAACTTTCAGGACAGGATTCCATGGTCTCTGCTCCCATGGTCTAACTGCAGGTTTGATACACGAACCTACGCTGATACAAGCAACACTGCCATACCCTGCACCTTCACCCTCTGCCGAGGGACTGGACCTGACTGCCTGGCAGGCAACCTACAATGAAAACCTGACAGAGAAATCTGCAAAGAAAAAGGAGCATCACACGACAAAAGTACACTTTTTTTTTTTTTTAAACCAGGAGTTATTTTTAAGATGGGAAGATCTTTCGAACACAAACTGGAATCACTTCAGCTTTTGCATTCTGTTTCTTCCTCTCTGAAATTACCCCCGGCTGGTCCTTGCCCGTGCTTTGGAGAATCCTTCTGATGTGTATCTCAGGAGGCTGAGAGATATGAAATGAGCTCCCATCACCGCTGGCTAATGTAGAGCACCACACAGCAGATGCCTGAAGCCCTGCTCAGTAGGGTCAAAGAACAATAGTGGACCCCTGGAAGGGCTTTTCCTTCAACTTCCACAGGATCCACTGTAATGGAGAGTGGCCTGTGGCTGTCCATTTAAAAATCCTTGCCCTCACAAAGCCTGAAGCAATGTGGCCATCACTAAAAGCCGCCTTGTTGTGCTAACTAGGAATTCTCATTAATTGATATTACTATAGGAGTTCTCAAGCCCCAGAATAAGCAGCAGGGGTTATAGTGCATGAGAAAGCCCCCATGCAATGACATTGCTGTGGATTAATTGAGTACTAACGAGCTGAAAGGTGAGGTCCCTCACTAGGAAACACAGGGCCAGACCACCAAAAACACAGCACAAGCCCAGACCAGAGCTCAGGCAGGGGGGTGCCCCAGCTGCTACAAGATCCCACATGGAAATGGCCACACCGTTATAGGCTATAGGGAATCAATGGCTGTGTTCCAAAAGCTGTCAGTCACAGCGTGGGCTAAGCAGGAAACAACGTGCCATCACACAGAGGCTGCAGCGTGGCTCTCCTGCACAAGGCCAGGGACTATCCGTGTAAGACATGAGGGCAGGGGCAATCTGGACTTTTGCCAACCATGCTACAGCAGGAGAGGTACTGTATGGTCACTGCTTCCATGCACTCCCATTGCCATCTCTTACAGTCAGCAATTACACTAACTCACCTAATTTACAGAGGCCACAGCTACACTTTGAGTGAGGGGCAGTTGCAGGAGGATCTTGAGACCAGACTGTCTCCTCTACACATACGAGCCTTGCAAGCACAGCCACAGAGCATCCTCCAGAACCTAAGTGTCCAAGGGGCTCAGGAACATTCACACACTGCTTACAGCACTCACAGATTGGCCTCAGGAGTGGGTGATGCTAGGTGAGCTGAAGGTGGGAAACACATTTCTTTATTTGGCTGCAGTAAAGACTTAGACAGTTAAAGAAATAGAACTTTTCACAGTATGCTTAGAATGTAGTCATTCTTTATCATACAAAGTCACACCTTACACATAAATAATTCATCTCACTCTTTCATGGAAAGTAACAGAGAAAAACCTTCAAGGTTGATACATGGGAGCTGGTATAAGAAATCACATAGGATCAAACACAAAACCTGCATCCAAACATGCAGACATTTGGATCCACAGTTGATTATACACCACTTCCCTCCCCTGCACTGGAAGGAACTGAATCAGGACCCTCCTTGGAAGACCACCCCCATCATCAACCTCCAGTTATGGATCCCCACCCAGCACCCTTGGCCCTGTCACTGAAATCTCATCCTTTACATTTGCAGTGGTATGAAATCCCAGCTGGTAGCTGCAGAAGAGCCATTGCCTTCTCCAAAGTGCATTATCCATAGATTTTTGGAGATGACTGAAATAACTAAGCCTACCCAAGCTGGATTCCTTGCAGCTATTTCTATTTCTTGACTGACAAGCTGGCCAAAGCAGCAAAGCTAAGTATTGCACAGTCTAGCAACATTTGACTAAAACTGGGACCATTTATGTGAAACAGCAGTGTGAGAACAGTAAAGAAGCTAGCGGAGCAGCAATGAGAAATCTGAGCTTTGATCAAGGAGGCAGCAGCATTTGACTCTATCTGAGCTGGCAGGGAGATCCCATCCCAAAGCAAAATAAAACATGTCATTCTTTCCAGCAGATGAAATTCTCCCCAGTGGTTTGTTCCTCCCAGGATCATTTTATGTGATCTCATTGTCTTTAAAGTCTTTCCCCTGAGGAAGCTGAACGTTTAATATAGACTACAGCATTAGTATCTGGTATTAAATCAGTCCAGCTACTCTGAAATGAGGCGAGTGGGCGTCCTGGAAAGGAAATAAAAACACAAATTTAATAGAGGAAATAGGTCCACCTTGACCTGTGCTATTTACTGCAACAGAAAGAGGAACATACTGCTTGCTCAATGGAGGGTCACTCTGCCCTGCCATGGACGTGTTTTACACCCCCAGTAAACTGCAGATGCTCACAGAGTGTGCACAAGGAATGCATCATCTGACCCCAGAGACTTTTATGTCTTGCTTTGCTTTACCAAGATTCCCTAAGAGGGACCAGCACGTTCCTACAGCTCTCATTAATACAACTGGCAAACTTAGGCACTTGGCATTTCAACCACACACTTTTTGCATCTTTGGCTGCAAAGATGAGCTGTAAAACTGTGAGGAAGAAAAATATAAGGAAGGGATAAAGGATGTAGGCATGGCATGGGATGTCAGGTGCTGCAGAAAGGGTCTCCACCCCATGTGCTTCTCCTGCATCCTCACTGCCACGTCATGCAGGCATCACACAGAGCAACTAACAGCTGCCCTGTGATGAAGCCAGATGAGACCTATTAGGCACAACTCACAGAATCCATTGCTGGTGCAAAGCCGGCTCAAAGAGATTTATGTTGCATCCGTGCAAGCGCTCTTATGTCACTAGTTCACCAGATGCCAATTGCACACAAGCCCACAGAAAAGCTGCATTTTTGGTAGTTTTGGGGTCTTTTTTAAATGTCATGTGAGCTAACAAATACGATTTTTCAGCACCATTGTAAGCAAAATCACTCATTTACCTCATTTAGTGTTTCACTTTAAGAAACAATTTAGCTCACGCTTGAAGTGTCAGCTAAATGAGATCATTTATAATAATTCTGAAAACATGCTAACTGTAAGAGGCTATAATCAGAGCTAATTACAGGGACATTCTGGAAATCCCTTGGCTTGGGGCTTTAGTTTTGATAAAGGGGATAACAACTTGTAAGCTATGATTCTTTTAATTATAACAATAGCAACCACCTTCTTTTACATGGATTCTTTCATCTCTAAAACCCCCACAGCTTTGTAAACCATACATACCACAGGGATTGCTTAGCCTAAAACACCAAAGCGTGGAGGGAGGCAGCAGCGCCACCCCCACTCACAACTGAGGAAGCAGGGGCACCACGTGGCAGTACTCTGTCCCATCTGCCCAAACTCACCTGTCCATGTCCTCTGCTGGGTGACAATGAAACTTTGACACTGTGATTGGGAGTTACAAATTGCAGCAGCTTCCTCGGCACTGTGAATGGACAGCAGGCATCCCAGGTGGCTGTAGGAGGGCCAGCATTTGTAGTCTTCTCCTTCCACTGTTCGGAAACCCTTTAGGGAGATGTAGTCTGGGAAAAGAAAGAAGGTGTCTAGGGAAACACTTAAAGTGCTCTTTCTGAGACTAGTTATACTCAGCGTGCTTCACTTCAGTGACACTCTTAAAAGAAATGTGATAGTGATAGACTGAACTGACCTGACTAGATGGAGTGCGGGTGGAGCTGCAAAGTGAAAAGAAACCCAACTCCTGCCTTTTAGTTCTTCTATGGAGCACAGGACTGCTATTCCCCCACAGATGTAGGAGAGGGGGCAGAGCTATCACAGGTGAAGGAACAGGGGTGGCTGAGAGGAGGCTGCTGCACAAACCCACAGGCCCTCCATTCCTTATCCAGAGAAGCCAACCTCACAACAGCCTCTCCTACACCCCAGCCTCAACAGCAGAAGCAGCTCACCACAGAACCAGCACCAAGCTATACAGAGCACATGCTGACCCACCCATTGTGGTTGCCACCCACAGAAACAGGAGATTTAGGAACTCCAGTGTGGGAAAGGGAGGCCAGATCCTGCTCCTGACAAGGAGACCAGACAAAAGACCTGACAAGCCTGAGCAGGTGCTGTTCAGGCTATTGTTCACCAACTGCTAAGAGTCTCTCCCCACCTTCCCACACCTCTAGGATGGTGATCACTTTGGCACACTGCTACTGGGCCAGTTGTGAAGCCAACAGGTAGGTGTTGTTGGAAAATACCAGTAATTCCTGTTAAAGCTGCTGGTTCTTTCATGCAAACGACTAGATACCTTTGTTCATAACGGTGCAAATTCTACTTCTTTCACATGTCAAGGGATTTCCTTCTGCAAGTCACCATCACCTCCCCACCACTGCACATGAACTCTCAGGAAAATGCAAGCCAGAGGAACCACTGGCCTTTTGAAGCCTTCCTCTCTACCACCAAATGGGTCCTTTTCAGAGGAATTCACCTCATAAAGGTTCATTTATCCATACACAGGTCCAGTATAAAATGGTTTTCAGAAAAAAAATTCAGAGGGCACAAGATCCCAGTCACTGTGCCACACTCATCTTGATGTTGTCACTTCCCCACTGTATGTTCCCATAATAACCTGTGCTCAGCAGAGAGAAGTCACCCAGTGAATGGGAAGTCTCAATATCAGTGCAGAAAACTGACCAGTTGGTCCACAGGGAAGATGATCCCAAAAAGAGACAGGAGACACTCAGTTTGCTCTTCTGGTTTTGTTGCTTAAGTTCTCTCAAATACATTCACTCAAAATACTGATGCTCATTGTGAGAGGAGTATTCAGAAGCAGCACAAACACATGCCCATCTGTAGGCCAGATTGTCTGCACTGCTTTTACTTTGCAAAGCAATGCAATCGTGCATAGCTCCCATGAAAAAACAACAAAAGGTTGCCCAAGAAAGGGCACTTTTGGTGTTTTTTCTAGTGACTGTACACTGCCTGAATGTATGGCAGATCAGACTTTGATCAGCTACCAAGTTCCTCACTCCCTCAGCAGTTACACTACTTAATGCATTCAAAATCAGGTACCTCTTAAAAGAAGAGGTCTTTTCTGCAGATAGAGACCAGACTTGTACAGATGTAAAACCTTTTCAAAAGCTTTCATGGTTTCATTTATTCCGTATCGTAAATCACCTACATTTAAGGAAAAAGATGACAAAGGTAAGTAATTCCATGAAATACCTTCTAGATAGTTTCAATAAAGAAGCTTATGAATATTAGCTGGTACCTGTTGCGTTCAGAATATCGCTCAAAAGGGGCTGCAAAGCTGGTGGTGCAGAGTGTGGCAAAAGATAGGTGAAAAAATACCTGCAAAAAAATCCCACAGGCTGGTTAGAATACAGTAGCTTAATTTCCCTGGTGACTACATTGTATGCATTTTCCCGTGACTTGATTATCCATACAAAACTGGATATTGTCTGCTTTGGTTATAAAGTTATGTTTGAACACATCTTGGTGCCTCACAGACAGTTCCTGTGAGTTGGGTTGAAAGCCTGGTCCTTGCAGCATCACATGCTGCCAAGTACCAGGTGAAATCTACCTTGCAAAGGTCCATGCAACTAAGCTTCCCCTCATTCCCTGAGGCTTTTTTTGTACACTAAGCAATGCATTTCTCAATTAAAAAAAAAAAAAAAAAAAAAAAACCAAACAAACAAACAAAAAAACACACACACAAAAAAAAAACCACCAAAAAAATACCCAACAACAAAAAAAACCCAACAAACAAAACAAAATTCCCAACAACAACAAACAAAAGACAATAGAAAAGAAGACTCAAGAAAGACCTTTCACTTGCCCTGAAAATGTTCTTACTGGCCATGGAAAGGCAGGACGACTAATTTTCTGACCCTTTCACAAGACTCCTATTCTAGGCAGACAAGGGTACAAGAGCCAAGTGCAACTGCAAGGCTGCAATAATCAATGCAGGGATTTGCCCTTTAAAACTGAATCCTGGAAATTCAGGCTCCCTTACTAAGTCCTTCTGTGTAACTATCCAGCTGCCAAGGCTTCCTCCCAGTACTTGACCTGCCAAGCACCAGTGGTGAGCAGAATTCCCTGCATTTTCAGCTGATGGTCCACATGGACTGCTGTGGCAGCCTCAGCCCCTTGCCTGTTACCTGTTCCATTACTCTTCTATAGGTGCTCACAGTACCCACAGGTTGATTCTGAGTTCAAGGGAAGAGTTAGCCAGCCTGTTCCCAGCAACAAGGACTCAAAGCTGGTGGGCTTTGGCAGGTAGCCCACACTGCTACTGCTTTCAGCAAACACAGCCTGTGAACGTCAAGCACCAGGGCTTGTTTGGCAAGGAGCAAATTCACAGGTGCAAGCTTTGGGGCAAGGTTTTTGGGGAAAGGGAGCAGCAGAAGAAAGATGCCTTCATTCTCACCAGACAACAACTGCTCTATTTTCCTGCCTTATAAGGAAAATAACTTGCTTCAAAGTGATCCTTAACTACCCTTTGACAAAGGTGAGGGGAATCACCGCATGGAAGAAACACAAGATGCTGGAGGCTACATGGCAGAGAGTGAGCTCAGCTACCCCAGGTTTCCCCCATCTAGCTGAGCATACCGATATGCATTGAAAAGATTCTTCTTTTCATTTATTCCTTCGCATTTCCCAGCTGCAGAGCATTTAAGAGGGAAGCTTTTGGTAGGGAAGTCGAGTGTGCAGTCACTATCTTCCTTGCACGACAGCTCCTCAGTGCTGGCATCATCCATGTCTGTCACTTTCAGGTTTCCATCCACCATAACAAACTGCCTGGGCTGGAAATCCAAGAGGACTATTGAACCCAGGGGGGAATGTGCCAAGTAAAACAGCAGTTTCACAAGACTGAGGCAAATCTGAGAAAGAGAAGATGAATATGCATGGGGAAAACAGATGAAAAACAGCTATTAAATTGGAAGTAGAACAAAGGGGAGTGCATTCAATGAAATTAAAAGAAAAAAGAATATAGAACTTTAAAGGTAATTATATGTATGCTACAAAAATTTATTATCAACATTGCCACAGGATTTGACTGGTAAGTAGTTTAGCAACATTTTTTAAAAATGTGTGTATACAAAAAGAGACATTTGCAGTTAGAAGAACTAGAGGAAAAGCTGTGAGGAAAACAATAGCAGCCTTCATATTTCAGGAGCTATATTGATTTGCTAGCTGAAATCAGAACAGTTTTTCCCACTCTGGCATAGAATAAATAGATTCTCCTCCCTTCCCTCATGCTGTTCCATACAGACTGAGGCTCCATGGTCATTAATACCAGATTCATGCCTTGATGCATCACTCAGCAATATGAATTTGGGCACACAATCATGCTTCTGAAGAATTAGTCAAAGCATAAAAAGTATTTACTGCCAGCTTTTTTGCTTTCATGTCAACTTTCTGGCAGCAGGGAAAGGTCAGACAATACCTGACCCAGCAGAAAGCTCATTAAGCTCATTTTTAAATAAACTAGAGGTAGAAGAGTGCACTTATACTGCACCAGCACTTTGCTCAAGTAGCTTTTTGAAGCAGTTTTCATTCAGTATCAGGAGCCCTGGCATCAGAAAAACTGTATCCTCAGCTAGGTGTGCCAGGCAGCCTCATGCCACCCCTCAAAGCTGCTGATAGTGATCTGTGCAGGCGTGAGGGTTTTTTCCCTTGGAACATCTCGCACAGTCTCTGGTATCTGATGTGGCTCATCGCAGGGGAATCCCATATGTTTAGAAGCCCTAATTAGGAAACAGAACTAGACAGTATCAGTGTATATTCTGAATTTGTACCTTCATCTGTCAAGAGATTACTAAAATCTTTAACACCACCATTCACAACCTTACCACCAGCTAATCCAGCATCATGAGTTTCTAGCTCTACAGGAGACTTTGGTGCATTTGAGAAGATGAGGTGCTGAGAAAGCTACGTAGAAGCCAGTACAAAACTGTTTGTAAGGAGAATCAGAACTCCACAAGCCAAGAGAAATTATTCTGGAAGCTCTATTTTAACTTGTTTAGTGAAGCAATCAGAAAAATCCCAGCTCCACATCCCACAGCCGAGCAAGCAGAGTTGCCACACTCCCCCTCTGGCTTGGATGGCAAGGCTCCTCTCCTCTTCAACATTAAGGACCACATGCAGGCAGGGATTTTACTTTAGGACTTTTGTTGTGCTTTTATTTTGCCCAAAGCATTTCTTGCAGACATTAAGATACCCATGCTTCTACATGATGCTCTCTTTCCTCCTGGGACCCAAACAAGTAGTAGTGAATCCCCAACTGAGCCCTTGAGACAAACTGTAATACAAGCTATAACCAATATAAGTGCCATGTCATAAGTCATTTATGTTCCTGGGAAGCACATGGGTCCCTCTGCAGGATGCTGAGGAGACAAGGTAGATCTCACTAGGAGGGCTGCAATCCTAGTGCCTGCAGCAGGAGGAAAGCAGTTTAGGAGTTTTTGTATTACAGTAAAACCTCAAGGGCTAAGATTAGAAACACCATACAAACACATGGTGAGGGACAGGTTGCTTAGCTTTTTGCCTAAAACAGGTAACACACAGCAAACAACTTGGAGCACAGTGAGGTGGCTCTCTCAAGTCAGACCCAACCTGCTGAGGGGCCTCGCTGCCAAAGTCCCTCTGCATAGGTATAATATAGAGGGAAAACAAACGATATAGTGTAGCAGCAGGTATTAACCACCACCCCAGCACTAAGTACGAATTTGAGTCTCTCTCGTCTCACACGTGGTTCTAAGATCGCTCTAGAGAAGGAAACTGTTGGACGCCTGGCTAGGGCTGTTTTAATGTGATTTAAAAGGAGTGAAAGCGAAACGACCTACGGACAATTTGCGGGAGCGGAGTGTCAGCAGGAGAATCCCGTTTGCCCCAGCAGGCACCACCCGGCCTTCGCATTTACCCAGTCTGTGGTCTAAACCCGACTGATAAAACTCCTTTGCTTTGTTTCCTTACTTTAAATCTTTCCTCCCAGGGGGTCTGCAGGAGCTGAATCATCTCCAGGGGGGATCCCAGCTCCAGCATGGCTGTGACGCGTAGCTCAGCATCTCCGCTGTTCTCATAGCACTGACCGTGCAGCTGGGGGGAGAGCACAAAGCGACGGTCGGGGCGAAGCCGCTGCCAGCGCCGGGGGGACAGCGGGGACAACAGGGGCGATCCCCAGCTCAGCCCCAGCACCGAGCACTTCCCGCAGCCCCCCTCCCTGCCATGCCGTACCTTGACGATGCCGGGGTGCTGCAGGCGCTGCAGCAGCGTCACCTCCTTCAGCAACTTGTATGCGGCCAGGCGGCGGCAGCCGGCGGGCGCCCCGTACCGCTGCACGCACCGCCGCACCTCCCGGCCCGCCCCGTGCACCGACTTGAGCGCCACGGCCCCTCCGCCGGCCAGCGCCGCCCGCGACACCACCTTGGTGAAGCCCCAGCCCAGCACGCTCACGGCCGTCGCCCCGCTCAGGTCCCCGCAGCCCAGCCCGCCCGCAGCCGCCCCCGCCTCGCCCGGCGCCGCCGCCAGCCGCCGCAGGTCCCGCCGCCGCTGCCGCAGCTCCTCCCGCAAGCCCGGCGGCAGCAGGAGCGGCGGAGAGGAGCCCGGGTGCGCCTCGCCACCACCGCCACCACCGCCACCACTGCCGTCACCACCACCTCCACCACCGGGCGACAGCGCCAGCAGCGCCAGGGCCGGCAGCGCCAGCAGCGCCGCCGCGCTCAGCCGGGCTCCCAGCCGGGCTCTCCGCCGCGCCCGCCCCGCCGATGCTGCTGCTGCCATAGGGAGCGAGACCGCCCGTCCCGCCGCTGCCGTGGGGAGCGAGACCGCCCGTCCCATCACTGGCCCTGCCGCCCGCGCTCCGCCGCGGCGGGGAAGGCGAGCCCCGCCGAGGGGGCGTGTCGGGCGGGCGACACCCGCAGCCCCCACCCCACTCCACCCCACCCCCGGGCAGGGGGGCGGCCGTTCTGGAAGAGGGCTCGGGGTGGGAACCGAAGCTGCCGAGAGCGAGCGGCACATCCCCGCTAGACGCCCGTCCGCCCTCCCGCCCTCCGACGGCGGCTGTTTGTCGGCACAACGCGTCGATTTCACGGTTAGTTCGCCAGCCCTGCCAGAGTTAGCGCAGAGCGCAGCCGAGGGATGGCTGTACGACGGGTTAAAGTCAGTAAGGACTGACATATCACGTTTCCCCTTCCTCTGAAAATACTCAGGTTATATTCCTAAGAAAAGAAAGCACTGGCAGTCTCTGTTATTAGAAAGATAAACCCTATTCGTTTGAATCAGCAAAACACTGCCTAAAGCATAGAACTGTATTTTTTTTCCAGAAAAAAAAAGCCTTCTCCATTAAAACCAGTCAATCTAGGCAGAAAACACAGCTTTATCATTTAGTTCCGAGGAAATTGATCAGCCTGATTACAAAGCCAGCTCGGGGCTGCCTTCTGTGACACACGTGTACCTGTGCGGGAGAGAAAAGTATTGCCGAAGTGGCTGCGAGAAGCAGGACCAGTTCACGCCGCGGCTCTGTCACTGGTTTGAGACACGTGTCGGCACTGGGCGCTGCTGTGCAGAAAGCCAGTCAGTTGGGTTAGCTCAGGGCGAAGGCAGATGCAGTTTATCTGCTTTTATTTAGGCAGTTAACTCTCCTCACTGAGCAGCCTGAAACACCAGCCCAATGGGTTGATTCACTTTTTTATTTACCTTTATGCTACTGGGCTAGAAATTAAAATAATGGTCTGTCTCTCCAGCTTGTTTGCTTAGTTTTCTGCCCTAATATTTTTGGTGGCATAATTAGGCCTGAGACCCTCCCCAGAAAGGGAGCAGGTGATGCACAGCACAGTAGGTGTTGGAGGATGCCTGTCTCACTTGTCCTCTGTTAGCTGGAGTGGCTGCTATTTCCCAACTGCTGCCCTGTTCCTGAGGAACACAGCTCTGCTGAGAGCCTGCAGGTTCTGCCTGCACAAGGAGAAGACTGGTGGGACACACACTGGGACACAGTGGGTGAGATCACACAGACTTTGTCCTGGCTGTGATCAAGCAGGGGGACTGCTCAGTCCTGCAGTGCTGCTGCTGCCCTTGGACACATCTGCTCCTCCATCCCTCCCTCCATGCACAGTGGTGCCATTGCCTCTCTCCTGACTCACTCATAACACACTCTGTGTGCATACACTGTTGCAAGTCATGCCTGCAAAGGAACCTTTGTGAAACCTCAGTAAGAAATTCAACTTAAACATTGTGGTCTGTGGAATGGAAATTTTCAGAGATTACAGCAAGCCAGCTATCATGACCAGCAATCCCCAAGGTTATTTTAATAGAAATAATGAATATAAGCAACCACTTATACATAACTTTCTTAACAAAAGCCTGCAGAAAATTTCCCTTTCGCTTCTTGTTGGTTCAACACCACTGGAACAGTCAATGAGGGAGTATGAGCAGCAGCACCTCAGCAGGGCACAGTTGCTCTGTAAGAGAGTGGGGAAAATGAATTCTGAATTCTTCAAGGCACTTCCAGATGACAGTCTGGGGACAGAAGGCAAAACCCACAGTCTGCCTATCTGTAAAATAAAGTGGAAAATCTCAGGCCACTGGTGCTTACCCATGCATGGACAGGTTAGAAGCTGACCTCAGAACAGCTCATTTTGTAGCTGAATTTCCTTTGTTGCTTTTTAACTTTAATAGCTCTTTAATTACTGCCCTTATTTTCAAATTAAGTATACATCTGTGTAATACTAATGAATATTCATTGTCACTGGAGAAGTATTAAAAGCATTTTTACCTGTGTTTCCAAGGGAATAGATGCCAGCTGAGTGTACTATTATCTAATTTCAGCCTGTCCTCAGCACTGTAATAGTATCAAGACCTATTAGAGAGGACTCCCAGATACATAAATGTAACAATGATAGATTATTTATTTGCTTTATAGTAGCACTCAAGGATTCCTGCCAAGATCGTGGCTCTGCTGCACAAGGCTTTTTTGCAGACTATGGCACAAGAGGTGGCCTCGCCTGACAGAGCTGACACCTCAAATAGGAAACACAGCAAAGTTCTGCAGCAAGGACACAGCAGGAGTACATGGTCATTTTAGTGTCCTTTAGTTTCCTGGAAGATTTGTGCAAGAAAAAAGAGGAGATACGAGGTAACGAGGGAGGAGATAAAAGGTGAGGGTGAGACAACCCTTACAGAAGAGCTGGGAAAAACCCACAGAACTGGAGTTATCTCTGGTGCTTAGCACCAGTACCCCCTGCTAAAATCCTAAGCATAATCTCTTACTAGATGCTGCTGGTGACTCAGGCACTGGAGATGGAAAGGGGGAAAGAGCAAGGCCTAATTAAGTCCATTTGAAAAGAAGGAAGCAATTCTTCAATATTTTTACAACGGATCTGTACTGGAGGTACAAATTCTCCTGCACCAGCCCAGTGAGGACACTGGCATGAGGTAGAGTCCAAAACTCTCAGCTGGACCTCAGTGGATCAATGAGGAGAAGAACAGCTGGAACTTGACACTTCAGCGTGGTGATGTTTCAGAGTGTAAAAGAGGAAATGTGTGGAAAAGAGTTTTGCTGAGAGAAGGAGGGCTTGGAGCTTAAGGGGAAGGATGAGTGGCAGAAGGTCAGTACTGAAACTAAATGGCCTGTTAGCAGGGTTAGCCTGCCAGTATAAACTGCCTGTAAAGATGGACAATCTTCAGACTAGGGCTGACTGGAAAAGTGAAAGTGCCTGGTACATTTCTAGGTCACTGGCACTGGATCTTCTCTGTAGCCACACTGTTAGAGCAGCCCCTGGCCAACAGCAGTCTGCTGACAGTTCCTGATCTGGGAGTCAAGATGTGCCAGACACCATTCCTGATACACAAACTGCACATGACCACCATATTTTGGAGGATAAGAAAGCTCAACAGACACAACTGTTCTGTGCCAGTCCACTTCAGTGCCAGGAAAAGGTCTGTAGCATATCTCCTTTGTTACTATAGACGTCACTGAAGTATTTTGAAAAGAGAGGGAGAAACAATTCCAGTTCTTGAGAAGAGGTGGAGGTCCTACTCCTGAGCGCTGTCTGACTCCCAGGAGCTCTGGGGGCCTTTGCTGGTTGAACCAGAAGGAGGATCAGAAGATGGTTTGTTACGAGGGTACAAAACCATTGGCAAAGTTCAGAGCAGAGCTTGTGTGTGTTGAAAGCCCGTGAGGGAGCAAAGAAGTACTGGACATAGACAAAGCAAACTCCTGCAGGGAGGAATCCAGCTGCTCACTGCAGCAGAAGGTAGATAGCTTTGACTGTGTCCACCCCAGAGCCTACTGAGACAGCAGAGCAGGACAAGGCCAGGAGACACTTCAGGGCTTAAAGGGCAAATACTCAAGTCAGTAGTTGACATTTCTTTTAATCCCCATCACTGACAATTCAGAGACAGATGAAAAATACTTGCAACCTCTCATGCACCTGTGCATGGGCACATGTGGCATGGTGAGTAGGGCAGGGCTTGCTGCCAACTATTTCAGACATAGATCTTGTGTGAGAAGGGAACGCATTGTAGAAAGTTTTCTAAGCTTGCTAGCTTTGACCTCTTTCTGTCATTTTATTTTCCATCTCCTGAGCTTCCCTGACTTGCAGTACCTGCAGCAAAGGGACTGTGAGACTACAGCAAGAACTGGAGTTCACACAGAGTAAAGCTCCCCTCTCCTTCAGCTTCAGTGTCACCAGGCTGCAGCTTCCAAACCATATCACAAGACAGACAAGCAGAGATTAATTACAAATAATGTCATCACATGTCCTGCAGAGCAGATCAAAGCAGTGGCATGGGCAACACAATGGAGAAATCTTAAAAGGACTCTATTGAAATGCTGTCAGGATTGTTGTACCTTTGTGGGTAGTGTCCCCATCCCACTGGTTTCTCCCTTGTCCCTGTTACACTGAAGGAGCATACCCACTGCCTCACCAAGGAAATGCCATTGTTCCTCTGCAAGTCCAGAAGAAAAAAAAGATGTTGCAATTTGTGGGAAAATTGAGAGGAGGCATAAGAACCCTGCCTGACTGAGTACATCCCATCCCATCCCATTGCATCCCATCCCATCCTGTCCCATCCCACCCCATCCCTTCCCTTCCTGTTGCAGCTCTCATCATACAGCCACACAGAGTGCAGATGCATGTGTGGTTAACCTGTGTGCTTGCACAAGGCCCTTCAGTATCTTATTCTTTCTCGTCTACATTCATTCCTCTGAAGGCTATAGATGGAACTGTCTACTGTACAGAAAATATCAGGATGTGCTATAATTTCAATGACTGTGATTGAATCCCATGCTTCTGAGCTTCTGGCTTCCTGCAAGGGCTGAAATGAGATTTCTCTAATGAAAAACTGTGATATTTCCCACTTCTGTCCTGGCAGTAATGCTAGCTGGGCTCCTCTCTGGAAATGTATGAGTCTGTACATGAAGTGTAGATGAAAAATTGAGAGTCTCCTGTGCTCCAAACTGGGGTGAGAAAGTTTCACATCCTCCCATGACAGCACTGAATGTGTTTGCTTTCTGAAAGACAGACACCTCTGGGTACAATTTCCCTAGCTGTTTCCCTCCTGGCCCAAGAGGTCTAAGCAGCAGCATTTCCCTGTTTCTTGTCTATGACACTGATCTAGAAGGGATAAGATCAAGCTCTTGTGTTAGTATAAAAAACCTGGGGAGAAATCCTGGGGGGAAAGTTTTCACTCCAAGCACATAGATGAAAGTCTTGGGCATCAGTCCAGAAGAGAGAGGCAAAGAGTTTATAGGTCTGGGAGAGGGATCAAAGAAACATGCAGCAACCACGTCAGAACAGGAGGAAGACTTAGACACCTCTAATAAAGACTCTTGGGAATACATGTCACCACCGGTACCCTCACCTTTGAGGGCAGCTGTTACCTTGACTCCTGCCAGCTGAGCTGCTGGTTGTCTCGACAGTTCCAGCTGCAAGTGTGCACATCTGGGGCAGGGTGAAAGCCAGTGGAGCTGCTGGAGGGCAGGCACTTACCTGCAGGGTACAGGGGCAGGAGCCATCCTGAGCAGCCTGGCTTTGCAGTTCTGTGTCAAATGAGAAACCTTCTTGCATCCAACCTCCAGGCATGTAACACTGGCCTGTGCAGGACTCTGCCTGGGTGGCATCCAGGGAAAAATCACTCCACCAGCCATTTCCAGATTTTCCTTTGTATTGCCCAGGAGCCAGGAGACAGATAAGGAGAAAATGGACTACAGGTATGATACTTTCCTACAAGCAGTTGGTAAGTCAACTGGGGAGACAGACTTTGCTGTGCTTTTCTGCCTTACCAACCAGGAACCCCAGCTGAGAGCTTGGTGCAACAATGGAGGCCCTAGAACTGAAATAATGTATTTCTCTTCCCCAGAATAAGGAAGAACTGTCCTTTTCTGTACTGTTGAAGAAAGGTGCAGCTCCCGGGTGTTTTTATAGCCCATGGCATGCACAGCTGTGTCTTCATAGACACTTCTGGTCTGAGGTTTCTCAACAGGGTTTGGCAAAGCTGGTGCTGGCACCCAGTTGGAATACAGGGCACCAGGAAGCAGCTTTCCTGAAACTGCTCCTTATTTTTTTCTTTGTCAGACAAGGGATCACCTCCTGGCTAGAGGTGCAGGATGAAACCATGAGAACAATGCAGGGCATTTGCACATCACAGGCCACAATCTCCTCCTTCTGCAAGACATCTCGGAGGAGCTAGGACAGCCTGTCTCTGAAGAGAAGGAGCTGTCAAGGCTGAAGAGTGCCGCTGCTCCTGGGTGCATTGGCAATGAGTGCTTGCCATCTGCTAGGAGGCGATCAGCCTGACAGGCGAGTCTGGCAAGGGTTCTTGAGCGTAGAAAAAGGAGAAAAGCCTGTGCCAGTGGTCCCTGAAGACCTGGATGGAATTTGGCCTTGCAAGAAGAGTATCCTCTGAGAAGGGTAAACACAAGGCAGTCAGGAAGCTCCAGTCTCAGACAGATGAGGGCTAACAAAACTCAGTGCAGGGTTTTAACATGTTAACACCACCCTTGAGCCCTTCTTGAAGGTGCTTGACCCCATTGCATAGGCAGCACAAGGCAATACATGGTTGTGTAATTAATGGACCTCAATTCATTCATTAGTAGCACAGAGCAGAGCCCTGGTGTGGTGGCATCTTGCATTCCCACAGCACAAGTTGCCGGTGTCTGTCAAGCTGTTCACAGCAAATGCCATTCCTCATCACAGCTTTCCCCACCACTCCCCGCAACACTGAGATACTTCTTTCCTTTCGGTATATTCTTAGGATTCAGCCTTTTGTTACACCATCCGCACATCCAGCCTGACTGGCATGGAGCATCCTGGTCCCTCTTGTGTCAGCTCCTGGGAACACACATACAGCTGGAGAGTCCTCAGTTTTCCTAATGAGATTTTATTAATGTCTCTGAGGATAGATATAAGCAGATCTCCAGCACAAGGTCTTCAAGAGCTCGCCTACTGATAGATGGACTAAACCACCCCTTAGAATACAGGTATTGGTACCTCTGGGTGTAAGTCATATTAGTACAGATTAGATGTTGATTGTATTATTAAAAGCAGAGTCAACCTTCTGGGCCTGCTGTCCCACTGCTGCTCTGAATGAGACAGTGCTCAACAGGATCAGAGTCAGGGAAAGCTCTGGGATGTTACTCTTCAGGTATGGAAACCACCATGGGAACTTGACAGTGTACAGACTGGTTTTTGCCCTTTTAATTCAAAAAGGTAAGAAACAACAGTGACAGCATCAAATTTCTTTAATTCTCTGTATTTCATTATAGACAAGGCCCAAACTCCTATTAGGCATCCATGTACTTCTGGAAGGCAGCATTTTCACATGGTAATTTTTTCTGTAGCAGAACCCAGCTGCAAGCCTACATGCAATGTGCAATTTGGGCACATATGCAGAAGGAGGGGGTGCAGGACCTTCTCCTGTCTCTGGCTCAAATTGGAGACACATTTCTTCAGTGGCAACACCATTTTAAGCAGCATTTAGTTCAGGCACTTATTTCCAACCCTGCTGTACCTACTAAACCATCTGGTCCAAGTGTTATTGTAGCTTCGTGGTAAACCAGACAGGGAAAATTATTCAGGTTAAAATAAACACAGCAAGACTCCCCTGACCAAAGAACAGTGTCTCAGGAATGAATACAGGCTGTGTGGACAGGAGGAAGCAGGAGAGGACCTTTCTACAGTGTGGACTGGCGATCTACACTTTGCATAATATCAGAAGAAAAGTACAAGAGTTTGAATAAAAATGAGGCAGGAGCAACAGGGGGGACTAGCAGTCTCAGACTCTGGTATTTTTGTTCAGATTGTTCCTATCAATTGTTCTTCTCATTTAAGCAGGGATCAAAAAACTGCTTTGACAAAAGACTATCTCCAAAGGTCTCCTCCTAAGTTCAGCCCAAATCTGTGCTCTACCCTTTTCTGATTTCATTGTGTAAGTATGAAACTCCCCAAACAAGGGCTTACTTAGACTTACATGTTGTGTTGTAAGCAAACAGTGAAAACTGTAAACTGGGATTTGAGTACAGGTTTGTATGGAGCTCCAGGGATACTGCAGTGAAAGGATGTTCTTTTCCAAATCTGGTCAGAATCAAATAACCCCCAGGAAAATTAAAAGCCAGGTAATTCCAGGTATGCTTTCAGATTGAAGATATTCACTAGACTTTCCCAAGATTTTCTTCAGTAAATTATGAGGAAGGCTAAGAATAATTTCAGTCTAGTAATCCCCTAAAAGGGCCTGCAAAATCTAACCTTTGATTAGTATCAAGATCTTCAAAATCAGAAGAAACACCAGCAGTAGCATGTCATGCTCCCTCCTTGAACAGTCACTCCTGGCAGCCTCTTGCAGAGCTCCTCGGTTTTAATTTACACATTACTCCATCTAGTGGCTTAAAGGTTCCAGCCTCCAAGAGTTTAAAACTCTGCCCTGGTACCAGCTGGAAATCAAACCTCTGCAGCAGTTTTGCCATCACCACTTTTGCCTCCATCTGTTAAGAAGAAAAGCAAACTCAGTGTCAGTGACAGCAAATAGAGCTTGGAGTGCAGCTGCTTAAAGTCAGTGTATTATGTTATACTGCTTTGCCAACAGAGATTTAAAAGTTAAATGCAGGCAGCTGAGTTTGGGCAGGAAACCTGGGACTTCCTGGATTTGAAGACAACTGACAGGCACTAAGAAGGATCCTTGTGTTTATGCATTAACTGCAGTTTGGAGATCAGTCTGTAAAACTAAATCACTGAAGACTGAGCACTGGTGCTTACATGAACTCACAGAACAGACCCAAAGAGCGGGCATCCTGCTGTTCTGAAATGCTCTCTGCTATGCTCATATACACCATTAAATGCTTCCTTCCATCCATGTAGCCACTTCCTCTCTTTCTCTGCGCCAGTTCTGGCTTGTGTCCTTCTGCAAGCTGATGTTTTCCCTGCCTTGATTCTGCCAGTGGCAGCCCCAGGATGGTCCCCAAGACCCCCTGCACAACCCCCGTGTGTTTGACCTTGGCTGGCAAAGGGATGTTGACTGTGATTCCCATCAAGTGGTTTGGATTCAAGCAGGCTAAACCAGGACAGTTCAGAGGGAGTGCAGCCCGCTGTTCCTCCCCCACAAACACTTTGGCTGCATGCAGACACCAGTGACGTGGGACCAGTTTGGCACATGGGTGTGTGCTCACGTGATGGCCTTTGAGAGACATGCCCATCGTGGGCATGGGGAGATCTCTCTAGAGGGAAGGGGGTCAGTGCACCGCCAGTGTGGCCTTTGGTCCCTACCACCAGCCATGGTCAGCACACCCTGAACTGGCCCACTGCTTGATAATGAAGTATCATTCCAGGCCTCTGCCTACCTGTGCAAACACCTGCCCGATGCAGGATCGGGATCCCAGAGAGAATGGAAAATAGCAATAATATGGCCTGCAAAGAATAATGTTCAAAATTGTCACTCTGACAACTTGATTGTAAAGAAACAAGCAAATATTTCATCACGACAGCAAGGAAATGGTCTAAATATCACGTCTATCTGACTTGTTAAAACAGACTCCAAATTAACTCTTTTTTGCTTCAGAGCACAAATACAGCTCCACAGCATGTTTTCTTGTGATCTCTGCTTACGGTATAGCTCAGATCACAGAGCTATTTTGATGTATGCCAACCTTATTTCAAAGCTGAATGTCAAGCACACTCCAAATGCTCTCCAGCCTGTCATAAAGATGTAATAATCCACCAATTATTGCTCCTTTGGTCAGCTCTGAACCATGTGAGTGAGGGGACCTTTGGTTAAGGAGACCAGACTAATCCTAGGCTGAAGCAAAACTCCTGACTCATGAAGTAGTTGGTGCTGATCTCTGCATCTAACTGTTTAGTCACTGGTCCCTCCTACTGCACTCCTGACCACCGACTAGCCTTAGGCTGCCTGCCCATATGGCTGAACAGCATCTTCTGTCCCTCAGCTCCTTCTCCCCTCTTTAATATGGAGACACCCCGGAGCCAGAGCTGTTATACATTAAACATCTGTATTGCACTACCACAAATATTCAACCCAGTTTTGGCCCACAGCTTTGATCACAATATAAATGTTAAATAACAATAGTGTTGGTCTTTTTTTGCAAGGTATCATGGGGTCTAAAGAATCTTTGAACCAAAGCTGTACATTATTACTCTCTATTTGCATTTACATGATTTAGTGTGCTCATACTGAAATGGAAAATTAGTTCTATTCCATTTTTTCCCCCCTTGAAATATCTTCCTGTAATGGATTCTTATTACATATTTAATAACCTAAGAGTAAAAAGAAACTCACTTAGGTGCATCTTTGCTGAATCGGTCTGGATTGAAAGCATACGGATCCTGGAAAAACCTTTCCATCCTTCCCATTATATAAGTGCTGAACTGTAAAGAAAGAGTTTACTTGCATTAGTTAGGAGCAGCACACTGAAAATGCCCCTTTGCTGCCAGAGGCACAAAACCGTAACTGCCTTCCACTCTCGAGTTCCACCTGAGAGTCCCAGTTCATACCCCAGTTTTGGTCAAGACTTTAGAGAGGTCAGTAGAAATACGGCCAGGTAAGATTTTTGCCCTCTGATCCACTGATCCATTACATCTGGATGAACTGCAGCAGCTAAAAGCTGCTGATGGTGGATGGGACTCACAACAAGTGTCGTGTTTGCAGGAATTCTGACACCATTGATGACATGCTCCTTCTCCAGCCTGCGCACGGTCCCTGCGACAGGCGGGTACAGCCGCAGCGATTCCTTCAGAACCTGTGTCAGCAAAAAGCACAAAAAGTCGGTTAGTTAATACACTGTAGGAAGCAGAAGTAAAATTAATTACCTCCCTATGGCCTTTCACTTTGGCTAAATGGGAGATTTTGACTTTTGAAACAGATGCTGGTGTATCTGCCTTGGACTCCTGTGGGCAAAGTGTATGGCTAACTCAGCTCCTTCAGGTGTGGTTCTTTCTTACAACTGGTAAAATACAGAGAAAAAGACACAAAACCCAGAGGAGATGTCATGCATTGAACAGATCTAAAATCTCAAGTCAGATCAACAACCAAGCAAAAAAGTTATGAGAAGCAAATTCAAAGGGATTATCTAAGAGTGAAGTATCCTGCCTCTGATAAACTGTTCTGGGCTCTGGCTGCCATGAGGATGGGTGCTTGCTCCCATCTCCTTCCCACTCTCAGCACTGTGCTCCTGCTCCTGCCTTTGTGCTGCTTCTGCTGCCTGGGGAGCTGAGCCAGGTTGGAGCACTAAAAGGACAAAAAACATCCTGGCAAAGGAAAATGAATAGGGAACATTGAAAAAAATGGAATGAGAACATTTCTTTTGGTGGCAGTGAGCTGTAAGAACGGCTTATTTCATCAAAGTGAAACCTAATTAAGAGTGCACATGAGCATCGCACCAAAAACGCAATTAACAGTGTGCATGCACAAGTGGACTAATGAAAAAGAAATATGGACAAAAGGATTCAGAATTGCCTGAGCGACAGGAGAGAAGTCCTATAGTCTCTGATACTCCAGTGAGGGCCTGGATCTGACCAAGGGTGACTGATTTTGGTTGTACAGATTCAAGCTTGTGCTGTTAAATAAATGGTCTGTTTTGACAGGGTCTCGTTATATGCCTTAAAACTGAAAGGCTTAGATACCTCATCCTAATTGGAGTGGCATAATTGTGATGTTGTTTGGAGAAGCCTAAGGAAACCTGCTGATTTCTGTAATCACAGTTGCCTTTCCCTTATGAGAAATACACCTACAAAAACTATCTGCTGTCCAAGCACAGTTATTTGTGGGATGGGATATGGCAAATGGTAAAACCATTGCTCACCTTAGTACAGCACTTTAAGAGAAAAATGATCATTGCAGACTAAACATCACAGGACAAGTTAAGCAGAATAGCTGCCAGGACTGTGATTCAGCCTCTCCTGAGGGCTACCGGTATCCCCCATCGTGTAAAAAAGGATATGCAACATAAACACTGGCGAGTAGCCAAGCCATGGCTTTGCAGTTCATTACCAACCAGCTTTTCTATACACAAGACCCCTTTTAGGACCAAACTCTCTCCACCATCCCCTGAGTGACTGAAGAGAATTTCAAGACTGAAAAATGAAAAAATGACCTTACAAAAACTAGCCATTATTTTTGACTGTCCTCAAATCCCACTGAGTTTATGGCACTTGGTGAGATCATAGCTGGAAATGCTTTAACAATAATCAAACAAAAATAGAGCTGTGAGTTAGGAAAGTGCATGGGATTCACACACAGGTTGGGCTCAAAGTTGCAAACCCTTCTTAATCTTACAGCCATGGTTTCAGTTTAAGTAGGTAGGGATTATGCAACTCCACTCTAGCTCCCAGTTTGGTATTAATTAAGGAAAGCACTGAAGAAATTGTGTAGGATTTTGCAATGAAATTTGAGAAGCATCCTTCCCAGCAAGGCTAAGCTGCTACAAATGTCTCATGGCACCTGCTTGCTGACTCTCTGGGGACAAACACTATCAGGATAAAATATTTCCATTGTTTTTAAAACTTAAAAAGTGTAGGCTCCTCCATGGCATGTCAGAGGTGCTACCAAACAACTCTGACTGGTATCTTACCTCACTCTACAGTACCTGCGATAAGTAGGTGAGTTTGCCAAGATCCTCATAGTCAATGTCTCTCTTGGCACCAAGAACATCATCCACTTCAGCCTGAACTCTGTAGTTAAATTAAAAAATGTTAGCTGCAGACTCTCATTTCTTGCTAGGCAAGTTGACAAATTACTTTTTACTTTCCAGACACTGAGTTGGACTGACACCCATTCTCAGGCAAAATGCCCACTGATTCCCAAGCAGGCTTCCTGAACCTGGACCTCTTATAAGGATGAAGCAATGTGCATACAGGGCAGCTGAACGAAGTGGGATTCAGGGCCAGTATGTATAAAGGCTTTGAAAAAAATCACCTAGATGAAACTGAAATAATCCATCTTAAGTGTTTTTTTCTTTATATTTTAGATATATTTGGACTGTGAAACTGCTTATTTTGGAAGAGAAGCTAGAATTTATTGGGAACTGATCCTATCTTTTTAATAATCCTGGTTATTAAGTTAATTTTGAAATTAACAGCAAGCTGCGTTTGGAAACTAGAGCGCACATACCTTTCCAGTATTTCAGGGTGCTGACCCAGTGCCATTACTGTGAAAGACATCTGATTGGCAGTGGTTTCATGACCTAGTGACAGCAAAAATCAGTTTAATTGTTAGCATGAAATAATAAAATGATGCAAAGATGGTCTACTAGGGTAACTGTGAACGGGAAACTTTAAACGTTGAACCCCAAATGTTTTATTTCAAGTATGCTATAAATTAAAGAAAATACTAAAAGGAATGTAAAGTCTACGTAAGGAGCTCTCAAAAATAATAAGAACAGACAAGAGCTGGTAAAGACATGACCCATCTTGCTCAACTCAAAGCTGCACTGGCTGCATGCAGCACCTACAGGTTATGAGCTCCCTAACAGGAGGGCCAGTGAGGTTCAATATTTGCCTTGTCATATTATGGGACACACAGCTCTTCCAAAAAGCAAGATTTACTGTTTTTGAAGGAAAACAGAGTTTGTTTCAAAACATCTGCTTTATGTGTTAGGATGGCTTTGCTTGAGCAGGGAGATTGGACCAGAAGAGCCTTCAAATCTTATCCATTCTGTGACTCTGTGATGTGGACAGTTTTCCTTTTTTCATAGATAGGCACATGTATCATTTTAAAGCATTAAATAAAACAGACTCCTGCAAAAACCTATTTGTTTCAATAATGTCTTTCTTGCCAAAGAACAGCATTTTGATCTCACCTTCTTAGGAACCTAAATCCTACTGACCTGCAAGACGTTGTTTATCTCACATATTAATTTGGCCCATGCTTTTTTTGATGAGTGTGACAGTGCCTTCTCCTAACAAGCACTGACGAGCATTCTTTAATCAAGAATGGCATTTAATCATGTGACTGAGGTGATGTGGAGACATGTGGAATACGTTACAGATGCTTTCAGTGGGGTTTAGTAGGATCTGTGAGGAAGGGCCAGAACTCTGCAAAGAACAGCCTGGCACCTCAGTGGGCAGCGGGAAGACAAAGGCTGGAAACCACAGTGGGAAGGCTGGCATTATTTGCTGTGTCAATATGACTGAAAGAGGATGACATATTATTTGCCTATGAGAAAATGAAGAGCTCTCTTCAGACCTCACCCAGCTGATCCTAAGCCAGTGTAATACTGCTGTCTTTCAACCAAGAGTCTCCTGCTTACAGCAGCATTACATGGAGTGATGATGTTAATGATGATGAAGGTGTTAATCATGACCCACGAATAAGTACAGCTTCCCACATGACACATCCAAGCATTAAAATAGCTACCAACCTGCAACAAAGAAAGTGATGAAGTTATCCAGAATATTCTCATCATCTCTAGTTTCCTCTAGAGCTGTCAAGATAGAAAAGCAAATGGTATTTGAAAATGTCCCCATGCCCCAGCTGAACCAGAATGCTCTGCCCTGCTTGGCACATATGGGCTGAGATGGCATTGAGAGGGGATTATCAGTGGGTGCTTCAGCAGGGGCTCGTGACCAATATTTGATCCAACATAATGAAACAGGATGTTTTCAAAGCAACTCTACTACCTTCAGTGTAAAAAAAGTCTTTAAAAAAAGGATGAAAGTTTAGATCCCAAAACAATTTTCCTTGAATCCCATGGCAAAACACATGACAGAGAAATCCACTCAAACAGCAACGTGTCCCTTACCATCTCCTTTCAGTATCTGTGTAAGAATATCCAGCGTGGCTTCCTTCCCATTCTGGAGAGCTTCTCTCCTCTGGTCAATGCACTCCTTCCCCACACGCCGCAGCAGCCTCACACTCTCCCTGACCTCCTTTATCAGCTTCTGTTTCCCTGGCATGTACTGAATACAGAATTTCTTGAGTCATTTTATTCCTTTTTCTGATAAGAAATAATTTCAGTGTTACTTTACAAGTGAGCACCTTGTCTTCTGCTAAATGACACTTGTCACAAAAACGTCTGCTCTCCATGGAACAAAATGAACGCCCCCACGATGAAAAGTTTGGGCTGAAATGAGAAATATTTCAATCTGTGCATGCTGATATCCTGTCTTGTCAGAGCTGATGTTTTGAGCACCATGAGCAAAATTCGTCACTTCTCCATGGAAAGAAACTGCAGCATGCAATACAGAATCTCACCCCTGGTTCAAAAACGGAAGACAGGAGATCTAAAAGCCTGGACTACAGCTTTCATGAGACACAAGCATGGTTTTTACCTTAAATATTTCATATTACATCCATAATGTCTTAGTAGATGAATTTGGGTTGAAAATATAATTTTTTAATGGCGAGAATGTTCAAAATTCTTCCACCTTGAGTGAAAGCTGACATGTTGCTTGGAAAAATGGCAAAAATCTCAATTTTTAATGGGTCTGAAAGTGTAAAACCATGAGAAGACACATGCAGGGGGGAAGAGAAGATAGAAGGGAAGCATTAAATGTCAATGTTAATTTTGCAAGGGTTTGAAAACATTAATGCATTTTATCTGGATGCAAATTGGAGGGAAAAATCTACAGATGACTGTTTCCCCTCATACAGCTCCCTCCCACTAACTCAAGCAGGAGCAGAGGCTCCAGCTGGATGTGAGGAGAGAGGACTGAAGCAAGGAGTGTACAGACCTGTATGAGCGGGATCCGTGACTTGGTCAGTCCCTCCAAAACCATGGTCACAGCGTGCGGTAAAGGCGTTTGGTCATCACTCAGTGCGTTTAATTCCAAGCCAAAGGCTACCTGAGGAGCAGAAGAGAAAAAGGCAACTTGCTGCATCCTCTTGGCTTCCTGGGGCTGGGATGAAAGAGCAGGATAGACACACACCACCACCTTTTCCCTTAAAAATATCTCAGGCTAGATCCTACCTTGCAGAAAGCTGTGAGGGGAGAAAAATATCTACACTATGATTCCTCCTTATTTGGGGGGATTAATAATTTACTATTACTCTCCATTTATCCCAAACTGTTTTGCATAGAGAGGGGAAAAGCCAGTGTAAGGCAGACTTCATGCTGACACGTAATGGCAATAATACAACCTCCACCCATGAATGAGAACTGGTGTGCCCATTTTGGCATGGAGGGGTGGGAGGTACGAGGCTGAAAGGGCTTTTGCAAAGGGTCCCCATCCTACAGGCCACACCTAGGCTGTGCAGACCATTCCCTAACTGTCTCTTCCCATGGCTCAGCCTGAATGGAAGTGGCTCTTCTGGCACTGCTGGGTAAAGGTCTTTTTCCCTGGCTCCAGCTCCTGATCCCATCCTGCTGCCAGTATGCGTTACTTCCATTCCTTCCGGCCAGTTGCAGAGGAAACAAGAAAGCGACAGCTGGTACCTTTGCAATGATATCCATAGTCACCCGGCACATCATCGACAGCATGCTAAACTCCTGCTTTCCATCTGCCATTTCCTCTAGCTTCTCCATCAGCTCCTCTGCTTTTTCATTAAAAGTTTCCATCAGACCAATCAGGTAGCTGAACAATCAATAAACATGAGTAGTGGGGGCTCTGGAGAGGACATCTTTGCTCAGGCAAAATAACTTTCATTATTTTCCACAGAAAATTGTAAAGCTTTTTGGTTTTTTAAAATTTATAATCAATTTGCCTTAATACTTTAAAAAGCAGATAAAATGAGCTACATTCTTCTTACAGCAGCCCTACTCCGCCCTGCCATAAAACTAATGTCTATCATGGCAAAGGGTGTGCACAAAGAAGACCTTGGACTTTATCTTTGTACCCTACATGCAAAGCATTGAGGCACACACAAGGAAACCATACCAACTCTGCCTTATCTTTTCCAGTAGGATAAGGCAGCCATAACCACGCTCCTGGATATACAGCCTTGGAACCTTTCTGCCATTGCTGAGCTCATATGGGTGTCACTGCTCTATGAGAAGTCTGGTCAAACTATACTTGGCATGGAAATGGTGTGCTGGACTCTAAGTTAAATGTAATTTTGGCACTAAATTTTTTTTTCTCTCTAAGTATTGAATAATGACAGTAGAAATAACAGCTAGCTCATCCCAGAAATATTTGCCTTACGTTCGGCTGAAAGCTGGATCCATTATCCTCCGCTGCTTGTGCCAATGCTCATGGTTGCAAACAGTTACCAAACCATTCCCTAGAAACCTAGCATGTAGGAAAACAAGGAAAGGAACATTTTTCAGCAAGGGAGCCAGCTGAACCCCATGGAGTCACAAAGGTAAGTCTTTCACATCTACTTTCTTCTATTTTGCCCATGTGTAAGGAACACTGTGACACTTCGACGATCGCAATCATTGCACGACTGTGGACAACAACTGAACAACAAATATGTTTTGCCAAGTAGGTGTGGACTGCTGAGTCCAATAAGATGCTGGTTCATTACAGGTACTATGCACAGAATTAATATAATGATGGGATTACTGTATTTTTAAGATTCAGATTGACAAAGAAAAATACCCTTTTTTTGTGATAAAAGAGCTGCACACTCCCATCCATCAAAGACTAACTCAGTGCTCTAAAATCTAAGTGAAAAGTTTGATGATGGCCTTGAGCAGACTATTCTGAGACTAATGGAACATCCCTGGGGGATAAAAAGGGTAGATGATCAAGGTAAGACAAATCCAACATATCCTCCTCCCTGACTGGAAGACTTTGTCTTGACACATAATTTAATAGGTACATGCTGCTTACATATGTCTGGAATTAGACACTAATATCCACACTAGATAAATGGTCCAAGTCAAGATAAGTGTTCATCTGTGATGTTATTAATCTTGCACTTGTTTTCAGATCACAATGGCTTCAGATGGGTTTTGCCTACCTCTCACCAAATAGACTGAAGATACGATCATACACCAGCCGATCCTTTGGGTACTGTGGTGACATCAAGAACTCCTAAAATCAAATCTCAGGTCAGTGAATAGACAAAACACAAAATTTCACTTACACATCTACTGTGTTCCTTCTGTAGCAATGGTCTGAAGAGCAGATGAATTATTTGGTGTGCCCTGATTCCCCAGTTCCCATGCTACTAGCTTGTTTTGCATGCCTCTAGCACTTTTTTGCCCAATGACCTGAAATCTCACTCTGTGGTAATTGTAAAGATTTAGAGAAAGAAATTCAGTCTCTTGTGCCTCGTTCATTTGAGGTACTAAGCTCTTGCAGAGAGTCTACTTTTCAGAAATGGTGGATGTTTGCTATATGTGCTGTTTAAATAAATATGACAAAGTAAATTAACTGATTAAGGAAGAAAATAAATCAGGATAGCCTGGAGAGCAGAACATCTCATCCTCCTAACCCGGTCAGAGCCAAGCACAGACTGGCTGGTTCATGCTGCCCTGAACATCAGGCACCAACTCTTGACTTATGAAGGAAGGGACTAATCCCCACTGTCAATTTGACTTTATTTTTTGAGTACCTTCACTCCTTCAGGACTCACAATCATTACTGTGACTCTGTGAAAGGCATTAAGTCGTACAATAGGTCCATATTTCTCTGCCCTGTAAAAAGATTAAAAAAAAAGAGAATTATAGTATAAATAACCAATATGTAAGAGTTCAGATCTAATAATCTCACAGGACCAGAGCACACACTGTAGTGGGAACTACTGCAGTCCTCAGAGTACAAAGACATGAAGAGAATCACAGAATCATCAAGGCTGGAAGAGACATTCAAGACCATCTAGTCCAACCGTCAACCCAGCACCACCAAAATCACCCCTAAACCACATCCTCAAGTGCCACATCCAGACACCTCTTGGAATACTTCCAGACACCTTCCACCACACTTTCCTGAGCAACTTATTCCAATGCCTAACCACTCTTCCAGTGAAAATTTTTTTTCTATCAACTTGAAAGATCAACGCTCTCTCTCTAGCTGTTATACTGACCTTCAGAATGATGCTGCTTATGTAATACAGGGTCTTCATGCCTTGATTTCCCCACTTGTGCTACAGGGCTACCCCATTCAATGTTATTGATGTTCTCAACTCACCACTGCAGGAAGAGATCATGGACAAACTCCTGTTTCTTCATCATTCTCCATAGGATTGGGAGGTGTCCAAATATAAAGCTGCAGAATATGAAGGTTAAGAGTGTCACAAGGATGCCAACACAGGGTTTTGTTGCTGAGTGTTGTTCACATTTCCCTTGTAAGGAAAGACGAAAATAACTGAGCTGTGCCAACACCCAGCCCTCATCAGATTAGTAAGCTGAGGACCAAGGTTTGACTAGCACTCATCAGATTAGTAAGCTGAGGACCAAGGTCTGACTAGCGCATGCAAACAGCCAGGAAGACCAGCATGGAGATAAAGGATGAGGTCTTTTTTGCTGCTGTATTATAGGAGATTTTTGGGTCTGGGTGGGAGCCCCCTGTGTGTTGCTTTGCCCTTTGTCTAGCTGACTGAATCTCGACTGCAACTATTATGTTTCTGTATATGAAACAGACATTTTCATTAAGTATTTTTTACTATGTCCTCAGATAAGTGTTATCTTATTGTGCCCTGATAAGTGTAACTTTAGTTCCGTCAGTGGAATTCTGTTAAAGAAAATCAGGAACCATCTCCTTCTGTCTAAAGCCATGTCACTTCAAATGCTGGAGAAAAGAGGACCTAGAAGAATAATCACTGGTTAATATGAAAATTGAAGAAATTAATAAAAAAGGTTAGCTCTTCAAATACAATAGCTGAATTAAAAAGTTAGAGATCAATTCCTTACTTCAGCTGTGAGTGGTGAATTCCCACAGGCCAAGTGCTTTGTTAAAGGAAGCAAGCTGCAGTCAAGATCTGTTTTCCATCTGAGAAACAGAGAGCCATGCTATCAAGCTTTTCAGTACAAATAAGCTACAGGGGAAATACAGGTTCTTATTTTATTACTGCTGGAACCTGGAAGCATTAAAATAACAAGCACTCAACAAAGTTACCTAACATCTACTGGAACTTTTAATCCTCCGCTCGTTTGACTCCTCCACTGTAACTGGACTCCAAAAAGATGTGAAAGCCCCAAATACAATCCAAGTCCTTTGTTAACTAAAGCTCTTGAAACTGCTCTATCTGCAGAGCAGGAAGCAAGGTCTCACTCCAGATTCCTCTTGTGTGACACATGAATCCTCAGAGATATTTTTCATCCCTGGTCTCATCACCCAGTTAAATCAGGTGTTATAACAGGCCTAAAACATTTATCCACTACTGAGAAGTCCCAATTATTTACTGCATGTCATGAAAAAATCTAAGTGTGGATTTGGTTTGGGACATATAATTGTGGGACACTATCAACTGAAAACATGTATCTGCAAAGAAATTCCTTTTTCCCATTTCTTGCTAATATGAATCCAACCTTTGAAGGGACAACCTCCTCTCCCCAGGTAAACCATTCATGCAGAAAAAACTGCAAACCAAGCCACTAGGACTCACTTTTCCAGTCTGTCCTGCAAAATTTTCCTTGAGAGATGTGCTGTGCCACTTCTGATAAAACAAATGGGCCCAGGAAATCAAGTGCATTAATGTAATCTCATCTTCAGGCAGCCATAAGACTTTAGACAAGGCTTTGATAAGATCCTGTTGTACTTCATCCTAAAATAAGTCATTCTTAAGCTTTCATCAAAGGGAAAGATCCAAGGGCAAAGGGAAAGTTGTGCTTCGGGGACAGAATAAAGCCTTGAAAGGATACAGGCTGTGGACTGGCTGGCTGGGGAGCACATCTGGTGGGCAGCAAGCTGGACACAAGCCAGCCTTTGCTTCTGGTGCTGCTCTTCTCCAGTTTTCCAGATACAGTATCAGATGAGAAGTGTTTAGATTTGAATTAATCCCATTTCAGAGAGATCTGGGTTGGCCACCAGTCCAGTCAACATCAGAGCTATAGTACATGGCTCAGGGCTACACCCAGCCATGTGTACCAGCATTTGAGCACCCTCATGATGAAGGGGTTTTGCCTTACACCTAAATGGAATTGCCTTCAGACAATTTGTGCCTTTGCCCTGAAAACAGCCATTGGATTCCCTCTGCTCTTTAGCAACTGCTTCTCTGCCCAAAGTCAGCCTAGCACTCAGCTTCCTGGACACCCCAGCTGCCCTCCACTGGACTCGCCTGAGTTTGTCAGTGTCTCTCTTGTATTAGGGAGAACACCAATGCCACCACCACACACAGCATGTGGCTTTGCCTTTTATTATTTTTTTTTAGAAATGACTTTTCAGAGCTTGGAGGTATTTGATTTTCCTTACCTTCGACATTTAGGAGTGGAAGTGTTTGTGCAACAGGTACTGAAGTGGGAGTTTCGGACTGTACCTGGCAATTTATACTTCTCAAAAGCTATCAAATGCTGTGGGCTCACATGACATACAAGCTTCCATTTAGACAAGCCAGTACTCAGAAACCTTCCTGGGAAAGATCCTATGCTAATGACTAATATCAGCCCTCAAACCCTGAAGAAGGGACAGAAAAGCAGCCACAAGGCTCCTCAAGCTGCCATTACTCTGTGGTGTTACTCCACACCTCAAAATTAATTTAAGGACAAGGTTCAGGTATGACAAGATCTATCCTTTCTCTAATCTGAGTACCTGACCCTGATTACACAAGTAGGCTGAAGCCTGGAGCTGGGCAGCCAGGCTTGGTGTCCCTGTAGGCTGTTTTTGTATGACAGTGCTGGTGCAATGTCTCTTCTTGTGGCATGTTATGGAGGGCATGCGCACCCACAGGAGAGGTTGAACGGGACACCCACACATTCCTGCAGAACCACGTCTCCTTGTGACACTGCTGCCACTGCCTTGCTGGCAGCTTTCTCACTGTCCTTTATCACTTATGACATTTTTATTTATTTATGTCACAAACCAAACACCTGGCTTATGAAGCAGAGCACGGAAGGTGCCTGGTGGAGTTAGTGTCAATGTGGCTCCCAGAGCAGTGCAGAACGGCTGATGCGGCACAGGGAGTCCCTCCTGCACAGCTCCTGCCCCTCCTGGTCCCTCTCTGGTGCCCTGAGTGAACACACAGCCCGGGTGGGTGGCTCTAAAGCTCTCCTTCATGCTGCTGTGGGTACCCAGCACACGCAGGTCAGGACACATGGCCAGCCGGGCTGTGCTGCTGGGCAGGCTGGCGGGATCCCTGGCAGTGCTGGGCACTCCTGTGGCCTAAAATCGTGGGAAAAGCTTTCGAGGCAATATTATTCTGGGTAGAGAGTAGTTCTTTACAGAAAAGCTTTTCAGGCAATATTATTCTGGGTAAAGTAGAGAGTAGTTCTTTCTTACTGAAAAGCTTTTCAGGTTCACAAACCATATAGACAGGTGCGCAATTTATAACACTACTTAATTACCATTAATAGTGGTTACATCCAACCCAAGAACCCCTTACCCCTGGTGCCACACCTCCAAGGGTCCTGGGTCTTCTGTCTTGTTTTGGCCACAGTATGTCTCGTTATCCTAGCCCTGGTACATGTGTCCCAAACATGACGTTCTGGCTGCTATCTCGCCCTTGAGACAGAAACTCAGGAATGCGGCACGAAGTTAAAAACTGTTAGCCGCTACCTCAAAATGTGCGAAACCACAGAGCCACACAGAAATGCACAAATATGTAAGACCCCAAGACACCACAGCAGCGGGGACAGGAGCGCTGTGCCTGCCCAGGGACAGGCCGAGGGACAGGGACAGGCCGAGGGACAGGGACAGGGACAGGCCCAGGGACAGGGACAGGCCGAGGGACAGGCCGAGGGACAGGGACAGCGCTGGAGGGCTCAGCTGCTGCTCCGACACCCCCCCGGCCCGCAGTGCAGGGAGCGGGGCCGGCAGCGCCCGGAGCGCACACACACCGGGCC
>JAWWEE010000158.1:51176655-51192740 GCA_035221455.1 Xenops minutus | reverse complement strand
CATGGGGACTGTGTGTGTATGGTGTTTATATGGGGGGTGTGTGTGTGTGTATGGTGTTTATATGGGGGGGGTGTGTATGGTGTGTGTGTGGTGTGTGTATGGTGTGTGTGTGGTGTGTGTATGGTGTGTGTGTGGTGTGTGTATGGTGTGTGTGTGTGCATGGGGAGTGTGTGTGTATGGTGTTTATATGGTGTGTGTGTGTGTGTTGTGTATGGTGTTTATATTGGGGGTGTGTGCGTATGGTGTGTGTATGGTGTGTGTGTGTGTGCATGGGGTGGGTGTGTGTATGGTGTTTATATGGTGTGTGTGTGTATTGTGTGTGTGTGTGTGTATGGTGTTTATATGGTGTGTGTGTGTGTATGGGGTGTGTGTGTATGGTCTGGGGCAGGCCACGAAGATGATCAGGGAGCTGCAGCACCTCTCCTGGGAAGACAGACTAAGAGAGCCGTGGCTGTCCAGCCTGCAGAAGAGAAGGACAACCCCGTTACACACTCCTTCCCTGCACAAGCTTTGCTAAACCATCTGGAGACAGGAAATAAAGATACCTGGAATGTTATCATGTCTACTTGCCACCTGTGAGTCTCCCCCTTGTTTGGCAGCACCATATGAGGCTGCTGCAGGAATTTTCATCCCCACCATTTCCAATAAGGTCCCTTTTCCCTGCACCCTTCCCCTGGCAGCTCCCATATGGCCATACCTCTCTGTAGAAGGAGAGAGGATGTAGGCCACGGCATCCCCTGTCTTTGATTGATGCAGCAGTCATCTGCCAGGCACCTCCAAGAGTCAGAGCACTTCAGTTTCCAAATGGAAGCAATGACTGTGCTAAAAGGCCACAATCTGAAGGTTTTCCTTACTTTTCTTTCTGCTTGCATTTGAGACTAGAAGATCAGGAAAGCAGAGAAAGACTATCAAAGCAAACACACTACATGCCAATGTGCTTCCAATTTTGTTCTAAAACAGAAATAATTTCAAATGGGCTGTTAGTGACAGAGGAAGCAGGGAGTCAATGGCAAAGGGGAATTTAAGGAGCACCTGTAGAAGCTGTGACTTTGTGTGTCATTTGTTCTGTTTTCCTGTGTGGATGCATGCCCATGTATCCTTCACAGCAACATAGTGGCTAAAGCCTAATAGCCAACTTCAACTAAACCTGCCATGGAAACACAGATCACAAAATGCTCGGAAACCAGAGCAGATAGAAGGAATTGCACTGGCTCTGTAGTGTGAGCTAGACTAAAGACAGGTTTGGTATCACAGACCTTAAAGGATGACAGGGATTTTCTTTTGAAGTCCCCAGGAAGCAGCACCTGCCCCAGAGGCATGGCTGAAGCCTGCCCATGTTTGGGTCACGGCAGCCCAGGGAGCCACTGGGGAGGCAGAAGGACCAGACACTCCTAGGAAAACTGTGAAAGCCTGTCAGAATCTCCTAGGCTTTTTCTTTTGGCTGGTCACCATGCTCAGAAGAGAGGAGGAAAAACACGTGAGGTGCCCTATGAGAACAAATATATCTGCCTATTTCAGAGCTCCTGCCTGCGGATGGGCAGGGAGCAGCACACTTGGTGGCCAGCATCACTCTTCTGGCTTCATATCACACAGCAGAAGAGTTTGGTGGTAATGCCACACAACGACCTCAGAGAGTCAGTGGTTCTTAATAACAGTCAAATGGGTACAAAACATTAGAAACCAGAGCCTACAGCTGCCAGTATGCAATGGAGCAAAAGCTGGTTGTGTTTTTTTGAAGTATTTTTTGGTTTTCTGTTACACTCAATGTTAACATTGATTTTTACTGAACTGGTAGTTCCTTCTTTGGCTCAAAATAATTACAACAACCCTAACTTATTTTTACCTCTGTTTGGAGTACATATTCTCAACGATCATCATTATTATTTAACGATCGTTTCTGTTTATCTTAATTGAAACTACCTTTTTTTTTTTTCTTTTTTCTTTCTCTTTTTTTCCTTTTTCTTTTCCTCTTAAGGCTGGGGGTTTAAAACTTCTTGTTTTCAGAAAAAAGATACCATTCCTGTCCACTAGTCGGTCACTATATATCATGATCTCATGACAGGAGTATCCATCACCAGGAAAGATGTAGTTAATCACAAGAATACCATCACTGGGAGAAAGTGCATAAAAACTAAAGCTAGCTAATGACACCATGTCTTTAAAGACAATCCATGAACTTCCTGATGAAACACTGATTTTCTGAGTTTCATCAGTGTTTTTTTAGCATACTTCAAGAATAGATTGTAACTATTTTTTAAGGTGTTCTTTTGTTTAGAATCAGTTTCAGAATAATTTCTATGAATAATTCCTACTGCTGGCATCTTGTTTGTGAGCAGCTCAGAGGAGAGGTGATAAAATATTTGGTATTTTATACATTTTGATGTGATAGAGAGGCCATATGATACAGTTCTGATCCTTGAGTAGATCCAGTAAGCTCTCAGAACTAAGCTTCTCAAGCAAATATAATTATCATCTGGTAACTCCCCCAGGTATTCAGCCTGTGTACACTGCAGAACTTATTTTTCATGCTTTAAAGATGAAGTTTAATAAAACCTTTTGTTTGTGTTCCAACAGGCTTTAATACAACCTTTTGTTTGTATTCTAACGTGTTTCTATACCCTTGAGTGAAGGGCATGATCCCAAGGAACCGTCGTGTTTATGATTTGCCTGGGAGCCACACGCTGCACTGAGAGAGAGGAGGGAGCGAGGCTGGGGCACGCCGGGTTTCGCCGTCTGTCACCTTGCTGCTGGGGACTGAACTGCCATCGCGTGGACACCTTGCCAACCTACACATTCCCATACACACAAGGAGCAAGAACGTTTTGGGAGCCGAACAGAAGAGCAGAGAACTGGAAACCGTTTCGGTTGGGAACGGTTGGGCATCCTGGTCAGTCTGAGTTTACCAATATGATACATTTCTAAATAAAGATCTTTTCATTTTATTGTTAAATGTCTCCATCTGTTGTGTGCTACTGGTTGAGGGCAGATGGTGGTTAAATTATTACTTCTCCTGGTGAATTTATGGTTTAAGAGCTCACCCCCTGCCTACAGATCCATGTGAAACTAGTGGGGGTTTGGGGTTAGCATGAACACTGTGCTTCAGCCATCTCCAGCAGAAACACAAACTTCAGGATTGATTTTACTTGGCATCTCCTCCTTTTCCAGACAGAAGCACTGTCCAGGTAGAATCCAGGGACTGACTGCTGTTTAGGGATTTCAGTCCTGCCCAGCCCTAGCAGCTCTGCCACGGATGTGGATTTCAAAATATTCATTGAAGTACACCTCCAAAACCCACCTTGTTCTTCTGACAGCCAGGTAATATCTGATCTCTCTGGATTTTTACTATTATTATGACCACCAATGGGAAAATTAGTGAGGCTTATTTAAAGTAAGACTATACAGAATTTTTTTATCAAACATAGGAGAGACATTTACCTTAAATCTCCCTCCACTTAAACGTTCAGTGATTCCTTCTCTGTTACTCATCCTTCGCAAGGTATGGGAAGATATTTGCTGCTGTGTGCTTACAGTTACATTCATTAATACACCAGTTCAAAGGAAAAAAATACATATTTTAATGTAAATATTTGGTTATTTTTCTTAGATAAACCCAACTGCAATATTATGACTAATACTAAAGAATATGAACTTCAATTGTGTTACCAGCACAATTCAATACATGTCCCTATTTTAAATCCAATTATTTAATAAAATAAAAAGAAAAACGTTTCTTCTGTTCAAAAGTAAGCACATAACGTTCCTCAGCATATGTATCCATATATATATATATATATATATGGATACATATATATATGGATACATATATATGAATACATATATATGTATCCATATATATATGGATATAAAGTGTAAAGCAGTAGGTGAATTCTGCTATTACTTGTATCAGTGTAAATAATAATTAAATCCAGACAGGCCAAAGCTAGCGAGGGCAGTTACATTGGTTTTGGAAATGGAAAATGACTGATTGTTTTAATCTAATTATCAAAGAACAGAAAATTGAAAAAGGGCATTAAGTTAATAGCAAAAACTTGCCCTTTCGTCTGGTGCTGGGAAAATCATCTCTCTGAGCACAGAGTTGCAAGTCACAAACCGTGCTGTGGAAGACCAGAGCATCTTCACCTCTGACCCAGCAGCAGCTGCCGGGATATGAGGGCTGGGGCTGGGCTGAGCTGGAGGACATTGTCAGCCAACAGGACTGTGTGAGACGAGACTGCATGACAGCATGCTATGTCATGCCACAAGCTGTGGAGTACAGGAAGAGGCAGATGAATAACTGAAATGAGATCTTTCTTCTGTGATAAAGTTTGAAGGATAATTTCCTTTCCTACCGCTCTTCCAAAATAAATCCTCAGGTGATACAAGATCACCTCAACATGTTTATGGCAGAACTGCAAATGCCCTAAAAGACCTTTGCAGTTCAGGACTTTCCCCAATGCCCCCCACATAGCATGAACCTTTGGGACCATGGTTCTCAAAACAGCCCCACTTGATTCTTCCAGAAGCTCTTCTTCTTTCTTGGATGTCCTTAAGTGTCGTATAGGAAAGGTGAGCAGAGTAAAAATGTTCTAAAATCTTAGTTTAAATAATTGCTACATGCATAGGAATAAAATACCTCATGGTCTGCAACTCATCTGGCATCTCCCTAAAACCAAGATACAGCATACATAATAAAAGTAAAGGAGGGGGGGAGGGGGGGGGGGGAGGGAAGCAAGCAGTCCAAATACTGTTTTCAAATGCAGATACAAAAAATGAAAACTTATTTTGTCTCCCTATACATTTGATCAGATCCAAAGAGAGTTGTTTCTGTATCATCCAGAAAACAAATTATCAAGAGGCTACAGTGGGTCTTGTAATGGGAATTTCCATCTTTTAATAAATACAGCCACCTTGGGTTTGGATTTCATGAAAGCTTCATCTATATTAACAAATTAAGCAGTTGTTCTTTGGTTATCAGGCCGACTGATAGGGACTCCTGATCCAGTCCAGGGTGATCTGGGAGGGTGCAAGTTAGTATGGGCCACAGGCATGCTGGGGACTGCTCTGAAGATTTAACATTGCCTTCTGGTGACAGGAAATGTTTCCTGATACCCCTTCATTTATCAGGAAGAAATAAATAAAATAAAATAAAATAAAATAAAATAAAATAAAATAAAATAAAATAAAATCCTTGTTTTGAAGGTTCTGACAACTGAATGTGCTCAATCTTTTCTGGCTTAGGGGCATGGCATCCTGACTTAATCAGGCTTAAGATAAAACTTTTTGCTGTTTCATGGATGAGGATGGGAGCAGAAATAAGGTCTCTCATGGGCAGAGAGAATGGTACCTTGGTACCATTCAAAGCCATCAGAACCACCTTACTCAAGCCTGACATGCACTGCTGTACTGTTGTCTCCTCTCCATGCCTGGCAGATGTGGACAGGAAAACTCTCATAAAAAGTCAATGATAATTAATGAGCCAGACCTTCTGCCACAGATTATGGTGGATAGAGGAGTCAACCATACTTTTGCAAAACAAAATCAACAGTGAGATTAGATGATACTTACACAACACTGACAAATACAGACCTTTGCAGTGATTTTCACACTGAGTTGGTTGTCACCCTGCTTATATATACTGAGGTCCTGATCATTCTCATTCAATAAAATTTTCAAGCATGGAGTGCACAAGTAATTGGCAAGATATTAATAATAACAAAAACAGTCCAAGGGTTTAGTCATTGCCAACAAGTAATGCCCCCAAGAAACAAACTACTTGATGTCTGTGCTTAAAACTGGCTGAACACTATAAGCTTTTTCTTTTTTCCTTAAAAATAGCATCCTTACTTACCAAGTTATTGTTAGGAATGCTTGCTGTTTCCATCATAGCTGCTTTTCTGACAACACTGAAACACTGCCTAAGACAGGTCTATAGTTGCACCTGTGCCCCAGACATGAAAACCTTGGGAAAGTCATGCACAAGACAGCAAGGTATGGGCACACATCAGATGGGTTTGAGGCCTTGTTTGTTTACAGAGGAAAAAACCTGTGGATTCTTAAAGCTTAAATTTGGAATGCAGTTAGTAGTTACCAAAAGATGCTTACATCTCTTTTCATATAGAAAAATGTGTGTTTATGTCTGAAAGTATCTAAGGGGGCCAATGCACTTCACATGCTAAGCAGACCTGTTGAAGAGGTCTATTGGTGTGTTTCTGAGAGGAATGGCAGGCTTGGATATTGATACATTGTGATTGTTTTTCTCCTCTGCACAACACCTTGAGCTCAGGTACAGTGGGGCAAGTTTGTGCTGGGGACCTCCCCCCATACAACCATACCAATGCTAACACATGAGGCAGGCTGGAAGCATCCCTGGAAGTGTTTTGTTGGGTTTGGACTGTGGGGCAGCACAGTAGCACACAAGCTGCTCTTCTCCCTTGGCCATAATATACATTGATACTCTTGGGCACATGGTGTGACTCTTGGGGATGGTCTTGTGCAGAGCTAAGAGTCGGACTCAATGATCCTTGTGGGTCCCTTCCAACTTGGCATATTCTGTGATTCTGTGATCATGAAGCCCAGCACAAAGATCTAACCAGGGAGAGGTGGGGGAGAGGCTGATAGGGGAGATGAAAGCAAAAAAACCATGATGACAGCATGTGAAATTGGGTCCCCAGGCTCATCTTTGCACCCAGTGTAGTGTCACCCATAGTGCCACTGCCGATCTCTCTGAACTTGAGGCATGGTTTCAATACTATTTGATTACAGACTGCTGTGCTTAGTAATGTGATGCATGTGCCTCATGCTGTTCATACCCTGAAACCTGACACAGAGAAGCTGGGCAGACTCCAAGTTCCCTCACCATGGGAGATATCCTCATGGTGTGCTCCATCCAGGGCTCAGCACCCAGAAGTGTCTTGCCAGGATTTGAGTGAGCAAATGCCCTGCCTATTTCATTATCTCTCCCTTGTTTTGGCAGCAAGCTCAAAAGGTTTTTTCCAGATACATGTGGGAAGATTTGTCTATTGGATGTCTTGGAAAGAACATGGTAAGGTCAAATGATTTCTGCCTGAAGGTAATATCCATACCACAGACTGCAACACAGCGTGGCAGTGCTCAGGCTGGCTGCTGCATACCAGAGGCAACGGAAAAAACCCTGAGCTCTGCACAGAGCTACTCAGTCCTGAAGGTAGAGAAAAAGAGGTAGAAAAGTGGAGTCTATACTATTCCCTCACAGATATGCTGTGTCCTTCACATGACGCAGCTGTGCTAACACAAGGAAAAGAAAAATGTGTAAGAAAAAATGCAGATGCTCCAGTCTCAGTCACAGAGTTTAATCAGGAGAGAAGGCAATAAACCATATTGCCTCCAGACAAGAGTTTGGGACTGACACATAACACATACAGAAGACTGGTTGCACTGTGGTAACCCACATTATCGTGGGCTATTTTAAGACCTTTATCCTGAATCAGTATCCAGGAAGTATACTGTCATATTCAAATGTAGCAGCAGGCCTTACTTATTTATATAATGCTTAATTTGTGTGACATCCTGTGAAATAAGTGCATTTTAAAATGAAGAAAAATTCAATCAATAAGAATTCTATTAAACAACAGATGAGATAGCAGGTATTTAAATGCACGTGTACTTCTGTGCTTTGAATAGTACAGGCTCATTATTTAAATACCAGAGAACTAGACTGACAAATACCAGGATTTAGAACAGATATATTTTCAGCTTGGAAGGGACCACGATGGGCAGAAATACCTTGCCAGCATCATAGTGGTGTATACTGAGCTGGCATGCTCCTATTTGAATGCTTTCCCCACTCAGTGCAGGCTGGAAGAAAGGATAAGTGGTGGGGAAAAAAGCAAACTTCTTTGCACGTCTAATCTCTTTCTCGGCTGATAAATATTTCCGCTGTGAAGCTGGCGGCACCCACGTAACATCATCGGCAAACACCTCACCAGCAAACAAACACTTGGGGGTGTAGGGCTCCGTGTTTGCCGCCAGCGGAGCCGCAGCACAGCTCGCTCTTAGCGACGGCCGCTCCTCCTGGGCTGGATTCCGTCTGCCTTTGGCTGCCACCAGGGACCGTGTGCCACCGCCTGCCTGCCTGCCAGCCTGGGGTGCTGGCAGTCCCCACGGGCAATACGCAAGCTATGGATGACCTCTGCTCCTGCTCAGGAGGTTCAAATGGGCTAAAGCAGGTGTAGGGTAACTAGGAGTTAAATTAGAAAGAAAGTAGTTAAGTACCTAGAAAATAGTGGTGAAATTCCTGTCTAATTGGCCTAAGCAGACATCCTGGAATCGCCTCAATTCCTTTAGGGCAACTTTTGTTGTGCAGGTAGTTTCTCTACCCAGAAGTTTTTAAGCAACTATGGCCAAGATTCTTCTTAAAATCTCCCAGCTAGAAATTTCAGCTAGCTGAAATTTGGCTAAGGAGCCAAAAGAAGCGGGAGAGGAATTTGGAAAAAGAAAGACTATATCTCTACTCTCTGTTTTCTTCCAGCCCTTTAGTCCCACCAGCTCAACAGGTGCCAACTCTTTTAACAGAAGAATTTACAAAGGACTCTCTTGTTCCCTGAACGTTTTGATGTGCCTGAAGTGAATTTCTGCACTTTATATAAATGAGTTTGCAACTTCACTGCACTGGGGAAAGCCTAATCACAGTCTGGTGCCTGATGACATTTGTAGGTTTTCCAATGAAATGAGAGTAACTTTTCAAAAGGCACTTTATACATCTGTTCCCCCTTTATACTTCATAAAAAGTAGGGGAAAATGCTTTTCTTTTGGATCATCTGGTTTTGTATATTGAAGATGTTGTTTAATATCAAAAAGAATTTAATAACTTTATCAGCAAGTTCAAGCAAAATATTTAAAACAAATTAATTTACCCTATACATCAATGTCCTAGGCTGAAGAGGACACTGTCAACTTGAAATTGGAGTCTTAGAGTAAATTAATATAAATATCCACAGTAAGAGCTTTAGATACAATGTTTCATTTGTGAAGTTTTTTGGAAACACTAGTCCTTTTACTAGTCCTTAGGTTTTAGGGGGAGTTTTTTGTCTTTCTAATGTTCGTGTGCGAGGAGCAAGACAAAACCTATCCTGATTACACTGGGAAAAAAATAGCCAGGCAAAATATTTTCAAATGCAGAAAGACCACAAGAGGAGAACATGTGTCTCCAATCACTACTCAGGTGAAAAACACATTGCAAACAAAATAAGGGTTGGTGGTTTGTTTGTTTGTTTGTTTTAATATCCTCTAAAAAGAGGTGACTATTACAGGATTATTACTGCAGTACATTACCCTTTTGTCTAGCCATTCACACCTGTGAAAACTCAATGCAAAAACATGTGGCTTCGTAAAGTTTGGGAAAGTGGAGAAACACTTCAAGGTTAAATTAGATAATGATCCTGTTCATGTAAAAATGGACAGATTCTCAATCCTGTCCATGTAAAAGCAGCCAGATTTTCTTTCTACTGAGGCTACTGTAAACTGCAGAAAAATTTTTCCAGGAAGTATGCTATGGATTTTTTTCTATATTATCTGATTTTGCTCAGACACAGTTATCCTTGATAACCACTAGGTTTATACCAATAAAAGGCATTAAAGAAAAATAATTTTTCTCCAAACTAGTGAATGGAAGTTAAAAAAATACATACTTTTGTATTTTGCAAAGAAAGGTGCAGATTTACACATACTAAAAACTGCTGCTCAGAGCTGCAGGTGGCAAAGCAAGGCAAACAACATGAACACTTCCATAAGAGCAAAACATGGTCATTGGGAATTTATTTTTTGGCAAAACATTGTGAAGCACAGCTGAGGAATGCTGTATTTTGAAAGGGGAAAGGGCAACAGGATGCATCTCTTTTCTAATCTATAAAGGCTGATGTTTGGGGATTTCTTATAAAAAAAAAAAAACCAACATAGAAATGTAGTTCCTCCCCACAACATACTTAAGTTGCTGCTTCATTTTACTTTTTCTTTCCCTCCAAGACAGATGCATGGGGATAAACATGACAAAACCATGAGATTACTTAGAACAGATGCAACATCCTCAAGGCAGGGCACACCCTCCTCAATACTGCAGCTGGTTTAGAGGGTTGGGCAAGAAAGGGATGTGCTCCAAGTCCCTCTGCTGCCTTCCCCAACTCCTCTGTCACCAGTCTGGCACCTCCTCCCGGCTGCACACCACGCCAGCATCCTCCTCGTGTGAGCAGTTGTGTGTGCCGACATCAGCGTGGGAGCACTCCAGCAGCGTCCTCTCCTGCCCGGAGCACTGGACATCATCCAGGAGAATGCGCAGGGAGGTCCCTTCCCCAAATTCTGCCTTCTTGGTGGCCCTCACCACATAGGGGAAGCCCAGCTGGCGGCACACCACGGCGGCGGCGGGCAAGCTCCAGCCATCATCGCACACCGTGCCCCACTCGCCGTTGATGTAAACCTCCACCCGGCCATGGCCACGGCCACGACGCCCCTTCTCCATCAGCCGCACGGCGCCGTTCCGTGGCTTCTTCTTCTTGTGCTTCCCCCCCTTGTCTCCTCCCTTTCTGGCCTTGGGGGTCCTGCCACGGGGCGCTGCTGTGGTGTGGGTTTCAGGGTCTCTCCTGCCTCCCCGTGGGGCTTCGGTTGTGGTCTTCAGCCGGGGATGTGGTGTTGGTGTTTTCATAATAAACTCTGTTGGGGGAAAACCCAGAAAACCGTGAGTCTGCCACTCTGTGAACAATACTTGAAGACAACTACATGAAACCAGTGCTGATTTTTGGCTTATTGAGCTAATTTCATGAATTTTGCCTAACTTGAGCTGATTGAGAAGCGACAACACTCCCAGTGAGCCAGTATTTCCTCAGCAAAAAGTGTTGGCTGCTTTTAGTTAGCAGAGAGGACTGCAGGGCTGAATGCCAACATGTGAGCCTCTCCCAAAAAGGAACTCCAAGCAGTTTATTGGCAAAATCTCAGCCTGGTCCTTAAAGGGTGGGCGCTGGAGTTTCACAGTCAGAAGAGGAGTTCCCCACCACAGCCTTCTCTCCTGCCAAAAGCACTTTGAAGACAGGCACTATTTCTGCTCTTCTCTTCATTTCTAAGGATTGGATCATTACCAGAGAGAGCATGGCCTCCCCACTGGGTCAGATGCTTTATTCAAAAGAGCTGAAATCGGGAACATTCAAAATCAATTCTCTCTGGCAACTGGAATGTGCAGGAGGTACAGAGTTGCCAGGACAACACATAAAACAGGATTTGAGGTTGGGCTTGTTCTTCCTTATGAAAAAAAAAAAAAATTAAAAGAGCCTTGAACTCTGAAGAGCTGAAAAATTCCTTGCTGTCACAGTTTCCAGGCATTACTGGACATGCTTATTCATATGTGCTTTATTTTTAGCTTAAAAATAAGTTTTAGTGTGCCAGAAGGAAGCAATTCAGAATTTCTCAGAATAACAATCAACCAGCTGGGACAGTGTCACAGACATTTGCAAAGATATCATAATTATTTGAATTATATCCCAGATTTATCCAATCTCATTCATCATTTGCTTTGTAGTACAGAGAGGAAGAAAAATATGACTGTCTTAATTGTGCTTAATATCTATTGTCCCCAAAAGACAAACCCTTGCAGTGGTCTGGTTTTGTTCCACACAGCGCTCTTTGAAGAGGAATTGTATTTGTGACATGAAAATATTTCTATTCCTTGAAAGCTGAGGTTCTAAAGGCAAGAAATGGATTTGAAAGCCTTACTTTTGCACAGCTCAGTTGCTGGGGCCTGATCTAAAAAAGCATTTAAAAACCTTGGAACTCATATTTAGGACTGTATGAAAGCTAATAGTCACTTGGGAGTGCTTTTCACCTCACTGAATCAAGTTGTTATTATATATTACTCTTTGTTAAGCTATTTATTAAATAGGGTTCTGACAAATGCACTCATCCAGCTAATGCAAGACACATGCTTTGGTGATTCTGTTACATTCACAATAAATACTAACCAAAACCAGCAAATATTTACGGCTACACATCCTTTTTTCCATGCTTCTGAACCAAACGTTTGTGTTTGGTTTTCACCAAAAAGTTAACTTAGTTCTTGAGACACTTGGTAGAATTTCTCCTACCATTTCTAAGTTTTAATTTATGATGAAAACTACCTTGTAAACAAACCCAAAAGATCTAGTTATAAGTATGGTTTAAAAATCTGAACTTTGGACTTGCATGGAGAATAACAGTCCATAAGCAGAAACAGAGACAAAACTAGTTAAATATGAATGAAGTGACTAACGTTTGGAATCTGCCCACCCAGCTTGCAAAGGAGAACATCTCTGAAGGTGTTCTGTGTGTTCACCCATGTCAACAGTCAATAATTACCCTTAGAGCTTGTTCCACCTTAAAGACTCAATCTTGCAAGGTGCTGAGTGCCCTCATTCTTCCCTGAAGCTAGAGCTGTAGGAACTGTCAGTGACTTAAATGAAGTGTAATATGATTAATGTAATTAAAAATTAAATAAAAGTATCATGACTTTAGAGTTCCTACAGTAATATCAGCTTTGTGACAAAGTCCATAGAATATGCTGAGTTGGAAGAGAAGTTAGAGTACTGCCTAGGTACTTAATGTGTAAATTAAATGAACAGGGGAAAAGAACATTGATATCTAATCTAATCCTGAGACCCTAATACTGCATTTAGGTTTTTGCATCTAACACAGACAATACTTGGCTTGCTCCAGGTTCAGGTCCATTACTGACTGCTCTTTACTGCACTGCTTTATGCTTTAGCAGTACAATATTCATGCAGTATAAAGTAATCAAGAAGCCCTGGAGGGCTGAGGTAAGCCAAAAGTTCACCTCCATGGCTGATCACTTATTTTTTCTGGGAGCATTTTCTCATCCCATATTCTCTCACTTTCAACTACCAGTGTCTCAGCCTTCATCTTGCTCAATGAGCTGCTTCCCAACCCTTTAGCAATCATATCCTTCATCTGAAATACTCTTCAGTACCTGAAGCCACTGCAAAAAAATCAGGAGTCACTGAAAAGCACCATTGAGCACAGTCTCCCTACAGTTACAGGGAAACCACATTGTGGTTAATGAAATGGGTACAATGTAGCATGGAAAACGTTGAATGTACAGGGCCAGAAACTACAAAGCAAATTTTGCATGGCCAGGAGATGGGAAATACTTTATGCCTTATTTGAATCAACTCTTCAGACCCAAAACAGCTGGCAAGAATTAATTTTGAGAGCACTCTGAAGAGTGAAGTTCCGGGTGGTCTCCACACGTGTGCAGACAGTGCAAGTCTGGAGTTTGTATCTATTGCCAGTTAACATGCCAATAATAGCAACAGTGACACACACTCTCCTTTGGCACAAACGGGATGCGCTTGCTTTTTACTCTCACTGGCAATGGCTCAACTCGGCATTTTCCTGGTGGTGCTCTCCTGTAAAAAAAGGGACACATACAGTGCACAATTAGTTCCTTTCCTCTGGCATTGCAAGTCTTTGCTTCCCATTGTTTTTCTGTGAATGTTATGTTCATTGGAAAAAAAGAAATGTCTGTTTAAATGATGCAAGTAATCTCTTACAGTAGAAAACATAACTAAACAATCACAGATCTCCATTGATCAAAGTCCAAATATTCACAAGGCAGTGGAGTCCTCTGGCTGTGTTTTCACTTGCCACTATTGAATCCATCAAGGAAATAAAACATTGGCAGGTTCAAGTACTACAGAAAGAGATTAGTCAGACTGAAAATAAAAATTACAGAACTAGACAGTATGCATTGAACATCTGACATAAAGGTCATGTGTATGCAAGTTTTCAGACTGTCTTCATGGACACAAAAGAACACACTATTATTCATACAGAAAACCCAAACAAAGGTAGTGCCAAAAATGCAATAGTTTCAGAAAACTCTAAGTGTCTCCACAGAGGTTCTCTCTTAGTATGGTGCACTATTTTGACACAGATTTGTTTACCATAGAGGTTTATCTCACTTCTGAGAGGTTACTTTGAGATCATCAACACTTTTTCCTATGGCAGTTGTGTTGTTAATCCTCAGATTTCTTCAGAGATTTTCAAATTGGTTCAAAAATGCATGATTGCATTTGGAGAGTATAGCTCCTTTGTAATTAGGATTGTTTGCATTTTCATTTCTGTGGAAAACAGAGCTTCTCTTCCAGGTACCTACAGAAGGATGTTCCCCACTTTTATGAATTTTTCTGTGAGTTTTTTCCGTACTCTGTGCATGAACAAAACTTCTTTTTAAACTTAAACTTACAACTTGCTTTTGACTTCTGATTTCCTCATTTTTGCAAAGGTTGCGTAATACCAGCCTCTTAAAACATAGTTTACAGGAACTCTTCTGCTGTGTTAGATAATGGAAAATGCTCCTGACAGAGGAGAGTTGGAGGAAAACATACGACAGTTCTGGGGGCTATTTAACTTTGGGGACTGGTTTCAACATAAAACTAGACAAGTGGTTTCATTCAAAATGCTTAGATAGCTAAAGCTGTAAATTTAATCCATATTAAAAAAAAAAAAAAAATAAAACCCTTCAAAAATCTCACTATCCATTTCTGGCTGAAAGTAGCTTGGTGTTTAGCCAACAATAGTAATGCTTAAAAAACAGGAAGATGGAAAAAACAGCTGTAAGTCTTCCCATAAAAAACAGCTATTCCCTGCCTTGTCCAATCTCAGATACACACACGTAGAATCCAGAAGGTGTAAAAAAGGTCCTATTTTCTTGTCCAAACCATTTTCCTCTTTGAAACACTAAAAAGAATGTATTTTTTGGCATTCATTTCTGATTTGCCCAGGAAAACACTGCAGGTCACACTGGTCCAGCTTTGGCTGCAGCTGCCTGGGCACAAGGCTCCTGTGAGAGATGCAGCTGGCTACAAGGGATGGAGAGGAACTGAATAAACACCTTGAGAAAAACTGCCTCCTTTTGGGCAGGAATCTGGAGAAACTTTGCTCAAGAAACACAAGCCACTCCTAAAATATGCCTTTAGCATTCGGGAATAAACCTCCCAACCCACATAACATGAACAGGCTCCATAACAAGTTGGCATCAGGCAGTGTAGAGCCCCACGATTGTGAGAGCAAAGCAGATCTTCAATGGGTTGCTCCAGACATTCCTTGATCAATCTCCACAGAAAGGCCCAGCATGGGAGACGAGTTAGACAGACAACATCACTCATCACATCCCCACTTTCATTCACTGCACCACACCCAGGCTCTGCAGGAGGAACATCTCATACCTGGAGGTGTCCACCACTTTGTACACCACTCCATTGGGAGCCGTGGCACTTGGTACACCAGTAGACATGAAGTACAATTCCCCTGGGAAGAAACCAGGAACAGCCATGAAAACTTTCCACTGAATTTGTCCTGTACAGCACTAAGGCATTAACTCTGCATCACAGGTCAGAAAGCATCAAAAAATGCAGACCAGCATGGAGATCTAGTTATTGGAGGAAACAGGGCAGCTTTAAATTTGGAGTTGCAGTGAGAGTTTGTCTGCACTTATTGGCAATAAAATAGCCTTAGTGAGTGGGACCTTTTGCATATCCTCATGAATTATTTGGACAAATTTCCACTGCAAGTTCACCTGCCCAGACTTGACTTGTCATCTCATTCTCATCTGTGTCCTTTGACTTTTCTAATGCAAACCGGCAAATCCCAAACTACATTTGTTGAAACAAAATGAAAGGAAATTAAGGAAGTTCACTCTTCTGCTCATTTGGATGAAGCACTCTTTGGAGTGAATTACAGGAGAACAAGACTTTGCATTTGCTTTCTATAACATACCCACAAAGTGAGACGTATCTCACACAAAAGGCATTTGATTCATCACAGCTCTGTCAGGTCACTCAGATAGGGCTCAACCTTCATCCAAACAATGTCTATCACCATTTATTTGACTTATTTCCTCTTAATTGCATTTCTATCCTCCTTCTCTTGTGCTAGGAAGACTGGGATAAGCAGTCCGGCTGGCACTCTTTTGCCAGCTGAAGGGCTTGAGTGGTGCAACAAAGGGGATCAGAGAGAAGGAATAAATTTGAAATGAAGGGAAGGGAAGGGAAGGGAAGGGAAGGGAAGGGAAG
>JAWWEE010000158.1:51010039-51176555 GCA_035221455.1 Xenops minutus | reverse complement strand
GAAGGGAAGGGAAGGGAAGGGAAGGGAAGGGAAGGGAAGGGAAGGGAAGGGAAGGGAAGGGAAGGGAAGGGAAGGAAAGGGAAGGGAAGGAAAGGGAAGGGAAAAAGAGGCAGTAGAGACTTGCTCAGTGACCAAGGCAGATTTTTCTGAGGAAGAGGGGAAGGAACAGAAGGGTCAGAGTGAGCAAAGGAAGGTGTGGCAGCGGGTGCTAAACCTCCTTCCTCCTACTTGCTCTCCTGTGCTGCCCTGAGATGAGCTTCTCTGGATGCTCCCAGAGTAGAAACCAGCCACCACTGGCCACTCCAGGCTGGTTTTTATCTTTTTTCTGTTTGGCTTTATTAATGAAAGGCCAGAAGCAGCCTTGATCCAAACAGGGATGAGAAACACCTAGCACTGTGTCTTGTGGTGCAGTGATGTGTGTTTTACATCCTGCCCCTCTTTCCTGAAAATTATCAGGCAGAAGTATGGATGCCCGGGCCATGAAGCACGTAGGCTACAAATATGTCCCACCCGGACATGGCACAGTGCCTGCAGTGCCCATGATATTCCACTGCCCAGGGATGGGGCTGTTGGTTTTACAAATGCTGTGTAATGAGTCAAAAATATAGACATCCCCACCACATAAACACACCCACTGCACCAATCAGATTAACATTCATCAGAGCAACAACCCCAACACTCAAATGTTTCTGTGAAGAAAACCTTGTTAAAATAAACTGTGTGACAAACTTGTAAAAAATGAGGTTCCCAGCACATGAAAAGGCTGCAAGAGAAGACTGCTCACTGCAGATAAAGCAACCTCACCACAGTGTTATCCACATATTTCTTTCCATTACTACAAAGCAAACACAAGGCAATTGACTACCTCTGAAAAGAGACTCCAGCCCAAATCTCCACTCAGCTCTATCATACCTAGTCAAAGTACATGTGAAAAGTTCAGGGCAGAAAGGTGCAGTGTTTCACCTTCACTTTGCCCAGACTCTGTTGACAAGTGCAAGACGAGGCATAGAATCCCCATGTGCATGAGCAAGGGCGACAATTAACAGCTTGATATGGCACTTGGCATAAAGCTGATTTGAACTAAGTTATTTGATTTTAGGGTAAGATATCATTCTTGCTATGTTGTGGAATAGCACTGTGAAATAGTTTTAACTTCCATGAATATTAACCATTAAAGAAAATGGAATTTAATGCAAAAAAAAAAACAAAAAAAAAAAGTCAAACTTTTGAGCTAATACTTAATTTGGATGATTTGCACTGACATGAAAAAACTTGCACTCACATGATTTGTGCAACATCCTAACTTGACATAATTTGCAGGAAAAACAGATGTTTAAAAGCTGGAGCATTCTAAAAGCAGGTGCTTGTGACCACAAGCCAGGACCTCCCTGCAACAGGGCAGAGCATAACTCCTGCATTGCTGGGTCACACATGTGGCTACTTAGCAATGGTGCTGAACATTGTGGGGCTCATCCTCTCCCCATCCCCAGCCAGGGGCTGCATGGGCTGAACGCTCTGCAATACCCTTGTATGAACAATGGGAGCAACCACCAGCTTTCACCCCGGGACTCTTTATTTCATCCTTTTCAAACCACAGCATGACATAAAATTAAAAGATTACCTGCTTCATCTTCAGCAAAGGAGATGATATATTGATAATAGTTATTGATAAGCCCAGGGAACATGCATGTTTGTCCTGTACCCATGCAGATTTCACTGTACTGCCACTCTCCAGTAGCACGATCCTCCTTCAAAGACATCAGGCGTCTGCAAGTCAAAAGAACACTTCCACAACCTGACCAAAATGATTTATGAACATTAACATGGACACGTGAAAGGATATTTAATGCTTCCCAGTCACACTAGCTGCAATAGGAATGGCAGCTTCTCTGAAAAATGAGGGACTGTTAATGTTAAACCAAATATATTATACAGCCTGCAACTCCTTGTCTTTCAATGGCAACACAAACCCATGAAAGAAACAAGAAGGGAGGGTTTAAGGGCTGTCAGATTCGTGGGAGGACTTTGGTTGGGGGTACAGCTTAGTGAGTGTCCAAAGTGTTTACTTACCCACTCATAAAATCACCAAATATGTACAGACCATTCAGGTTTGGAAACTCACAACCCCGATAGACATAGCCGCCTGTCACAGATTTCCCCATTTTGTGTGGATATGCATAAATTGGAAGCACATCATCTGTAGGGCAGAAAATATCTGTGACTCGTTTGATATGTGCTACAGAATAGCTGTTTATCTAGATTGTTCTGAGACTAGCAGAGTACAATCAAGTTCACTGGGGCATCTTCCATTTAAACAAAGTGACAATGGAGTTGTATTTAGTATGATTTTCACCTTTTCAGAACCACCTTTGATAGCCCTGCCCATCACCAAGACTCCTCAAGACCCCACTGCTCTCCTGAGCCCTTCTCCCACTATGACCCATCTCTGTTAGTGCCACTTCTGGCCCATTTCTACAGAGCCTGGCTGGTTTAGCTATGAATTTGCATGTTACCCTTAGAGTCACTGCACCCATGCAGGAGATGTTTGTTCAATCTGACTGTGTAGGTGGTGAAAGGGAAAAAAGAGATGGGTAACTCCAGACTGGAGGCACTGATGAAAAGATATGTCAGATGTCAGCACAAATAGCTTCTGTTGGGGGAGCTAACTTGAAAAGGCCATCAAATATTTATGGTGTGGCACAGACATGATGTAGTATTGGCATATACATTGCAAAATACAAAACATAAGACAGATGTAAAACAGAGGAAGGGTCTCCATTAGGTGCTTCGTCCCCTTCCTTTTGAAAACTCCTCAGTCACAGGTACCTCATGGTACCCATTCCTTCTCGTCCTCACAGCCTTTTTCCCTGACTGTGTAGCAAATGCCTCAAGTAGCAAACCCAGCATCTCTGCCAGCAAGGAACTCGCACCAGAGGCATTTCATCTAAAGCAGGTGTTTTCTACACTTCAGCTGTACTTACCATTCGAAAAGGGCTCTGACATTTCACTGTTCTAACAAAAGAGTCTCTAAAGGCATCAGAAATTGTTCTGAATCCCTGGAGACCTCAGTACAGTGCCTGCCACGAATGCTCATGTGATACCATTACACAGGAGAGCACTAAACGAGCTCTCTGACAACTGCTTCAGAAAGGGAGTCCAAAAAATCTGTTCTCTGTTCTCAAACATTTTATAAAAAAATACTTAATTACTACCATTTTACTTATAGCTAAGTTAATAAAAAGAAGAAAGTTAAATAACAGCACATATCCCGTAGAAGAGAAAAAAAAATCAGAATCTCAGCTAAATCGGTGCCAGCCCACTGCCCCACTGGATCTCTGGGGAGGGGCTGCAGCAAAAGATGTCATCTACATCAGACCTTGCAGCACAATACACTCTGACTTTACATGTGCACTGGAATTTAGCCAGCCAGCAAATACCCTGAATCCAGTTTTGAATAGTTTAAAAAAAAATAAAATAAATTAAGGTTTTCCTTTTTAGCATAGCGAAAAGTAACAAAAATACATCATACATTCAGTTACCTGCAAAACAGGCAGTGTGCATAGGAGTTGATCAGCTTACATAATATGATTTTCTTCTCTTTTTTTTAAAAAAAAAAATAAGGAGACCACTTGCGAGTTATGGAGAAAAATACAATTGCTCCAAATTTTTCTCCCTCCTGCATGAAAGCTTATTCTATCTGCCAAAGATGAAACTGCTCCCCCAAGTCACAGAATCACCAAGTAATTTGACTAACACCAAGAAAAATAACAGCTAGCATGATTCAGTTTCCTCCTAACTCAGAAACGGTAACATTTGGACTTTCAATATTTACGCCCAAGTCAGTTCCATTCTAGACTGAGACAGTATAGATTTACATCTCAAAAAGGCATGTTTGCCACCAAGCAGCCAGGCTTTGAGGGCAAGAATGGTGCAGAAAACTGCACAGTAGGAGATGCAGGTAGTTTAGAGAGCACATCTATTTACCCATTGAAGAGTTGGCACAAAGTTTTTTGTCATAACAGCTGAACCCTTCCCTTGCCCTCCAGCCATAATTTTTCCCTTTCTCAACGATGTCGATTTCTTCATATTTATTCTGTCCCACGTCTCCGCAGAAGAGCCGCCCTCTCCCTTCCTTGGTGTCAGGTTCACCCCTATCAAAAGAGCAGCGCCACATATTCCTCACTCCATATGCATAGACCTCGGGGCGAGCTGTAGGGTCACTGATAAAAGGGTTGTCAGGAGGGATCCGGTACAGGGGCCCATAGTCGTTGTTGTTCACATCAATCCGCAGCACTTTGCCCAGCAAGGTTGATCTGTATTGGGAGAAGAAGGGAAAGAGAAAAAGATAAAAAAATAAAACTAGACCTTGGTTAAACATCAGAGATGGGGGTTTTGGAAAGTCTAGGGTTTTGTTCTTTCTGTTTTGGAAAAGACAAGTCTCTGAATATCTCTGAAAAAACTACCACTTTAAGATAATTTCATTTGCCAAACAGCTTTCAGGTGGCTGGTATTGACTTCCACACCCCACTGCTCCATGGACACATGCTGGTAGCCTGGAGCTGCCATAGGGATAGATCCACTCTTACTTGTTCTGGGCATTTCCAAAGGCCCCAAAAGGATCCCCAGCCATGCCTCCATCTCCAGTAAATATATAGAGATATTCATCATCTCCAAAGAGCAGCTCTCCTCCATTATGGTTGGAAGCAGGTTCTTCTATTTCCAGGATGATCCTAAGTGAAAACAGGAAGAAGGCAATTACCTACTGCGCAAGCCCTAAGCAGAAGGCAGAGCAATGTCATGCCACTGCTGCCCTTGACAGATGGAAGTGGTTAAAGATTGGTTTTGATACAAATTCCTCCATATCCACTTCAGTGAACTTTGCTTGGGCATAACTGCTTTTCTAACCTTAAATAGTTCCAACATATTTTCCAGATTACAGAAACACCAAATTGTGTAATGTGGAAAATATGGGAAATGACAGGACAAGATATACTTTTAATCACTTATACTTTTTCTCTGATTCTTTCTTCCTCCTTGTTAAACTTTTTTTTTATTTTTCTTTATATTTTTTAAAGAAAAGGCATCTGAGCTTATATGCAAATGTAAACTGCAAGAAAAAAGACTCCAGTACATCTATGCATCTGTACAGCATTTGGCACAATCCCAGCAGGCACTCTCAGGGTGAATATAAAACTTTTCAAACATTAAGGAATAGTTAAATTCTTAAAGAGAGAAGTATCTTTAAATAATAATTACACACTCAGGACCTTATGAGTTTAAAGAGCAGCTAAAAGGAGATCCACCAATAAACTGACATTTTGACAAAGATTATTCAAAGCAATAACTATAAACTTTACCTTAATTTTAAACCCAAATGCTCTCTTTTATTTGTTTATTTTCTGCACCTTACATAGTAAGGAAAGGGTGAAATATATAAAGTATATTTTTATAGAATGGTAAAGACACAAATGCATGCAGTGGAGATTCCCGGGTGTAACAACTGAAATTTATTTCACTCCAGCTTCTAAAAAAAGCACAGATTTCATGGTGGCACTGCAACAGCTACAAAAGGAATTTATAATATTTACTTATACCACTTCATTTTTAGCTGTTTTTTTTTCCCTTCTGAAATACTAATAGTTATTGTGAGTTGTGGAAAGGAACCCAACTATGGAGGTATTGTCACGTCCCGTTAGATGTCACCACCTCTGTGATAAGGTAATTGTTCAAGAGTGCACAGTCCAACTGGCAGAAGAAGCAAGGGAGGATCCTGTACAGACACAAAGGTAAATCCTCCTCAGCCTCCCAAAGAAGATGGAAAAACCCCAAAATACATTGAGCAAGTATCTAAGGATAAACACACGCCTTTTTGTGGAGACAATGCACACCACATGTCAGCCTGAGCTCCCTCTTGGGCAGCATCACAGGATGAAGTCAGTGGGACCTGTGCCTACACAAGCACAATAGGACCACAATTCTGTTTCCTTAAGCTTTTGCCGTACTAACCATAAGCTAAATAAGCAAAGAAAATGTTTCAAACATAGAGCCTGAGGATTTTTAAACAAGAGAGCTCATGGGCTCTGACATCTGCAGTTTTAATCTCCTGACTTGCTTTCCTGAGAATCATGTTGTAATTCCCCTTACCTGTCATCTAAAGTGCTGCTTACACTGAATTGCTGTAATTGCTTTATAAGCCAGTGTCCCCTTTCTATCATTAGGCTACGTGCATTTTTGAGCTAGAATCACCCACAGCTGAGCATTTGGAAATCCCCCAATATAAATCACATAATGAAGCAAAAATCTTAGCATTAGAAATATTCAAGAGTCTCTTAAATCAGTGGTTCTATGACATGGTTCTGCAACAGGTTATGAATCTACAGACTGACTCCATAAACAAGCCTCTTATTATCTATGCATATTAATGTGGATCAGCTGAAGACCCAGACTCAAACAAATGACATTTCCAATCAAAGTGCACTTAGTATAACATAGTGGTTTGCACTTTTTTTAATTTGATATTAAATTTCTAATATCACAGAATTGAGCTGTTGTTCAGATAAACAAATGTGGGATCAAATCCATCTTTGGTCTGGCATCACTCAGTCTGTTTGTACTGATTTTGGAAACTTTTGGCTTCAGAATGAATTTCACTTGTGCTTTACAGAAATCTATTTTAAGAGTAATCATAACAATAAAAATAAAAGAAAACCAACCAAAAAAAAAACAACTGCCCCCCCAAAAAAGCCCCAAAATCCACACCCAACCAAAACCAAAATAATAACTGCAGGTAATGTTTAATCCATGTTCAGTTACACTCTCCGACATACTAGAACCGAGAATTGTAAATGTTTTATCCCTGAACATGTGCAGTTTATCCACGGAGGACACACACATTCCCTACTTCAATATGCTAGATGTGAACTTGGACTAATGTGCCAACACGCTGGAATGCGAGAACAATATTAAGCTAAATAAATCTCATTCATTAATAGCCTTTTAAAATGCACAAGCTGCACTCTGAGATCTTAAATACATTTGCCAGAGAGAAGTGTATACAATACCTTTCAGAACCATGGTCCAAGGCATTCATGTCAGCAGGAGAAATTCTGAACTCACTGATTCGTATTATCTCTTCATAACCAACTTCAACTGAATAGTAGACATACACTTTACCATTAAATTTGAATTTAGGGTGGAAGACAATACCTAGAAACCCTCTCTCATCTCCTTCCCACGGGGAGGTAAGGACGGCTTCGCTGATATTCAGAAATGGCTTTTCGAGCCTGGATCCATCAGGGAGGTAGGTCCACACCAGGCCAACCTGCTCTGCAATGAAGAACCTGTGGGTGCCATCATTGGCATGTACCATCGCAACGGGATTGCACAGCCCGTTGGCAACCTCCACGAGGCAGAGCTGGAGACAGCCCTCTGCATCAGCAGTGACTAATCCCAGGTTTTGATTAAGGTTCTGGTTAGCCAGCAGGTGTGGAAAGCAGTAGTCAGTGTCCTCCAAGGACAGGTAGCGGCAGAGTTTTGCCTTGTTGTTTTCCAGTGCAAGTAACTCTCGGTCCGCAGAGAGGAGCCGAAAAATGGAGCGGCAGTTTTGCCACACTTGCATGCAATAGTCCTGGCAAAGTCCTGGTATCGTCCGCACTGGGGTGGAGGGATCTTCAGCATCGTACAAGTGAGCTGCATATGGAGAGCATTCCTAGAGGGACAGAGAAAAAGCCTCAAGTAATTTCTTGGACCAGATTTGAAACAGCTGATCAGTGATACTAATTGGAGATATTTCATCTTAATTATAAGATACGTTGTGGTTTACTCTGAAAATATATTAACAGAAGAAAAGATTTTAGAAAGGGGATATATCTCAGCATTCATGGAAATGATCTTCAATATTCCTGGTGTAAGCTGACTTCCTCGTGCTGTTACTCCTTTGTTCCAACCACAGTTCCAAAACCAGCAATGGTGCCTGTCTTGCTACATCACCCTAGTAGACTGTAATGCGAAAAAAGAGACCTTTCTTGGCTGCTGTGACTTTATGAAAAAACAAGAAAATTCATCACAGCACAGAAGTGAAACCAAAGAGTTAGCTGAGAAGATTCAGATCCTGCGTCTCCAGACTGATGAGGAAATGTGAAAGGCCATCAGGGCCAAAGCCTGCGACACTCATACCTCATCATCTGATAATCCAGACATGCACCTCAAACATGGATGTGACTTACAGTTTGGAAGGAATGGGATGAGAAAATTGAGGAGGAGGGGAGAAGGATGCTCTCCCTATATACACCATCCTTGGTCAGGTCCAGCTGCATTTGCTGGTGGATCTTTGCCTATAAACAGTTTATAACCCCAATCAGGAGTGGTGAAATCTCATAATTTTTCATGATCATGACATGGGTCACCAAGTTCTGCAAGGGAGGATCCAGTCACAGGATTTCAGTGAGCACCAAATGGCCATAATCCAGACAAGGTCCACTGGCAGCAGCTGCAGCTCAACCCTTGTTTATACAAAGTGCTGCCTTGGAAATCTACCTAAGGACTGGATCATGTTCACACAGTTCATTGTATTCTCCACAATGAGAACTCCTCCAGGTGCATTTTCGATGAAAAACTGCAGTCTGGTAAAACTGTGTGAACTACAAACTGACCAAAGTGACTCAGTTCTGCTTTGCAAAGGCTTTTCCTTGTAAAAAACACACAATATTTTCCAGTTGTAACGCATCTTCCCAACAAGCATCCCAAAAGTGCTCTTCAAATAACACAGCATGACTCTGTGGAGGCTCAGTTATTTTCACAGGGTAGATAAACAACTGAGGCAAGAAAGGTCAGAAGAGAAACTACTTGGATAAATTCTATTTTTTAATTTCTATCCTGCAATTCTTCTTTTTTGACTAAGAAAAACCAGCTTAATGAAAAGAAAAAAATACAGCGAGCAGTTTCTGAATCTTCAGGGAGCTATTTCTTAATGCAGATCACAGCACTACTCAATAGCTGAAAAGACACAACATTTGAGATACCGAACTGTTTAAATTAGCTGATAAGTACACACAATATTTAATTTTTATTTTATTTTCCATTACATATCATAGTAAACTGAGGGACCATATAACAGATCATTAGTGCACAATAAGCTTTCCTCCTGGAATGTCAAGCCATTCATTGCAAAATGAAGGTTATTATGCCTTCAAATGAGCAGCAATTAATGTGGTAAAAAGAAGATTGCCTGTGACACAAATCACTGAAATTACACAGGCAGATTGGGTAATACACTTGGCTCAGTTACACGAGGTGTGCCAGGGCAGGGACAGAAAGAGAGTGAGCATTTGTCGATTCAGTTGTAATTACTGAAAATTTGGCCTTAGAAAGCAAATTGAAACGGGACAGAAAGGCAATTTGATGGGAGGACTGGGCAGGAGCTCAGTCTGTTGTTGCCTATGGAGGTTTCACATTGAGAGAAAGGAGACCTCTGGCTTGAGTACCCAGGTGTATCTCGTTCTCTGAATGCCTCTTTCAAAGCAAGCAGGGATCTTACGCATTATAAAGACCTGGCTTCAGCATCAAAATTAAAAATAGCCCAGAGGTATGGTTTATCTGTCCCTTTGCCTTGAAGGCTGTTCACACCAGCCTCAGATGTGTTTGAATAGCAATTGTGGGCAACTTCCACCCTTAACACATTCCTGATGGCATAAAGCTAATTATATCAGCATTACACTGGCAGTGATATTCAGAGATCTATCACTAGCCAGACAGTCCCTAAGCATGTGCCTAGAGTATTTTCCAGACATGAGCGAAATATTTTCCAGTTTTTATTCCACAAGAGATGGAGCCTGATGCCTGATCCTGAATTTCTCTGCTTCTGAAATAAATATTATCATCCTTCACCTTTCACATCACCATATCATGTTCACTTAACTCAAAATACCAGGAAACTCTACCTTTAGTCAGAGCCCAGCATCACTAATAGTTGTAAATTCTCATTTCCAAATGACGTGGTCTGTTCATTCATTTTGCAGTACGATATGGTCCAAAGGCCAAGGAAACTAATAGACAGATGATCAGTAACTTCAGTAGGGCTGAAACAAGTTCGAACTATGAAAATGATTCATCAGAAAGCAAAACAAGTCACATTAAGACAAGCTAGCCAAATCCATCCTATTTGTTCCAGGAATTCAGTGGCAGCTACTTATCTGAGGAATTACAACAGTCTGAATCTGAAGGAACACCCACATCAAACAATGGCTTATTTACTGTTGCTATCAGCCTGGAGGAAGCAACAGGACTCCTCAGAGAAGCATTTAATTTCCACCTTATCCCTGACATTCCTTGTCCACCTCCATCTGGAATCTCAAGCCTTTAAGCAAGCTGTTCCTCGGGAAACAGAATGAGGCATCTGTTCTCCTGCTGTATGGTGGAGAAAAGACTGCTCCAGGGTAATTTTATAGCACCTTCCAGTATCTAAAGAGGCTACAAGAGAGCTCAAGAGGGACTTTTTAGATGGGCATTTAGTGATGGGACAAGATGGAATGGCTTTAAACTGAACAAGGGTCAGTATAGACTAGATATAAGAAAGAAGTGTTTTACATGAGAATGGTGAAACATTGGAACAGGTTGCTGAGAAAGGTGGTAGGTGCCCCATACCTGGAAACATTCAAGGACAGGTTGGATGGGGTTCTGAGCAACCTGATCTAGTTGAAGCTGTCCCTGCACATTGCAGGGGGCCTTGGACTACATACTTTCCAACTCAAATTATTCAATTACTCTATGAATTTAAGAGAAGGCAGGAATCCTCACCACAAGTATAAGTTGAGACACTTGTCAAAATAATTTGATCACTTTTGAGAGAAATCATGAATTGTGAGCAGAAATGTGCTGAATAAGTCACATAAACCCACTTACTAATTCAGGTTTAGGATATAAATTGTATATACAATGAATGAATGGAAGTGTAATGTTCTAAACTGTTTGCAATGCCTGAATTTCCATTTTATGACTGTGCCAGTGGTGGTGCTTTGTAGCTACATCTGGGCTAGTGATGCACTGAGCTCATCAGAACATTTCAGTGAATCATTTCTCCCACATTGAAATATCTGTTTCTGAACAAATTTTCAGCTGTCTTTCTGATGAACACAGGAGATTTAGTTATCACTTCCAGAGGCAGGAGTGCTTACCAGGCACTGCTAACTGGTTTTCTATCTGCAAATGGACTTTTGGACTCCACTTTTTTCAGGAATATATTCAAAGTTTTTTTGCTTTCAGTAAAATGTGAGATGAAATAGAAGTCAAGTCTCTAGAAGCTAATGTGGAAAAGGGTTGTCTTTCTCTTCACGCTTTCAGGAACACAAGAGGTACCCTGCAAAATGCTACGAGCAGGATTTCTGAAAAGCCACTTTGATCCCATCTGAGCAGAGCAGACGAGACTACACTGTCTGAATTAATTTAAGATTTACACTTGCACAGTGCAGAGCCGCCACTGCTCTGTCTCAGGGGCATTTTCATACATGCGAGGGCACCCCTGATGATAGGGTCAGACGCTTTGCTCTGAACAGGCTGTGATCATCCTGTTATCCTATCTGGCCACAGAACATCAACCCTGAGTGGAAACTCCCCCCTGTGCAGGATGGCCATCACAGAGGTTTCTAGGCTATATCCTCAGACGTAACTCTGTATCTGTCATCAGGAGTGTCAGCACCTGGTGCATACTAAAAGCATTTCAGGATGCTGTAACCCAAAACAAACAAACAAAAAAACCTGACCCCATTAACTAGGCATAACAAGAAGCATGACTTGTGCAGGCACGTTCCCCTTGGGTATCTTCACCAGGTCCGCTGACTTAACCCCGGCAGGGTGAGGGGAGTCTGCAAATTGCAACTGTCCACATACCCATCTCAAAGCACTGCTGCTCATAAACTAAAGCAGAGCAACATCCCTCTCTTTCTTCATTCAGAACATTCTTCATTCAGACAATTGCTAAAGAACAAAAACTCCACTGGGATACCTGAGGATGGACAGTTGTTCCTGTCAGTGAATGGGAGCACATGCCTAGGCTGTTGCACTATCCCTGATGCGCCCATATGTGGCCCAATGCACCCGTGCCTTGGCCCAGGCACTAATGCCATAGCTGATGCACCTGAGGGGTGGTCCCTGTACTCCTCTCCAGACTTGGGAACTAACGCCATGGCTACACTACCCTGGATTGTCCAAAAATCCTATGCCTAGATCAGTGCATCGCCCTGGGATCAATGCACTGATGTCTGGGCCAAAGTATCCATACCTGGGCTTGCTGCAGCCCTGCACGGGTGGATGCACACACACCCGGGCCAAAGCCCCATGGCGGGGCAGAAGCATCCATTCCCATGGCAGAGCTCTGTGCAGGGGCAGAACACCCCTGCGCGGCTGGTGGTGTCCCCTGCGCGCTGGCAGACCCTTCCCTGAGCGGCTGCAGCCTCCAGCGCAGCTGTAGCCCCTGTGCGGCAGGAGCCCCCCAGCGCAGCAGGGGCTCCGGGCGGTCTCACCTGGCAGAGCAGGTCCTGCAGGTGCCCGGCGCAGGCGGCGTAGCTGTGCCCGTCGAGGCGGGCGCTGAGGCGGTAGAAGCGCTGGAGCAGGGCTTGGTCGCGGCTCGGGTCGCAGCAGCCGAACTCGGTGTATCGGCGGCAGAAGGCGAGGCCGCGGGGCGGCCGGAACGGCGGCCTGAAGTCCAGGCACTGCGGGTGCGGCCGCGCCGGGCGCGGGGCGAGGGACGCGGCCAGCAGCAGCGCCAGCGCCGCCCGCGCCCCGCACCGCCCCGCACCGCCCCGCATGGCGCGGCCCCGGCACGGACCGCGGACCGCGGGGAGGATCGGCCGGACCCGGGGCTCGGCCGGACCCGCTCCACCCGCCGGGGAAGGGGGAAGGAGAGCGGAGAGCGGCGGCCCCGAGGGCTGCGAGCGCCGCGACGGGCGGCCCCGAGCGCTCGGGGGGCTCTGGACGGGAGGTTTGAGCTCGGGTCCGCCCAGAGCGCAGCCGGGCAGGTACTTGGCTGGACGGTCCGCACTGGGTGTCGCACAACACCAGACAGCACCGTGCTGGGAACAACCTCCTCAAGTGTTGGCTGCTGGGCTCGGCTCTGTCGCCGACGCTTTTGTATGACCCAAACACCACAGAATATAGCACTCGGAGTTTATACGGCTGATGGACATATTTAATAACAAGAAAACTTAGCTTCGGTACAACTAATGCTTCTGCGCCCTTTGGCAGTCTCGTCCTGCGGTGAGACTATGGGATTAGATTCAGCTTTGAGACTGGGGGGAAGGTCTGGTGTAGTCTTTACACCGTGTGGCCCTCGACAGCCCAGATGACATACTCTGCTCTGTGAAGATGCTCTTCCCATTAGAACAGTTCTCCCTCCATGTTGCCCAGGAACTCTTTGCCCAAATAAAATAAAATTGCTGATGACACTTTTCCTTACCCTAAAGTGCCTCATGGCACACCCCAGGAAAACATTTACTCCAAATGGTGCATTTTTGCACATGATACATGCACATCATAGGTGTTGTTATCAGCTGTTAAGATCAATCCCCATGCAGATGGCATCTTTTTTCCTGCTAAATACAGCTAGCCATGGTGTATTATGTATTTTAATATTAACACACAGACTGCCCCTCAAAGACAAAGAATGAGGGGTTCATGTTGATATGCTATTTTTGACTCCCGCTTTGAGACAAAAGAACCACTGTATGGTGCATACGGACTACAAAATCACTGCGTAACTTGGAACATCCTTTCAGGAGACCATATGTGTTACAGCATTTAATAGTTTATTTTCTCTCCATATGCTTATGTAACTGCTGCTAAGGTCAGTAAAAACTCTGCAAATGTGCAGGCAACCAGAATACCTGATGATCTCACTTGAGAATTCTCTGCCTTTTATTTTTGATCATTCAAACCCACTTTTTTATGGACAGCCTCAGTAAGTGCGTTGGAAAGCACATGATCTAGCTGCTGCCCCTGAAAAGTTTGCGTGACATGCAAAAAATGAGTATGCAGTTATGCAACCCCATATTGCATAAAAAACCCCTGATGTAAATGCATCTCTGTCTTCATCCCTGCTAAACCTTTATTTCTGTTAACACTGGCTATTGTTTTAGATGATTTTTAGGCACTGTTAATTAACATGGCAACAATGCTTAATATATAAAGAATGGATTGCAGTAACTAAACATATTCTGGATAATGAGATTTATCTTATAGCCTCTTGATTTATTATTGCAGTTCTTGATTAGTTTGGCATCCATGAAACAATTCAGAAATGAAAGGAAAATTAAATGCTGTTCATGTTTAGCAGTGAGTTGTAGAACAGGAACTATGGATTTGATCAGCTCATCACTGCAAAACAGCATAAAATACCTCTGGGAAGGCCTCTGCTTGCATTTACAATACACACACCCATGCCAGAGCTTTCAGTGTTTTCTCCTTCCGGGCAGGGCAATTTTTGGGTTACCCCTCAGGCTGGGGACTGCACAATAATTCATGGGCAAGGTGCTGCTGAAGCGGAGACCGATATTAGACCCAGTGTCTGGAACTCCATCCTCAAGAGGAGTTTAATGCTCTGAGCTTTAACAGCCAAAGGACACACTGCTCATACTTAAGTCAGGTGTGAACACCATCCCTAAAAACATAACTGTTAGGAATTAAATACAGGGCTATAACTCTTTGTAAAGGAAATTAGGCTTTGCTTTCTCAACACACATCTGATCATGAAACCCTTCTGCTCCTCATTTGTCTTCTTAATGTTTTATCTTCCTTACTGGTGGAGATACTGAGCACAGGTTATTATTATATGAATAAAATAAAGGAAAATGTGTGTGTGCTTGTACACAGCATGTACACACAAACTCATAATGTGAGAAAGATGATGCCTGAACAGAACAGAACACACACTAGGCAGTGTGGAAGTGATCTGATGGCATGGAGACTGTTAATTCACACAGCTTTTAGTATTTTTAGTTGAGAAAAAAAAATGAAGTCTTTGGAAAGATGAAAGAATGGTTTTATAGCACACTCAAAACAGAATGGGCATCTTCTATTTAAGTTGATTTGCCAGGAAACACAAGTACACACTGTGTAGGAGCTGAAGTCACATTGGCTGTGACAGGCCTACCAACGCATTTTGATATTAAGGAAGTGTTTAATGCAAGAAATGTGAGGAGCCAACCCAGTGCAGGCGGTGCCACGTGCTGTATCAGAAATGCTGTCAGAGGATTCGATAAGTGGAAATCCCGCTGTGCCTTGACATGCTGGGATGACTCAGATGTGGAATGAAATGTACCACTGCAGCATCAAAGACCTAATTTCCCCTGCTAATGGAGCCATGCGAGTCTTTCACATTCTTTAATCCTGTTGTGATGAAGCACCTTCAGCAACACCCTCTGGTGCACAGTTATAGGCTCTGTGTCATGTGTCACAGCAGATGTTTGTAAAAAACACTGGAGCAGCCCTGCACATGATGTAAATCAGCAAAGCCCAACCCTAGCATATAATATACAGGATTCCCGTATAGGTGAGACACTGCTAAATGCTTTTCCTGTCCTTCTTATGCTCATTTTGTAGACAGGCAGGATGGAAATGTCAGTTTTACAGCACTCAGATAATTGTTTTTTTGCTTTGCAACTTGCTACCACAGAAATTCTAATGTCAGAGCCCTGAAGGAACCATATGGGCAGTGAACACTCCTTATGTGTGTGTTTCATGTGCAAAAAGAACATATTTTCTTAACAGCTCACACAAAAGCAGATCATGCAGAAATGATTTTTAAAAATTACTGCCATTTTCCCAGCAGTAACAGCAATAGAACAATAAGTAACAACCCTTGAATGGGTTCTGTCTATTTTACAGCACATGTATCTTTTCCCCTTTTTGTTCACAAGAGAAATAATAAAGGCATTAAAATGTATGTTTCTTTTCAGAAAACATTGTATTTGTTTTATGTAACAACTGAATACTTTGTGTTGTAACTTACATATGACCATATAATTTGCCAGTAACAAGAAGTAGACCAAAAGACTTGCTCAGTGAATTGTACAAATGAGCCTTTCCTCATCAGTGATCCAAAGCATAATAAAATACCCTGCTTTCTCAGTTCCCTCTGAGAGGTGAAAAAGCTCACTTACAGAAGCAAGTATATTCCACTGAAAGAAAAGGTGATTAATCATAGCTTGAGCCCTACTGAAAGGGAAAAATCCCATTTGGATCCATGCCTTTGTCCCAGGATCATTCAGTTCCATCTCTAGTTTGGAGAGAATAAAGTTTTTTTGATTAAGAACCACAAAAATGTTACTTTGTTGGAACAAAGCTACCAGCAGCCAATATTGCTATTACACCACCCTCACTGAAGGACAAAGAGCTAATAAACAGGTTGTTCACATATTTTCTAATAGTTGAAAATACAAGTCATAGCAAATAAAAGCCAGCTGTAACTTGAAAAATTCTTCCCCAAAGTAATCAGACTATGAAGCAAAAGAGAATGGATGCTCGTCTAAAACCAGAGATATTACAAATGTAGTACTTCTGAAATCTTTCTGAGAAACAAGATATGTAACACTGGCACCTCAACCAAACCCTCCAACATTCATTTAATAAAAGACATATCTACAGGCTAAATAAAATGTCAGGAAGGACAAAACATAAAAGAGAGAAAGATGTTAGAAAAGCCCACGTGGATGATCTAGTGGGCTCTTTTCTAGAGAAACAGGGACTGTGGAAGTGTAGGATACATGGAGAATCCTGATCCAATCTGGCAACTCTTGGGTAGTTACATCCCTTGCACATCTACCCCAGTACCAGCAGGCAGCTGGTAACCTCACTGCCACTGATTTCCAATCAAATCCAGTGTCTTCATGAAATACACAAGGAAAGACTTTAATATGGGAATACGCAAATTTTCCATTTGTTTAGAGAAGTATTGCATTTAAGAACTAAAGCGATTGTGCTCCTCTATCACTGATTTGGTACCTTTTCTTTCACATTCTCTGGGCAAAGTTGAGAAGAAACACTTGTGATCATTTTCCTCCCCAAATCTGAGGAGGGCTTTGACCCCAGAGCTGCTATCTGCCACTGTGAGGTATCACTAATCATCTGTCTTGGTAACAGCAATTGCTACAGTGGTCTGGAGACATTGTAGAGCTGGACTGACTGACTTCAGTGGGTCTTGTAGCCCCAAATAAAACCTGTTCTAGATGCAGACCATGGAAACTCAAGGGAAATTCTGAGCAGATTCTGATTGCTTCCCTTTCTGTCACTGCTCTGCCCCACAGAAAAGGCTGTAATGGAGCAACAGTACTGCAAACTACTAAATTGTCTCACAGCTTTATCTGGTGGAAGTTTGTTATGGCCTTTTATGAGTTCCAAGTGGATTAGGTGCCTGCCTTCCACTGGTGTCCATGCAGGCTCAGTGTCTGATGTGCTTCAGCATCTTTGGCATTTCCACTGTCCGTATGCAACTCTACACCTTTGTAAATTGAGCTCTAAAATCTTATCAACTTAAATCATAGTATTAAGTCCTAAGTTTTAAAAGAATGGCATTTTCAGACACTTAGAGTTATTTTGCCATAAGCAAAATGTCTCAAAGTCTGTATATCAATTATGACTTATGAGTCAACCTGACATAGTTCAAAATGCTCAAAAGCAGATGTGGCACTTACAAAGCATTGCAGAAACAAAGCAGTGAAAGCCAAAGAGGCATGACCATATTAACAGTCCAAGGCTCAGGTACAAACTCTAGGTTATGTGCAGAATTTTTATTTTTTCAGTTTTCTAAGGTCTGATGGCAAAAACTGTAAATTAAGAGCGTTCTTTATTTGATGTTTAATTCAAGAATCTGTTGCTGTAGGAGTACATGTGTTTAAACTAGTTTCTACCCTTGGCTCTTCCCTGGCCTCCATATTGGCTGCAGCATTTTCAGTGGGGGTCTAATGGGTGTCAGGATTTGGCAGCTTTGTCTGTTGCAGGCAGGAAGGAGCAAAGCTCAGGAGCAAAGGGATTTTCTCTGACAGTGACCTGCCACAAGCCCTGAACAGGTGATATCTGGGAAATGATGATCTGATCACCTGCCACAACCCCAACAGCTAAACAAGGGGAAGGTCAGGTAAGGAGATCTTGAACTAACTAGAGCTAATATATGTCAAAATTAACAGCCTGAATTACACATAGTGATAATTAGGAGGTCACTGGAGATCATGCAGCATTGCTATTTTTGGATGCCCTTGGGGTACGCTGCAGCAACCCAAGCTAGATCAAGCAGAGTCTGGTTCATTGTATCAACATCTGGGTCAGGAGCAGAAGGAAATCCCCTCTGAGCATCACCAGCAGTGATGAAAGCATCGCTGCTCCTGGTGCTTTGGCTATCCATCAGCTACAGAGGATCTGGTGCTATTACTAAGTGCTGACCTTGTCTTATAGAACCCAGGCAATAGCCCCCATTTGTCTCTTGACTGAAAGCAGCTTATTGGGCCCTCTCAGTTCTTTACTACTCCTAAATGCTGTGGATTGAGGAATAAAGAAGGTGGCCTTACAGGATCACTCCAAGCTCAAGGAAGGCCTTGAGGTGCTCCAGGATGGATTACCTCTGAACTCCTCTGGAGGAGATTGCTGATCTGTTAGGATAATGCAAACCTTGCAGCTGCACTGAGCTTTAATGCATGAAGTTCTGCCAGGGTATAACCTCTTCTGTCAGCAAGTTCTCAGCTAGGTATGGAGATGTCCAATGCATAGCCCGCTACCATACAGATGTTTCCTGTATCTGATGTGGAAGAACTAAAGGGATGGATCTGGGTCAAGTATTAGTGCTTTTTTTTTTTTCCTATTCTTTATGCAACATGTGTACAGTGTTTTGTTCCCTAGTGGATCTAAATTTAGGTTTTCACCTTGGAGTCTGCCTCAAATCTAGTTCAGTAACACCTAAGAGCTGTTACCATACAAAGAGCTGCCATGTGAGCTATATCTGATGGCATGTTTATCAGCCTCTATTAGATTGCTGCAGGTGGGAAACTGGCTTGTTCACAGCACCATCCTCAGCAGATAGCACCCACCATTAGCCTTCTTCCCCTCCATGTCTCTTCATCCAAGCACACAGCACTGCCAGCTTTCTTCTCTGTAAGCTCGGAGAGAAGATTTCCTGAGTTTCTCAACTAAAGATCCTGTCTACGAAGCAAAACGTTGCCTGCATCGATGCTTCATGTGGCACGACTCCATCTCCTGGTAACCTGGGGTAAATAAAGCCAGTTGCTATTTAGGAGTCCCAGGATCACTCTTGGGCTTTTTCTGTTATTCAGGATGTGTGTGTCCCCTGGCTGTGCCAGTGGCATCCTGGTGAGGTAAATGGAAGCTCACCACAGAGTGTGAATGCCTCCAGTGTGAGACCCTCCATGGTCAGGCCAGCCTGGCATGGCCAAACCTCTCTCTGTTGCAGCTGCTGTACACAAATCAGGGATATATAGCCCGTAACTGCACAGATCTCACCTTTGACGCTTTAAGGAGGATTGAACCCTGCCACTGGTAAAAGAGCAGCCTGGACATTGAGGTCTTGGATTCAATTCCCTTATAATGAGATCACCATGAATTAAAGGTGTTTGTGACATGTGAGACAAGACGTTAGAGTATATGGCCTAATTCCAGTGCTTAGTGTCTTCTTGCCCCAATTTCCTCCATAAAAAGGGAAGGCAGTCCTTCCGTGTTTCATAGTACTCTAATATTGTACCAGTGCAAGCCGTAAAAACTCCCAGGAGTTCTCTTCTCATCTTTTCAAATGTAGATCTTCTTAATTTTGGACAAGAACACCTTGAGACTTTAAAATACAAAGAACAGAAACAAATAATGATAATCATGAAAACAGAGAAACTACAGAGAAGTGGTAACTTATGCAGCAGTTCACTACAATGATGTGAAAGGTTCCTAGAAATGGAAAAATTCCTCCTTCACAGTGATGACTCTTGCCCTTTAAAAAACAACCAGATGAGACTCTACCCACAGGGCTCTCCTGCAGTGACAGCTACATTAACCTTTGCTGACAAGCACTTCTCTTTGCTTGTAAAATCAGCTTAGTGAGTGCAAAATTCTTCCAGACTTTAAAATGGTTACTATCAAATGGAGATACGCTCCATGAAAAACAAAACTTCCTCATGCCTTCCAATTACTCCTGTGTTGTTAGCGCTGCTTTGAGATCACTGGATGGGCTGATATAGGATGATTTCTCGGCATCTGTCTGCTTTGGCTAATATTGCAGAAGAGATGTGAATGTAGGAAAGGACACCGGGGTTTTTGCTGCATTTCTCTCTCTCACCACATTGTCTGGGCAATGAACAACAAAGAAGAGGAGCAGTAATATATGCTTGGGCTATTTGTCTGTTGCTATTAGAGAAATGCTTCAAAATTGCAGAAAAAGCCAGCGCACTCCCTCCTGCCCACAGACACACACACGCACAGGAACGCATGCTCCCTTCCTGGCATCCTATTTCTCCCTATTAACTTCACATCCTTCTTGCTTATACATCTGAGCTGTCCTTTATATGCAAAAAACTCCACCCATACAAAGGGAATTCTTCTGGGCTTAGGCAAAAGGAGGATATGCCAGTCTCCTCCCACCCTGTTGCAGCACCAAGCCTTTGAAACTGGGTCACACGAGCTGTGCCACCCCGTCAGAGTCAAGCTTTCATATCACCTAGGGCCATTTCAAAGACTTTGTAGCCTCATGGATTGAATCTAAACCATGCGACAAATACAATTTTGATGCACTTGGCAATTCTATGGTATTTCTATGGCATTTGTAATTGGTGAGCAGAAACGTCCAAGACTAGGACCTTGGCATAAAATGCAAGTTAGGCTCCCAAACTGCTACTACCCTGACACAAATCTGTCATGTGCTGGACCTCAACAAAGTGTAGGAATCCAGCACATCACAGAAAAGAATTTCAAAGATATTTAGAACAGAGTAGATTAGAATAGAATAGAATAGAATAGAATAGAATAGAATAGAATAGAATAGAATAGAATAGAATAGAATAGAATAGAATAGCATGACGCTAAAATGCTTGAAATTGTATTGTTTTATAATTGTATAATTTTGCAGTGTAGACACAATGCATTCTTGCACTTTCTTTCCTTTAAGGCTCTACTGCCAACCCAAGACATTTATTGAAAAAATCCTGCTGAGCTCAAAGATAGAAACCTGGCTTTCAAGCCTGCCTTTTCACTGTATTTGGTGGGACTGGAATTTGCTCAGGCCAAATAATTGTCTGTTGAAACCCTAAAGTAAAATATTAAATTGAGTGTCAGAAAAAAGCAACCTTCTTCTGCCAAAGCAATGGGAAATGACTTTGCTTCAAACCCAGATGCATATCAACTGAAGTTATGTTTTTAATAGCTTCCAAATTAAGCCATTCTTATTTTCATTATTCTAAGATGTTGGACTCAGGATATCCTTGTAGAGGTGCAAAGTTAACTGGCAAATCAGACGAAGAATGCTGAATTTCTTAGAAGCTCATTGTGTATACTTAGTAATACCAAGTGAAATTTTGGAATTGACCTGGTCTGCTACATGATAAAATTTAATTGTGTCATACAGTTCATCAGGGAAGAGGTCCATGAACTCTTGCTGAAAAAAAACTGAGTACCTTTATGAAGTAAGTTTATGAAAATTTGTTTCTTGGTGCTTGGAGGGAAAATGATTTTCTGTCTCCTCTATACCCACATGAAGGACTGCCAACAGCTTGTTTAACACGGGTATAATTCCATTATTTTGACACCGAACAAGAAACAAAAATCCAAAATAAATACAGCTGTGAGAATTCAGACCTGTTTCCTGTAGATCATGGAGGACAATTTTCAGCCATGGAAGTTATTGGCAGCACAGCCCCCAGCTTCACTTGGGCCAGGATTTTAACCAAGTTATTTTGTCATTTGAGTTTGCATGTGGGGAAGTTTAAAATAACCTGCTAAAAAAGACCATGGATAATGCAGCCAGAGTGCATCAATCAAATAGAGTTTACAGATATATTCTACAGACAACTCATAAGCCAGAGGCCCAAAACACAGGCAGTTGTTTGGACAGTGAGCTCCTTGGGACTGAAAGTGATTTTTTGGGCTCATGTTTAGGGGCACTGAGATGTTTGTTTCATTAACAGACTACATATGGATGGGAATCCAAAATATTCCAGTTAATGGAATTAGTGAGTCCTTAAACTTGTACAAGTCTTCTTTTTCCTACTATTTCTGTCATTTAGCAACCTAACATTATGGCTAGTGATGATCAGCTACAGGTTCTAAGACTTCTTCCTAAGCAGTATATCCCTTTGATAAGGAAAAGAGATCATTTAAAAGGTGTATGTCACCTGTGTGCCTCCTGGGTACCTGTCTATTCCCCTCACTCTTATGTGTTCTGGTGCTGGAGGGTCCAAAGCCTTCTGGCTGAACAGTGCATGTCTTTCTCAAACTGCCACACTTTCTCTCTGGAGCCTGGTTTTATTTCATACCTTGAAAAATTTTAAGCTTACTCTTTGTTTTGTTTGTTTGGGTTTGATTTTTGTTTGTTTTGTTTTTTGTTTGTTTTTGTTCATCACAAACAAATAGATTTGATAATTGGCTCAGACAGCAATAACTTTGGGGATGTTTTTTATTTGATTTTTGGTTGGTTTACACCTAGACTGCTACAGATAATAAAATAGCAGTTCAATTTCTCAGGTTTAACAGATGCATCTGACTGCTGCGTTTGCTTCACAGTTTCAGCTATGAATAAAATTAATCAAGGCATGTAAAGAAACCATGGGGTCAAAAGAGTTCAGAAAAGGGTCACTAATAATCTAAAACTGTGGTCAGAATATCTGGGTTTTAAAGTCTGAAAGAGCCATGTGAGGGGAAGGCTGTTTTTTTCTACTCTTAAATTCACATGTATAAATGTTTCCAGTTTAATTTCTGTGACTCTTGTTACTTAGACTATCCACATTTTCTGGAAACAAACCAACAAATCCTGAGATGGGTATTTGAAAAGCAGTGTGATTATTATTCCAATCTGATCCAAGATCTAAAAGAATTTCTAATTTATCATATCAAGGTTTCCTGATGAGTAGCCATGAGGGAGATTTCAAAGGTCAGGAGAAATGAAATGCAGATTTAAATTCAAATTAATCAGAGGCAGACTCCAGACTGGCTTACACTTAGATTGGTAAACATTCACTGTGGACTACATATCACTCCAAAATATTGAAATAAAGTCTAGAATTGTACTTCAGAGCACTGAACAAAATGTAAGCCATAGGAAAAAAGATGTGATTGAAGGTGAAAATCACACAGCAGAGACTGGGGAGCACTAGGGCAGGGAAATGGGTGGACATGAACTCTGAGTGTATCCAGCCAGTTCACATCACACACTGGGGCAAGGTGAAAGCTACTCTGATTGATAGCATTTTTAGCCTCAGGATGGTTCTCCATGGTCTGATCCCTGACTCACTCCTGTTCTGCCGTTTGTCACTCTTTCAGGATGGGGAGGGATCTTTAAGGAACTGTTGTCACAGCTTTAGGTATGACTATGCTGTGGCACAGGGACCATAATGCTGCTCAGGTCTGAGGTTTAGGGATTTTATATGACAGTTGTAGAAAGTCTGAAAGTTTTAGTCAAAAGTTTGTCAGGCATATAGAAGCTTCAGTAGATGTGTTTGCTTTATTTAATCCATATATTTGCCCATTAAATAATTCAGAAGATGTTATATTAAACAGACTTCAGAGAAAAGTGATGGAAGTGCATTTGCTGAAGCTTGTATAATGAGACATTGCATAAAAGAAGCTGGACTTTTAAAGTCAGAATGGATTAAGGGCATGAATTCATGTGTCCCATGAGAACTTATTATAAACTCGAAGGACATTCAGAGACCTTCAGAAAGAAGCAGTTCTCACACTTGAGTTTAATTTTAGTACCATTGCAGTTGTAAATAAATTGTTTTTATTGTTTTAAGGTGTAAGTGATAAGAATTTTATCTGATCACCTAATTAGCAGTATGGGGGTTTTGCAAAGAATGAGAAAAGTATTAAGGATTATTTTACACATTACTGAACATGAAAAAAATGTATCTATAAGAATCATGCCTTTCCTTTAAGACTATAAAAAAAGAGAATTTAAGTTATACCAAATAAAATACTTTGAAAAAAAGCCAAATAAGTTTTTCCCTTTCTGTGCCATTGTTATAACACAATCAGCTTGGACACTGATAACAATGTCACCAGATTCATGGCTGATTTCATATTCTCATACAGTAATAATCGTATTATGGTCACTCTAACTGCTGTGTTGCCAAGGCTGCAGGAAGATAACTTTCCTTACAGTAATACTTTCAGTAGTAGTATAAAAGAAAGAAACTGAAACTGGAAACTTACCCATTAGTCCTCAGCTGCAGGTGAGGGTCTTTTTTCCCAAACCTGGCTGTGGACACAGCCAGAGCAGTGAGGATGAGCGAGATGGTGATGGAAGGATCTCCTTCTGCCAGCACCTCATGCCGATCTGTCCTTTAAGATTTCTTTCTCAGAGCCTATTTTGCAAAGCAAGCTTCAGTGTGCCTCTCTTCTGATGTCTCAGGTAGCACAGACCCTCTCCTCTCATCTTGCTCTATTTCCTTTCTCCCCCACCCCCATTTTCACAGAGAATTCAGCTTTCATTTGGTAATAGCAGTTACAGGGAAATCACACTTCTTGGTGGTGGTCAAGCATAGTCAGTGACTTTAAAACAAGAGCTCTGCTCTTAACTTCCACTAAGAAGAAAAACATAAAAAAGGGCCAAATAAATGATGTATAAATGGTCATTCTACATTCACTCCTCTTCGATTTTTCTGTAGCAGAAATAATTTGTCTCCCTTATTTATTTTAAAAGTGCCTTTGAGCTGTTCAACATTATCCCTTCATTGGACATGAACTACCACTGTTACAGGTATGTGCAACATGTGATAGAACAGAATATTTCAGTTTGAAAGGACCTACAATGATCACCGAGTCCACTTAGGCTGCCTCCATATGATGGATTGCTCAGCTCAGGAGCAGCAGGCTTTTAAGTGTCACCCATCAACCACATCTGCTGCAATTTTTCGTCAAGGTTTGACTGCTCATATGTGGTAGGTGAAAGACAATGATTGACCTAAGGCCTGGATCTCATTTGGTGATTCTGCTAATGAAGTAGCATGTGGACAGGCAACAGCTTTCATTAGTTGTCCATTTTTTCCCAGCAGTAACTGTTGTGTGTTAGGTTAATAGTCAAAGTTATGCAGCATAGTAAGACAGAGTTTGAGAACAGAAAATACTAAGCTCTCTCAGTCACCAGGATGCCCTCTCATCATAAGATCTGTATTAAATAATGATATAATTAGTTAAGATAATAGTTTTAGTTTAAAAAATTTTGATCACCTTTATCAAGTGTAAACTAATTTCACTTTTTCTGACCTATGAATTTAAGATTCATTTAAGACTGATCATGCTGTAACTGAAGGCAAGTCCTACTTTTACTTAGCAAAAGCAATTTTTGCTGTATGTAGTTGAATTTCTCACTGAACCAAGACTTTTGTGTTTTGGTTGTCAAATGCAAACATTTAAAAATTTTGGTTCTGAGGTTTTTAAATTTCTAGTATTTAAAAAAAAAAAAAAGTCTTCTTTGTATTCTCTTTGTCTGGCTGTTGTAGATACAGATCTTCCTTCTCTTGCCTTGCACAGGACTCTGGAAGAGCAGGGACAATTACCCTAAGATTTAAATGAAAATTGTTAAGAGTATTTTACCACTATCACAGTAAAGAGCACACATGTGTGAAGCTGTTGAAACAACTAGGCTTGGAGTCTCCAAAGGTTTAACCCTTCTGTCCAAGGGCAGTGAAGGGAAGAGGTAGTTTAGCATAAAAAAAATTAATTCCATCAGCACACCCCACTCCTGGCTGGACCATATTTTCAGGCTCATACTGGTGACTAAGTAATTCATGTCTCCCTATATCTACTGAATCACTGTCAGGGATGAGGCTGATAATTGAGTTCTCTTTGTGATGCTGAGATGTGGACACCTGTTAATGAGAAAGTTGACCAAGAACACTGACCCAGTTGACACCAACTATTTAGCAGCTGTCGGGCAGTAATGACTCCCAGTCACTGTCTATCTTGCCTGGGTTTGAACCAGTAACTCAGAGACAAAGGGCTTGTATCTCATTACTGGCAGTCCCTTGAGCCATCTCACTCTCTTGCAACAGATGTCTACTGCACTAGTGTTGAAATAATGTATTTAAAGCGTGTCCTGCATTGGAAGAAGTTTGCAAAGGTACATCTGCCCATCACCTAAAAGCACTCTCCTACATCCAAAAAGTGCTGGGGCAGGCTGCCAGGTGACTGGGCTGTGCTGTGGCTCTATCCCCTTTGTGGGCTCCTATGCTCCTGCATCCCTTTGCATCCCAGTGCCCAGTGTACTTCCAAATGGGAAAGGGGCTAAAAGTCTTTTTTATATTCTTATTAAGAGCACTATGTGTGGCCTTTTAAAATAACTGTAGGTCAGAGGAAGTGGCACCAAACTATAGACAGGTATAAAATCCGTTCAAGTTAGCTGAGCTGCTCCCACTTATCCCAACAGAGGATTCAGCTCACCAAGTGAAACTGAAATGACTAGGCTTACCTATCTAGCACACCTGATAAGTACAAGGACTGCAAAATAATCTGCCTCTAAGAAAATATATGAAAATATCAGCTGCCAAACACATGTTGGTTTTGGCTTCAATTTATCAGGAGTCTGATCCAGATAGTATTGAGTAGGAAGCACTAGCCAAGTTGTATTTACAAGCTCAAAAGCAACATGCTTCTGGGATAGAAATGGCAATAAACTGTTACCTGAAGATATTACATGCAAAAATAGCCCTTGCAGCTTGCTCTTTCCTTTCCCCCTGCTTTCAGCCTGGCAATGCTCAGCTGTGCCTACAGAAATGAACAGCTCCTGCTCTGGTAGGGATGCTGCTTCTGGCAGGGCTGGTGCTCAGTAGTGGGCAGGGTCTCCTCCCAGGCCCCATGGAGGCTTTTTCAGTCTGTCAGGTCAGGCAAGTGAAGTGAAGAACAAAAGTACGACTGTGTGCAGGAAGGGGAAGGGATAGCAGCAGTGACCTGCAGCTCCCACAGCCCACCTTGCCTCTGCTTCAGCGCCCAGCAGTGAGGGGAGACCTTTGCTCAGGGATTAAGCTGGGGAAATGCCGCTGATGTTGGTGATGAGGTGTAAGAAGAGGAGTTGGCATGTTTCTGAAATCTTCTTTCTCTTCTTCTTCTGATGATGATGATTTTATTTCTATTTTTATTCTTACAGTTTGTATGACAATCACTTCTGCGGTCCCCATTTGCAGAATCCAGCCATGCAGGGTAAGAGCACTGACCACAGAAAGGCTTCCTCCCTGGTCATCAAGTCTCTTAAGGACATCAGACTTGCATCTAGGAACTATTTACTCTGGATAATCTGCACAAAAACATCAACAGCAATCATTCTGTACAGCAAGCTGTGCAAGACGTTGATGCACTCAGCAACTGAGGGGGTAGGAAAGGGAGGTGCAGCTCTTTTGCCATCACAGATCTCACACAGATGTGGTTCTGGGAGTGGATGGCAGCAGAGGCCCGAGGGGTTGAGCAAATGCCAAGCGGTTAAAGAGGCTGTCCCATGTGCAGGAGGATTGGGACAGACTCTGATCACTGCCCTCTGCTCCCAGGACTGGAATAGCTCCTGGGGAGCTCCTGGGGAGCAGCTATTTTTCTGCCTCCCTGTGATGGAGTTAGGTCTAACCTAGAACACCTGTCCTGAATTGCCTGCCAAGAAACCTTCCACCTCTTTTGTTTTTGTGGGGTTTTTGTTTTTTGTTTTTTGTTTTTTTTGTGTGTGTGTATTTGTTTTTGTTTCTTTTGGTTTTTTCTTTCATCCCTCTCTCTATTTTCATTACTTGCACAGGGTTTGCACAGAAATGTGACTCCTAGTCCAACATGGAAACTTCTTCTTCCACAGAGTCTCTCCTTCACTATTCTCTGCAGTTCCCTCAATTCCAACCAAAACAGAAGTATCATGTATAGCAGTAACTACTCTTTTTCTTGACACAGAAAAATTTGCTGCTTGGTACTGTTTCTAAGTCCGAAGATAGACTTACTAAATTAAGCAAGTTTAAGGTAAAGCTTGGAAGCTTTATGTGTAGGTGCAGAACAGATCTAATCTTCTGCTGGTGGCAATGTGTGCTACTCCCTTTTTGCACTGTTACCATTTGCCACCACCTTGCCATATTTTCTACTCTTGAGCCTGCAGCTGAAGGCCAGCCCAGCTCAGAAGAACACCAGTTACACCAACCAGCAGAAAGCAAAAGTCCACAGGGCCCATCTGGAAGCACCAGGAGGGTTGTTCAAGCCACTGCACATTTTAACAAGCAAGTAACCAGACCAGAGTATCCTTATTAACAGGACTGGTCCTCATGGGCGATGCTGTTGGTGATCCCAGCAATGACTGACATAATGAACAAGGGGTTAAGCTGCAGGGAGCACATGTGCATAATAAATTTGCTTTGATTCGGTCTGTTAAGCTGAAACTTTGGTTTCCGGAGTTGTCAATTCTGGAAACTTTCCTGAACGTTGGATTCATTTCTAATGAAGGCAAAGAAGGGAGTACAGCAAATAAGCCCAAATGCAGAAGCAGAACTGATCAATTAAGGCTGGGACATCCTGCATGCCATCAATATCAATGTACATCATGGCTGAAAGTAGTATCTGTAAAGCAAAACTTGAGTTGTACCCAAAATGCAAATCTTTGAGTTTTTCTGCTCTGGAAATGAAGAGACTAAAAATAAGATTATAAATATGGGGATCTCTGCTGCTCTGGCTGCTCTGCACTAGAATGGTTCCTGCATGTGACAGATTATCTCTGCACCACTAAAAATGATCAGAGCCCTAAGGCAATTAATTCCTCACTTTCAGAGTTTTACTTCTGCAGCAACAACGATTGGCATGGACAATAATGTGGGCCGCTGAGAGGGGAGGGTTTCGAGTGGAGGTAAACAACTGCTGGCAGATAATGAGCAGTGAATACAAAGGCACAGCAACCTGCTTGCTGGAGGGAAAAGCCCTATCCAGACCAGTGTTGCTGTGATCCACTGAACCGTGGGGAAGGCTTCATCACCCTGGTGATGGGGTGCAGGAAATTCAGAGACAGCCATTGTCATGCTAGGAAAGGCACCTCACCTCACCATGGCAATCTGATCACCCTACCCTACTCGGGATTCCCCTGGGCTCTTGCAGGTACAGAGTGGTGTCCTGCCTCTGCTTCATATTCAGATGGGATCCCTGTTTGGCAATGGTGATCTTGTCAGGCAGTGGTGGCAGATGTGGGCAGAATGCAGAGAAGCAACAGAGTCACCTGCCACCAGGACCTGCTGCGGTCACCCAGGCCAGGAAGGGGATATCAGCCATGCCAACCGGTGTGTTGACTGAGAGGATCACCTGTTAGGAGGTGTAAAATGACACCATCTTTCTGCTTGGTTCATATTTTCAGAGCATATAATGCAGTCCCCAGCCTCACATTGTGGAGCTGGTAAGGTGTTAGTGTTCTCAAGGCATCCCTTGCCCAGCATCCAGCCCAAAATATCAAACCCAGCAAGGACCACTGGTCCAACCCAAAATATCAAACCCAGCAAGGACCACTGGTCTAAACTAAAGGGTGGGAAGCCTGCAGTAGAAAACAGATCTGCAGTCTGCAGAGGACCTTTTACTTTCACACATGCTAGAAGAGACAAGCTGAAGTGTTACATTTTTACTTGAATTGTGATTTCCCGGAGGGCTTTCCCTCATTCAATTCAGTGTGATGGTCAGGGCCCTTTGGAAAAATGTGAGTCTGGCTTTGATCCAAAACATCCTCAGAATTCCGGGATCCCTGATGAACCAGCAGCATAAGCAGCTAATCTGCAGCCTTTGTTTTGGACGTAATTGTTTTGAAAGGCAGTCCTTATCAGGAACAGAAAGGGATCCCTAGTCTGGAGACCGGTGGCAGCAACCCGGGGTCTTCTGCAACATCTCTGTGCTAGAATAAGCCCAAGGGGAAGGACATTTTTTGTTGTTCCTTTTGCCAGTCTGGGCCCAATTTGACTTTATTCCATTTCAAATACCACACACAAGGCAAAGATGAGGGGTAATGTGTCTGATCACAAGGAAATCGCCAGTTGGTCTATCACCCTGCATTTTGTAACACTGTTGCAGTTCTTCCTCGGAAAGACTGATGACAGATTTTGTCTAAGAAGGAAATTTGTGGAGTATTAATTTTTGTGCAAAATGTACGAAAACTGGATGTTGTATCTTATGCCACTGTTCCTTTAACTTGTGCTGCTTGACACTATGAATTATTCAGATATCTCTATGATATATAGAAGTGGTGTCAGCATTTTAGGGCATGACTCTTCTCTCTTATCTGCTATAAAATCCCAGTGGTTTCAGTGAGCTATAAAAGGCAAAATTAGGTCCTCATTGTTGTCTTGCAAGAAGAAAATACTCATTATCACTGAGTAAAGGGTACCAACAGGCCAAGCTTATAGTATAACACTGGGTATTTGTAAGTCCCTGGTGCATCAATACATCTGAAAGGTCATTTATTCATTTGGAAATGAGAAATTAGAGTGTAATGAAGATGGGGGATAGTGTAACATTGCCTGTTTTATCTGTTGTAGAATTACTCGGGTTTCATCGACCTCATGCTGACAATACCAATGGCCTCATCTGCTTGAATATCAAGGTGTCTGTACCAGCAGCACCCAGCCCAAGCACAGAGCTGTGCCAGCGAAAAGGAGGATGTTATGTGGAGTGGGGGAGCCCAGAATAGCCCAGGGGCTCCTGCACCCCCCAGGACTTTTGGGAGCAACCTGATAAGCTCAGAGGCTGATTGGGCTACAACCACTTGCCATGAAACTGAATGCTCCCTGGGAACAGTGTTGACAATTTTTCTATCTTTGTGTTAATTTTTCTCCTGTTTTTAAACCAATTACATCAAAGGTAATTCAGTTCAAACTGTTATAGATTCATCGTCAAGCATGGAACAGCACTCACTCTGCCTCCACAAAATATTTGTTGAAGAGTTGTTAATCACAAGAAAAACAAGAATAGAGATAGCAAGAGAAAAAAAAAAATCCATGTAATATACTCCTGGCAAAACAAGTGTTTAAATCACCAGTGGTTTAAATGATACAGGTCTAAATCCCTGGCGTTTCCTTAGCCTTGTGCAGTGGGTGGGTGCTATGCACCCAGGAGAGGTGTAACTATAAACCTGGGAGTGTTTCTGTTTTGCAAAATAACCTCCTGCAAGTTCCTCAGTCTGCAGGAACCAAGTTCTGCCCCCAGATACACAGAGACCCCTCCTGTGAGCTCTGCATGTAACATAAGGCAGAATTTGTTCTCAGTGATGTACCCTGCTGTCGGGGTAACTGAGGGGTGCAGTTTAGTGACATCGAGACAGAAGTAAATTCTTACCTTCCATTTCTCCCATCTATTTGTTGGATCACCTGTGTTTACAAAGGAGTATTTACAAGAGGCAAAGACTATCAAGCTATCTCTGGCCTTCTTCCCATGTTAGATAGGATGGTAAATATTTTTAGAAGGGATGTAAATCTTAATGCTTCTGGGAAGAAGCCAAGTGGTACCAGATGGCAGAGAGGAGGAAACTCACCCTATGGGCAGGTTTTTCACGGTATTCTCATAAGCATCTGGTATTTGCCACTGGCACAGACAATACAGGGGCCAGCATTCTGATCCAGTCTGCCTGTCTCTCTATTCCTGCTACTGGCTGATGTCTTACCTACTCAGAAGAGGTTTTGTCAGACTTTACTTCTTGATACACACTTGGATCCAAAGTCTTGGTGTCAGTCCTATTTGGGTAGATGATGGTAACTCAGTTCACCAGCACATGGCCTCAGCTCACAGGTACATGGCAATCCTGATGATGCAAATCTCATAAGAGAATTTGGAGATTTTTCTTAATACTTAAAAAAAATTTGCTCTGATATTATGTGCAGCCTTCTGACTGCACAATGATATTGGATCCCCACCACACACTAAATTAGCAGTGAAATTTTTGCTCTAGTTATTGAGTTTGGAAAATGTCAATCACCTGCAGCTCCCAGGTATGATCAGCATTGTCTATTGCTTCTCAGGATTTAGCTTCCAATCCTTTACCAACATACCAATCAGGGATGAGGGGAAAAAACTCCATTGTTTTGCATGAAATGGTTAGAAATTTGCAGGAAAATGCAGTTGTGGCGAACACTGTGGGTGAGGGGATTTTTATGGGCTTTTTCTTTTTGACTCAAACATACTGTGCATTCTCACCCTGTAGATGCCACTAAGACAAAAGATATGACTTGGTATTGCTCCATCAACCCTGTAAGGGTGCCTGCATGGAGCAGATCTGGACAAAACGTGTGAATGCAGACCTCTTGGGTGAATGCAAGACACTTTGAAATGGAACTGGGAAACAGAGTTTAAGACATGTCTTGAGCACACAAACCTCCTGTACCTTTCTTCAAGGAACAAGACTGCATCTCCACTGGTCTATAGTTTGGACATAGCTGTTTGTAAGAACGTTTAGAGGTTACTGCTTATGCCTTCTGGAGGACCTGTTTTTCTGGCAAGTAAAAGAATTTGCTGGTCACAACCATAATTCATCTCTGAATATCCTGAAGTCTTTCAAACAAGTTGTTGAATTTTAGAATTTTACTAGCAGTTTCAGGACACAAAAGAAAAAGGCTTTGCGGACACGAGATGTAATCCTTCACCAAAACATACCATTTTCATAAGGAGAGTGAATGAACTGGATGTCTCAGCTACATTGCCAGAAGCCAGAATTAAGGAGTGCTTCATAATCTTCCAAGACACTGCGTTTCCCTCATTGCTCAGCCAGATGGGCAAAGAGAGGCATGAAGGATTTCACAGGAAGGTTCAGCTGATCTGGGAAAAGAAGGAAGAATGATGCATGACAGTTCTTCAGGTAGCTGCTACCTGGAAAAGTGTTCTGGCTGAAAATACTGCTTATTTAGGCTGGAAGCAAGGTGCCTGTCTTTACAGCAGAGATTTGGAGCATTACATGTTTTTTGTTATCGCTCAGCTTTGTCTCACAAAAGAATGCTCCCACTGTCACAATCTGAGTGCTTATTTGAAAACATTAATCAAGGATTAGTCCTTGGTGCTGATTTATGAGAAAACATCAATGCCACAGAGGATTTATAACCCATATAAATGATTCATGGAGTATGTATTCTATGAGATGGGTCCTCAGTGCATGTAAACTGGAGCATGGTATGGATCCACAGGCAGTGGTGCGTGTTTCCCAGGCTGTCTTGGAAAAACAAGGTCCTGAAAGAGTCTCACTGGGATTAATCCTGCCCCTCTGCACACTCCTACACCTGATGAGTGGGCTTTGGGAGAGCTGCGCCTCTCCAGGGAAGGGGTGGAAGCAGCAGCGCAGCCCTGAGCTGTGCTGATGTGTTCTGTAATACTGACGTATCCCTGTAGAGGGAATGCTTTAGTAAGACTTCAATGAGGCTGTGTATCGCTGTGTTCTATCAGGGACCAAATTCATTTTTTGCATCACCTGCTGAGTTCAGGAGTTAACATCAAGAGCATTTTACCCAGTAGGTTGTTATGTTTTTTGGTTTTGTTTTTGGCGGTTTTTTTTCCCTAAAATTCTTATCTTCCTATAATTCGCTTTAGAATTTCATCCCTGACTGAAGAGGGTGAAAATGTCCATCTGATTCAATGTAAGGGATAGGCTTTGATGCTGTTTTACATGAGCATCAAAAGCTTAAGATAACATGCATATTAAAAGTGTTTTTCACTGGAAGATTGCAGAAAGCCCCATGGCCAGATGTAACAAGAGGGAATCTGTAGCATGTTGTTTACCAACTATTCCTATACTTCAGCTAAACTGGCATGAGGAAATCATAATGATCATAATCCATAATAATCATAAATCCACAAACCCATCAAAAAATACCCCAACATTATGTATTATTTGTTAATTAATTATGTATTATTTGTTGATTAAAAATCTGCTTCGCAACACTGGGTTTGTTATTGATCATAAAACTGGCACTGACCTAGTCCTTTTCTTCCAAGCTATCAAAGCATTTAAAAACCTATCTCAATCCAGCCCTCAGTTCTACTGTGCCCCTAGGTCACCTGGGCCACAGACACTTTCTGATACCTCTGCTCTAGTACTGCTGCCTTGGTTTTCCGAAATGAAGGGATTTTCCTTTACTGCAGTGCAAAGTCCATCTTTAAGGGAAGATGAGGGAGCAGAACAGATGATGATGCATAGTATCCACCTGACTCAGGTCACATTCACTCAAACTCACTGGCTCCATCCCACTCTCTTCACTGTTAACAGAGGAGTCTTTCATGGGGTACTCATCAGGACCAGATCCCATCTGGACACCTGGCAGTTTCAGTGCCACCTCCTGAGCATACAGGCCTCTGGATGCCCAAACACAGCAGGTCGCCATGCTTCAACAGCCACCTGGGCACCAGAATGACAGCAATGACAGCAAATCCCTTGTGGATGGCATCAGAGTGGATCTGTAGTGTTAACACTTCCAAAAGCACAGACATACCTATTGAGTACTGAAAACAAGTCTTAATCATCACAGGGACTTCCTCTGTGGATATTAATAATCTCCTCACTTCCTCTGAGGAGCCCCCCTGTCTCCTGGGCTCAGTCTCTGCAGAGGCATCAATAATGCTCAAACTTTGAAAGGTTTTACCTAGGAAAGACAGCTTTTCTTGGTAAATTGATGAAGCAAACATCAGGCAGACCCAGCAATAAACTGGCCAGGCATTGCCATGGTGTAGCATCACCTGTGTCTGTGATACGGTTGCTGGAGGTTTCTCTCCCTTTTAGATTTCAGTCAAAGACGAATGATTGCTCTGCTCCTCCTTCTCCCGGCCACTGGCCAGGGATCTGGAAGTCAGATCAGCACTTGGGAGGGTCTGGGAGAAGCACTTCTGCTTCCTGTGGGGAAGGATGTGATTAAAACCTTGTAAATAAAAGGCTTGGCTCAAAAAATGCCTGGGTGCCTCCTAGACATAATGCAGCCAACTGCTGTGGCTCAGGGTGGCGAGAAGCAGGAGATGGGACCCAGCTTGATCTCAATCCATGCTGGCAATGGCCTGTCTGAGAGCTGTCAGGGGTCCCAGAGTCCAGGAGCAGTGACCTCTTGGCACAGACACCTGCTGGTTTCCATGTCCTAAGGGCTGACTGCTGCTGAGGTGGCAGCGTCAGGAGAACAGCCATGGCCAGGACTGAACCTTTTGCAGAGTTGTCACTAAGTTGGGAATCCAGGTCAGAGCAGACCTCCGGCCCCCGCTTTATCTGCTCAGAGCAATTCCTCCTGAAGGGAGCAAGCAGGCTTCCCCACTGGCTGTATAATGTGTTTCCTTCCTTTCTAGGGAACTACCCTGGTGTGTGTTTGTGCTAAGGGAGGACTGTCCTCTTCACGTCTTCACATCTGTGCAGCGTGTTACCAGGAGTCCACTACCTGCAAATCCCACGCAAAGTGAACTAGTCTCTGTGCTCTGTCCTAAGCTACTTTACCCTTTTAAAAATAATACCATAAAAGCTGCTTCAGGAGAAAAGGGACAACAGCACCTACAGAGGGGACGAAGTCCTCCAGGAGCACGTAGCTCAGAAACCCAGGAACACAGACTCGTGCAGAAAAACATGAAGAACATGTTGCAGTTTTAACATCTGAGACTGAGGAAGATTACACCAAAAGGCAGAAGTTGCAATCCTCCATCCCTTTCTGTTCCAATGTTCCCTCCATGCACAGGCCATATGCTCTGCATCCCACACTCTGGCACCAGATTTGATGTTTCTTTATAGCTAGAGGGTGTGTTGACCAGCTTTCCAGTGGTCAGAAACCTGGAGGTTGCACTGGATTAACCTTGGAGTCAAACCGTTTACTCAGGTTCCTTAGGAACACAAAGCTGGCAATTCCCTGGGGCTTTTTAAGGATACTCATGCGGTATCCTGGTGCATCTTTCATTTTTACAGTGTGATACTGGCCAAATAACAGCTCAACAGAGAGATAGCATAGTCCAAGGAAAAGTGCATTAGACTGAAACTCACGGACTGTGATGCAAGGATACAGAAAATCTGCCCACATGTTGCCTAGGAAATTCACTTTATGAACTTTTCGTGCCCTTTACTAGGCTCTGTCCGATATATGCTGAAGGGAGGCTGGCACGCCAGCTTCCTGGCAGTAAGGACCACTAGAATCTGGGCAGATTTTACCGTGGAATAGGCATCATCTGCGTCTTCACGGCAGTTTACTCCCCCGCCACTGAGGTCTAAAAGAATATGCCGCTCTCAGGAGCGGAGTGGCGGCAGGGATGCTGGAGCCGACTCCTTCAACCTGCCGAGGCAGGAGGGACCTGTGGACAAAGGCGGCAGCCCCAGGGGGCGGGCGGGCAGCCGGGCAGAGGGGCGCGGGGCCGGTGACAAAGCCCTTGGCGAGAGGCGGCAGCGACGGAGATGCTCCGGGAGATGCCGCTCCGCTCCCGGCCCGCGGCTCCGGGTCCCTCCCCGCGTCTGCACAGAGCGGGACCGGGGCCGCTTCGGCGCCGCTTCCCTGGGCCGCCCGCCGGGTGCGTTTTCCTGCCTATTCAACCCCGCCCTTTTCCAGGATGGTGCTCTCTCCGGTAGCTTTTCTTTAAAAAAAAAAAAAAAATCAACACAACAACAACAATAATAAATAAAAGAAGAAGAAGAAAAAAAAGAGCAAAAAGCGGGGTGGAAGCCGCGGTGGGGGCAGCGGTGAAGCGGCAGGGCCGGGGCGGGCAGGGCACGGCAGGGCACGGCACGGCGGGGCGGGCGGGGGGCGGAGGGAGGGATGGAGAGAGGGAGGGAGCGGCCCCGTCCCTTTGTACCTGCCGTTCGGCGGCGCCGGGCGGGCCCGCATTGGCTGCGGCGGAGGCTCCGGTAACCCGAGCCGGGGCGGGCGCGGCGCACCGGGCCGGGCCAGCGCCCAGCCAAGGGGGCGGCTCGGCACGGCACGGCACGGCACGGCACGGCTCGGCTTTCCGCTCCGCCCCGCTCCGCCGCCAGCAGCCGGCTCTCCTTCCCCGCCGCTCGGCTCGGCTGGGGCAGGGCCGCGCCGCCCTGCCCGGCAGGAGGTGGGACCGAGCCCCGGCGCGGCCGCCCGCCTCCTCCTTCCCTCCCTCCCTCTCTCGCTCGCTGCCTCCTTCCCTCCCTCCCGCGGGCTGAGCCATTCCGGGAAGGCGCCGGCTCCGCCACCGCTCCTCGGCAGCGCCGCACCGGCATCGGCCGCCACCGCGCCGGGCTCGGCCGCGGGCGGAGCGGAGCGGAGCGGGGCGGGGCGGGGGGCGCCGTGCCCGGTCCCACCGGCGGCAGCGGCAGCGGCGGGGGGCGGGAGGACGAGCGGACGGAGCGCCCGGAACGGCGGGGCGGCCGCCGTGTAGTTGTTTAGCCCGGGGTAAGTTGACCGATCCCTGTGGAGGCTTCGCCTGGAGCGGGCAGCGCTTGGCTCCCGGATACCTGTGGCCCCCAGGCCCCGGGGCAGGGGGGGCGCCTTTTTTTTCTCTCCCCCCCACCTCCTTTGGTTTATGGTTTCTTTTTATTATTGCTATTATTATGGGGTCTGTGGGGGACCATAATTTCCAGTCCGGCGTTGCTCTTCCTTGTCCAAAGCGCAACGGAGAACTATAATATTTCTTCCCCGAGATGCTGCAGTGAATTTTAATTCCAGGAAATCAGGCGAACAAAATCATCTGAATAACCCGAACCATTTGTTACTCTGTGAGAGCAAACGTAGCCTAGGCACAGATGATGGCAAAAAATTCCTTGGAAGGGTCTAAAGAAGACCTGAGCAAAATTTCGGAAGAGGAGATGCTGAGATGGAGCAAGGAAGAGCTGGTGAAAAGACTGAGGAAAGTGGAGAATGAAAAGATGAACTTAATGGTGGAACACGGCAACTTGATGAAAGACGTGAACCGGCGGCTCCAGCTTCACCTGCACGAGATCCGCGGGCTGAAGGAGGTGAACCAGAAGTTGCAGGACGACAACCAGGAGCTGCGGGAGCTCTGCTGCTTCTTGGACGACGACCGGCAAAAAGGCAAAAAGCTGTCAAGGGAATGGCAGCGCTTCGGGAGACACACGGCCAGCGTGATGTGGAAGGAGGTGGGCATGTACCAGCAGAAGCTGAAGGACCTGGAGGCGAGGCAGGAGACCCTCCTGCGGGAGAACGTGGAGCTGAAGGAGATGGTGCTGATGCTGGACGAGGAGCGGAGCGGGGCCGGCTCACGGAGCTCCATCGACAGCCAGGCCAGCCTGACCAACCTCAACGGCGGCTCGGCCACCAGGGACGTGGGGGACGGGAGCAGCACCTCCAGCACGGGCAGCGCGGGCAGCCCCGACCACCATCACCACCACCTCCACCACCACAAGGCCGGCGACAGCAAGGCCGGGGCCATGCGGAGGTCTATGGATGACCTGTCGGCGCCCCTTCACCACCGGAGCATCCCCAATGGCCTCAATGGTGAGCCCCCTCCCCCTTCCTCCTGCCCCGCTCGCCCCGCGCCCCCTCCCCCGGCACGTCCGGTCCCCCTCGGCGGTGGGGTGAGGGACTCCGGGGAAGTGGGGCCCTAGGCTTTCCCAGCCCGGCCCATCCTTGGTGACCTCTTTGGCAGAGCAGCCCCGGGGGCCGGGGAGGGGCACCTGTGACCGGGGTGTGTGTGTGAGTGGTGCCCCTGACTGCGTTATCAGTGTCCTGGGCTGAGGGTTGGAGCCTCTTTTATCGGCAGGGTTGGTGTTTTGGTTTGTTTGTTTGTTTTGGGTTTCTTTTTTGACAAAAACCAGCCTGAGTTTTCAGGGTTAAATAAACACTGATTGTGTTCTCCTCTTCCTTCTCTCTCCCCCTTTAAATATTTTAGTTTACGTTTGGCTTGTTTGTTTGCTAGTTTGATAAGATCGATAAAGAGCCTGGGATGAGATTTTGGAAGTATCTGATGAAAGTGCAGGTCTGTCCCATAGAACATCACCTGTTAGCTCCACGGGCTCTCAGGGCAGGCTGGCTGTGAAGTGCTCAGCAGTTTTGGAGGGGTGCAGCTCTGGCTTTCCCCCGGCTCTGCTTCAGAAAGAGGAGTTTTGTTTGTAGAGAAGCGATTGCTCTTGAAGGGACGCTGTACTCACAATTTTGTTCAGGCTCATCATTAAAGTTAGAAACCAGCTCCACAGTGAAATCGTGCCAAGCCTCCTCTGGCAATTCGTATTCAAGCAAAGTTTCTCCTGTTGTCTAATAGTGATTAGGTATTAAAATAATACTATTGGAATGTCTTTAAAATGGAGATTTATTTTTTTTCTCTCTTGAAACCAACAAGACCAAATCCTTGTCTTCTAGAAGGAGTAGTTTGGTCAAGAGGGTTCAATAGGAATCAATCCAGGCACCAATTAGATAAATTCTTGTATATAAGATTTCTTTTAATGTTCTTAAACCTCTTTTCCAACCACACAGGATTGTTTTCTGGTTAGGGTGCCTTTTTCCCTCCTCCAAGCACAGAGATTGGCTCTGATTGATGTCAGCATTGGATGTGTTTACCAGATAACCATGCTTTCAGCTCCCAGAGCTTTTGGTGGTCCCTTTTTTTTTTCTTTGTTTTGGTGATTTATGGCAAGTCTTTATGACCCAAGAGATCTGAGAGCATGCAGGATTGATCAACTCAGTTCACAAGTACTGTGTTCATCCATGAATTTGCTGTTTGCAGTCCTGTTGCTGCAGCTGTGTGTCTCAAGTCACAGCTGGAGACATTCTGGCCACCTCGCCCACTAGTCAGGGGTTGCTGGTTTCGAGGGGGATCCAGTCACCAGGTGGTGCAGGGTACAGCAAGCATCTTTAAATGTTTGGGGTGGAATTTTTTTAATCTCTCTCTTCTCGTGCTGTGTAAGTCAGAAGTATCTGGTTTGTAAATCTACAGATAGCTTCTGCTTCTGATGTGACTTGATTTTATTTTCGTGAAGCATTTCTCTCCACAGGGGCGTGGAGAGCACATGGCAGTTATTGAATGTGCTATTACTGTTTTGTGACAGACGGGCTTCACGGTTCTGGTTTGTGAACTTTAAACCATATCCCTTTTTAGGTATTGATAGCTGACTAGGACAAAGCCTAGTTGATCTGTTAACTCAGGGCTCTTCAGTACACGAGACATCCCCATAGCCTCAGAGCTGTCCCTTAAACCCAGGGTGAGGCACTGTGGGGCACTTCACCTGGGATTCAAAGTCATCCCTGTCTACACGAATAAAAAAGCCTCTGCTTGCAGAGCTCGGTCCTCACTGCCCTTCTCAAACACTGTATGTGGGACTGTGCCCAGCAGCCTCGTTTGGAGGGAACTGGGAGCCGAGTCTTATGTCCTACCCTATGGAGGGTAAGCGTAGATGTCAGAGATGTCAGAGCATCTGCACACGCACATTTCCATGAGTGCCTTTGCACCCCTTCTCATTTTCTGTATAGGAAGGAGGGGTATGGGCTCGAACATTTCAGATGTGACCTTAGGTTTTAGTGACTGCTCGTTCTGGGGTGCCTGTGGAAGGTGGTCTCTGTGGGAAGTACTGAAGCTCTTTCCTGCGAACCTGTGCGGCTTCATTTCTGAGGGTGCAACGGATAGGATCAGCACTTTTAAAGCTAATAATCCTTGTAAAGATGCAGACAAGCCTGATCTCTCCACTTAGGTAGTGAAGCTGTAAAATTACTTGAATAGTTGTCATTCTCAGATAGCATCGGTATTCAGTAAGGCCATTTCCCTGACTGTGCCTTTGGAAATGCCTCTCAATACATATGCAAATGCAGAGCTTATCAGGCCCCTTTTTTGACTGACAGCAAGTAGTCTGGAAGGGGTGCTTGCCTGGGACCAAGCAATAATTCTGTTAAACTTGTGACAACGTGATGGAGCAGGGCAGGAGCACATGAACGTGAAAAACAACCCCTATGAGTCAGGTGGGTGGTGGGGTTGTCACAGAGTGCCCCAAAGGGAGCATCTTGCCGTGTCTCCTGGTCCTGTCCCTGCCATCTGTGTGTGCAGCCTAGACCTCAGCCTTTTGGTACTATTTTCCTGATGATTTCTTTTTACTCAGGGATAAAACAGAAGGAAGGCAGAGGAAAGAATGTGGACTTTCAGTTTTAGGTTGTAAACTTGAGCCTGGTTTGTTGTTTCGTATCTTTAAAGCACTGGAAAACTAATCAGTGGGTAAAACAGATACTGCCCGGCCAGCTCAGCTGATACCAAAATAAACTACCCTCTGTATTTTCTTAGGGACAGGAGCTGGATTGCAAAGGAATACAGGGCAGAATTTAGCGTCTGTAGTAAGAACACAGTAGGAGCCTTGGACAGCTGGTGGGAGCTGCTGGCTAGAGCACTTTTGCTTATGGAAAAGCTGGAAAGTCCTGAAATTGGAAGCTGGAAGGTCCAGAACGGTTCTGCCCCGCTCATGGTATCCATTGAGCTTCGTTTGTTTAGTGCTTTTATGGAGGAGTCAGAGGAATGGTGGCCATTAAAACACTCCTAGGAAGGCAGCTTTTTAGTGAAATCTTAGTGAGCAAAGGTGGGTTAAATGTTTCTCATTTTCTCTTCAGCAATCCTTTGGAAGTGAGTTGTTAAACCAGGGCTTGATTTACTGGCCCCGCTGACCCACCCCAGTGTGAGGTGATGAACTTTAATTTGTAAGGTGAATTCAGTATAAATGGCATAAGTGTAAAAAACAAAGGCAACCCAACTGGTGATCCACCTTCGCTTAATTTTTCTGAAGTCTATTTACTTTTTAAAATTGGATTTTGGAAGCTCATGATTAATTATTCACTCGTGGAAGATAAGATAAGAAGTATAACATAGTGTGAAAATAGCTAATATTAGATGACACATGTAATCTTATACAGCTCTGAATATTCTGCTAAGAGCCAAGAGGAAGTCTGTTTGGTCTGAAATTAAGAGGTGTATCCAATCTGTGTGTGCTGGGACCTGGGCAGTGGGACAGGGACATCTCCAAGCTGTGTGATGGAAACTGGCCAGTTGCATGCGTATTGATATGTCACAGTTCTAAACCTACCCACAGATACAGGACAAAAATTGGGGCACAGTCACAGTGACTGCTTGTGAGTGCTTTGGCTTTCCTTTTTATTCATGGTGTGAGTCTCTGTGTGCTTTCATAGTCTTTCTGCCCATCCAGCTTTAGATAGCCCTGTTGAAGCAGCAGCCTGGTTCCTGGCAGAATTAGTTTAAACCCCAAGTTTTAAAAAAACAAAAAAAGGCATCCATATTGGGTGAAATTAACATGACCTCAGTGAAGAAAAAAGCTTTCAGGTATCATAGCATATGTCACTGGACTGTGAAGTATGTGAGAACATTGGGAGGAGTGACCCAAAGCTCCCTGAGGCCAGAGCAAGGGCTTCCACTGGTTTTAGCCTTACCTAGGTATGACTGGCACAACTGTTTATGCATCTCCAAGCCTGGGAGAATACAGACTAGCTAACTGGGATGTGCCTGGGATAAAATCCTGTGCATATAGGCAAAGCTTTCAGGCTTTAGTTTTATTTTCCACCCATCAACTGAATTTTGTCATTAGATCTTCACTTTCCTCTGAAACACTTTGCTCTGGGTTCCCAAAATGGATTGAGTTGTTTCCAGTGTCTCTGACTTTATTCCAGTTGGGTGAAATGTTAATGCTCTTTTTTAATAAGGTTTTGTTTGTTGTTTTGTTTTGGTTTTATAAGTTACTAAAAACATCAACACTTAAAAAGTGGTCAGAGAGGCTGGAAGAAAGCTGTGGGTACAGCAAGGGAGCCTGTAGTGGTAGAGATATTAATCTATGGCCTCTTGCTGATGTCTTCTCCAATGAAAGAAGAATGGTTTCTCTGGGTGAGGGGGTGGGAAGATCTCTGTTTCTATTGATTCTCACTTGTAAATGTCCACATATTTACCTAGAGGGTACGATATATTGCAGTTAAAATGGTGGCAAAGAGAAATGGCTGTTCCCCCCTGTGGGTTGGTATTGATCGTTCATACAGCTACCCTGTACTTATTTCTCCTCTTCTTCTCACACCCTTTAGGCCAAAATACTTTGGTTTTATTAGTGTGTTAATAATCAATATACATATTATTTACTATGGCATATTAATGAGGCCTTTGAGATGGGAAGATGCAAGGGCAGAAGCAAAGGGTGAGATATCTCCAATATAGATTTTAACATCTGCGTTCCCTTGGGCTTCCTTTATCAGCCATTTGGAGAAAGGCACTTTGATGTCGTGATTTATGTCAACTGTGTCTGCTTTAAGGAAAAGAAGAATTGCATGCTAGTTGTGCTTTCTCTCTCTGGTGCTGAGAATGAAGTCTGGTCAGCTCGTTCATATGCAGCCATCTAAAGTCAGGTAAGATTAGTCCTGTTCCGGGTATTGTGATGACCACTCTTCTAGCTAGCTCTGGGGAAAGAGAGGAAACCACCTTTCTCAGCAGCAGTCAGATGTCACCCTGTTACAGTCCCCACATTGCATGGGCACAGCAGCCCTGGTCAAAGTCCTGTTTATCATGGAGGCCTCTCAGAGCTCAGTGGCTCCTGCCAAGCTGAATCAAACATTTGTCTACTTGACCAATTATTATCTTTATTATTTCAAGAGCACTCTAAACATTGCTTTAGTTTCTTTTTTTTAATACTGCTATATTTAACCTGGTGCAATTAAGCCAGGAAATCTGGCCTGGGATGGTACATTAGATAGAAGTAAGACCTCTGTAGAAACACCTGTTTCCATCTCTGCTGTAAGTTCAGTGAGTTCTGCCAATTGACTTATCAATTCTGAGGTCTCAGACATGAAGGATACGGCTTGAGTTTCTTGTAGCCAGTGGTCATTGGCCACTCATTCAAAGGGCATCTGTAGAGTGTTTCATATGAGGCATCTTTATCGTTGCCCACTCCTGCCTTCTTGTGTGCCAGCCTGCTTGCCTCTCAAACTTCAGTGTAACTGGTGTTCCTGAAAACAAGGCTCTGGATGCTTAAACTAAAATTGGGCCATATCTGGGAATATACTCTCCATAGCAGTGTGTTCTAATTTTGTTTTCCTCTTTCAATTTTCTGTAGGGATATCTTGTTCTCAGCTGTCCTGTTGAAGGAAAAAAAACTTGTATTGATTAAAAGACAATTTTCTATGGACTTTTGATGGAATTATCTATTTACTCTTGTCAAGAGCAATCAAAAAAAGAGAAGTAAACTGTGTTGGTTACATGTAAATGATTTGGTCCTCTGGAGGCATTTCATCAAATAAAGCTGAGGATCGAATTAAATGGTGATCTAATTAAGTGTCAGGCATGGCAACCCAAAATGCAGCCCTGGCAGGTGTTACACTTGATGTACATGCAGAGAGGACTGGCCTGAATACCAACACTGACAGAAGCATTGCATCTGAAAGCTGAAGGGTTAATGCTTTTGTGGAAACAAGGCTGACGGAATCCATGCAACCTGGGTGATACTGGAGGCTCACCCTAGGAGGCATTGGGCTTTTTATCTGCTCCAGCCTTGCTTGTGTCTCACACAGATGTATCCATGGCAAGGGCTGCTGATGTGGTTCCCTCAGACTGCCCTTGTGACATCCTTCTGTACTGGCACTGCCCTCTGGAGCTGGTTTGGGAGCAGAAGGATGGACAGTGGTTGATGTCACTGGTAGGTGAGGTGGAGGTGAGGTGCTTAAACCGGCAAAAATATCAGTATGTATCAGTATGTATCAGACGTGGAGTGCGGCAAATTAAAATATCTAAGCCCTCTTAAAATACAGTTAAAATGCTTGACCCCAGGAGGCTGAAGTTCTTTCCACGCCCACAGTCAGGCCTTAATGAATCCCACTGCAAAAGGCATGACATTGCTCTCCTGGAACAGGGAAGGTTTGGGGACTGCACATCCAGTTTTTCTGCGAATTAGCTGCAACTGGCTGGGTTTGCTTCTGCATTCTGTATTTTTAACCTGACTTTTTGTCTGCCAGCCAGAATTCATCCTGCCCTGTCGCCAAATGTCATCATCCCCTTGTGGTTAACTTGCTGCAATTCATGAAACACTTGGCTGCCATAAATAGTTATGTGCAGAGGTTCCTCCGCACGCGGAGCGGGCAGAAATGCGCAGGCAGCGCTGCTAGGCACTCGCACACGAACATGTCCACCAAGAGAAAGTTGACCCACTTCTGCAAATAGATAACTCCTGGCAGAAAAAGTAACACTGTCTCAGACAATCTATCTTCCCCTTGCCTACTGAATTGTGAAGCAAAAAGCAAGCCAACTCCATCTTCTGAATTAGCAGTGATGTGAGCACAGTACTCCCCATTGAAACCAGAGTGTGTAAATCAGCCCTTGATCTGAGGAGGGCTTAAAACGGCCACGATTAGTTTGTGATTTTTTTTTTTTCTTCAATATAATGAGTGCTTTTGTTACTGAACGAGGTGTGTGGAGTTCAGGACTCAGCTGCTCTTAGGCATTAGGAAACATTTATCACCATGGCAATTGAGGGCTGCTGTACAGGTTATTTTGAACACTATTCTAGTGACTCATGTCTGGGCCATTCATGCCAGGTTACTTTAGCCCCTGTGCATACATGTATATATACCCTTCCTTCCCTTATATTTGCTTCTTGCCTTGCAATTTGCCTCTATCAGGAAGTCCATTGCTTCCTTGACATATATCTTCAAGCAGTGGTGGTGGTGCCAAGTGTTCGCCTTGCTCAGAGACTCTCCTGTAAAGGGTCTTTGTGACAGATAGTCCTTGTAAAATAGATTACAGGTTAGTTTCAATTGGATTTGAGACTTCATGGACCTTGCAGTGAGATTGAAGCAATCCTAAATCTTATGTGAGTTATCTCATTGTCTGCTTGGGATCTCCTATAGGCTTGTAGGACAGGATGTCTTCTCTTTGCTTGGGGTGACTGTGATGGGATGGCTGTCTGTAGTAGAGGGAGCACCGTCGGTGAGTGTCAGGCTTATAGCATCAGGGCTTTAGCCAGCTGCAAACCAGTCGCAGGGGTGACACGCTAGCTGTCTTCTGTGGTTGTGTCAACCCCGGCTCTCTGGCAGAATTAGTTCAATCAAAGCTGGAGTGCTCTGAAAAGTGCTTCAGACTTTGCTCCATTCCCCCAGCTCTGTGCAGTGACACTCAGGACTGCATGCTGCTGCCTTTCCCACCATTTCATCCCCAAACTCCTCTGCTGCTGGGGTTTCATTCATGTACAAGATGGTCAGTGGCATTTGAGTGCCTGTGAGATATAGAGGATGAAGTGTGTGGAGCAAATGGATGGAGCAGGGCTCAGGCTAGGAAGCAAGAGGACATGCTTTGCTACTGTTTCAAACCATCTCCAGGGCAGTAAGATGCTCCAGGGCTGCCTATGCCCGGGGGTTTGGCAGCTGTTTCTGCTCTGCCCCTGCCTCCCCGGGACTGGAGCAAGACCTTTTGGTGCTGAGAGCCTTTCTCTGATGTGTTGGGAGAGCTGCAGAGCAGGTGCCTCTCTGTCCTTAAGCTGCAAAACTCCCATGGAGAGGAAAGGAGACAGCAAAAGGACTACTCAAAGTAGAGCAGTAAAATGAAACCATTGTTTTAGAAAAGAAGAAAACCCTTACAGCATTTTCAGTCCCCAAAGCTTAATATTTCTATGGAAACCAATGCAGGAGGAGGCTTGCTGTCAGTCTCTGATCTAGTGGGGTTGACTAGATTTAAAAAATGTTTGTTCTTCCCCACATCTTCCATCCTGGATCATCTGAAGACGGGTTGCTGCATATCGCAAATGCAAGATACCTGGTTTCTGACTCACAATTAAGTGCTACACTCTCTCTGGAGGGTTGGCATCCATCTTTCATCTGTGGATTTTTATTTGCTAGGGTACATTTCATTCACTCTGTGACAGTTATTGATAATGCCTTGTCCTATAAATGCCACTCCTGTGACACTGTGCTCCTGGAAGGATGGCTATGACTTTGTACCAGGCTGTGGACTGTTGAGTGGTGTGGTACATCTCAGTGCCCAGTGAAGTTACTGTGGGACACTGTTAGACTTGAATGAGATTAAGACTTGGACTCTTTACACTTGCTTTGGTATTTTTTTCAAAGGGGATCTATGCTGTCTTTAATCTCCAACAATGGACATAATCTGGCCTGCTCCAGTAGCAGTCCGCTTGATTTTGTGTTACTAGAGGACTACCACTGGTTATATACATGCAGCAATTTACCCCTCACCCTGTTTTTCTTTTTAGTAAGATCTAATAGAAAAGGTTCCAGGACAACTTACATAAAAGGCCACTGTTTTATGCCAGAGTAGTAGTATCATCAGATGCAAGCAGAGTATCAGTACTAAAAAATAACTAATTTTGGTTGATTCTGAATCTTTTCCAGCTCCTTACAAAGGTGTGAAGAAAATCTTATTTTTATGTACAATCTTAAAGAACTATTGTGATGCACAGTATTCTTTTGTCTTCTTGGTTTCCTTTTATTGTCTCCCTTATTGGGATTTGCAGTCTCATATTTATCTGTTTCCCAGCAGCTGAATATAACTTTGATCTATGCTTTGGATCTACGGAGCTTTTAATCCCTTTCCACTGAGTTAAAAGCTTGTTTGCTGTTGAATGTGATATGTAGTTATAGGTTATATGATCTTCACCAGCGGCTCATGCATTGCTCAGGGATGGCGTATTGTGAAAAACTCTGATAAAATGTTCCCATGTTCATTTTCCTGATTGCAGCTGAAACCCAGCATGGAAGTGAGTCAATTGTTCAGTCCTGGTCAGACTGCTGATACACCTGTCCTTTGCTGTTACAAATACCTAGGTACTCACTTGCTTTGTTTCAGTTATTCATTCATTTCTTTGTGATATTTATTTTTGAGGCTACAAACCAGTTGAGTATTTCAGTCAGTGCCACAGTTTGTCTTCCAGTTCTGATGGCATTGACGGTGTTTTCCTTTTTCATCCTTTTAGCACCTTTTAAAAGATGGGGTCAATTTTTAAAACCTACCTGTTTATTCCTCTTTGATGTACTTAAATATGTGCCTTGATTGTGAAGATCTTCTCTTCTGTAGTGGCTACAGTTTCCACCTCAGGCACAATAATGATTTCTGCAGCTCAATCCTCCAGGCCATGTGGATGTAGCTGCACATGTGTGACTGTATTCAACTGTCTTCTGAAAGCTCTTTCTGAGTTTTTGGTGTAGCTGTTTGCTTCCTGGATTCTGAACAGTTTATTTGGAAGTCTCCCATGCTTGTCTCCTGGCCTCTTGTAACAAAATGCGGTCCTCTTTTTATGACATCAGTTATGACTGTATTGTTTTTGGTGTAAGCTTTAAAATAGCAAAAGGATGGATAGTTCTGCAAGTTAGAGCACTGAAGTGGGATGCAGATTTGGAGTGCTTTCTCACTGTTATATGGATTTCTGGTGTAGTCTTAGCTAAATTATGTGATCTGTAGTTCTTTTATACAACCAGAATAATATATTTCCTATGTCTTCTCCAAATTTCTTGTGGTTCATTGGGTCATTCATAACATGTTCATACAGTGCTTAGCAGAATTAGACCCTTACCTCAAATGAGGCCTCTAACCATTGCTGTGATACCAGTGATAACAAATAACACAGGTTTTGAGTTATATTAGCAAGGAAAGAGAAGCATTTATAGTGACCCCACACGTTTCTAATTCCCAGTTTTGGAGTTGCTTCAAATCCTGTTTGTTTTACTGGGATAGAAGCACTTTACATGTTGGGTTGCTTCTCCCTGTATTGTGTATTCTTCTTGGGACCACTGGATGAAGTATGAACTATGAAGTATGAACTGTCTCCAGCCAACTGTAAAAACCAGGAACTTGTCAAATAATAATTCCCCCAAATGAGAAGAGAAAGAGCAGAATTAGATAAAAAGCAGTGTTTGCCTCTCCACAGACACAGACAAGTGCAGAAAGAGGCTGCTGTCACAGCAACAGGTTACCTTGATATCTTTCAGAGACTGGACACAGCATTTGTTGTTATTTCAGTTCATCCCATATATATATATCATATTATATATGAGTATTTAAAATGCTGTTTATCTGTCAGCCTAGTGCAGTTTCAGCAGAGGTGAGGAATGAAGCTGTGAAGCTGAGGGGTCCCTCTTGTCATTTTGCTCCCCATTTCACTGCAAAGCCGGGGGTGTCTTTGCTGTAACTGCTGAAGATACCCTTCCTCTTTCCAATTAAATTCTTACCTGATCCCTTCATTGCTCTGTTTATGATGTGGATAATTTGGTGACTCCTAACGAGCCCTGACTGAAAAGTAATCAAAGTCACTCTTGGGTGTGAACCCAGAGTTTCTTAACCACATGGGCTTTTATTTCCATTTGCGTGGTGGAATTGGTAGGGAGGATCTTTTGTCAGCATATCACTGACGCTTTAGGAGGGTGACAAGTCTGCAGTAACTCTTCCTAGGCAATTACGTATGAAAGGTTGTCAGTGTAAGTAGTATGGGAAGTTAAAAGCCTTAATTTTCATTTGGAATTGAAGCTGTGATGACTTTTCACTCCCACAGCTCATGAAGACCTTGTTTCAGCCTGAAGTTGACCAAGAAAAAAAAAAGGGGGGGAACTCTTTTATTGCAGACTTTTTTGTGCAGGATTTTTATGAAAAAGCAGATTTATGAGTCACTGTTCTTTGTCTAAAAGATAATTACTGGAGTATGAACCTCAGAAAAGTGACATTTTGTGACTTCCCCACTAGCCACACAGCGTGAGCTTTCGCTTTCTCTCTTTTCAATTAGTTAAGTTAAACAACATCTCAGTTTGAAAGGTCTAATTATATTCCTGTTTGTTACTTGCCTTATACACTAAATATTTTTTTCTATGTAAAGCTAAACAGCAGAGAGGGAAGAGAAAGGATCACCCCAAATGAATGCTAATTGTTTAAAATGATGGGTGTAGATCCTGTGGGGTTAAGTGGATTGTTGTATTCAGTCACATCCATCACTTCCAGCATATAAGGAAGAAAAACTGGATCAAACAAATCTTTTTGTTAACCCTAGGAACATAATAAAGTTCATCTGGAAATTTGTTCTTTAAAAACACTGTCATCTAAACATAGGTGTTGTTTAGTCTGTGCTTAAATTTAAAGCTATGTGTTTATCTGCTTCTGTGGGCTTTGTTGTATTTTTTTCCTAGAAGTAAGGTAGTGTTATGTAACTCTATAGCATCTACTGCCTAATGCAAGTGAGAGCTGAGGGCAAGAATGTCAGTAGAAGTGGCATGTGCAGGTCACAGTCCTGCTTTGGCTCTGTAGCAGATCAAGAGCTTGAACAGTGGCAAGTGGTCCAGAGCATCTTTGGGGATCCACCTGGGATACCTGAAGGACTTTTTCTGTTCAAATGACAGGTTCTCAGCATTTTCAGAGTATTAGGTATTCTGAGAGTGATTCAGACTTTGTTCTTGGAAGTGTCTGAGGTGACTAGCTAATTTTCTTGGCCATGGGGCTGTGTTCTTGAGAAAGTGTTGCTTCAGAGCTTTAAATGCCCTCTGTCTGTAACAGCATAGGTCCAACAAGTTTTCTGATCCCACAGCTGTGGAGACAAGTCTGCTCAGAGGCCTGCAAGATGAGGAAAGGATCATGTAAACAGCAGCTGATGCAGTTGTTGGAGAGGCCTCTGTTTTTCCTTTCAGCCTGTTACAGCATCTTGGCCAGGTTGGGCAGAGAAGGTTTCTGATGGAAGATCTGCTGTCCTGTCCTTCATTCTGCCTTATTTGGATAAAAATTATGGGACTATCCTTTTTTTATTATTTTTTTATTTGGCAGTTCAAAGTGAAGCAAACACAATCTTTTTGAAAAAGGCTTGGAACTGCCCCTATTAAAAGAATGTTCTCAAAATAGTAAAACTCCCTGACTGTGTTATGTTCAAGGATGGCAATATTTGAATTTGACCTTTCACTTTAAAGGTGAGATTTCATATCTGGATTTAAACCAAACCTGTGTCAGACAAAAAGGGACAGGCTTCTGTTGGAAACAATATCTGTAGACCTGAAGGGAAGGGCTGGGCAACATGGACTGTGTGACCTGGAATGGGGAGCCATGGAGGTTCTTACATCCTGGAGCTACTGCAGGAGGGTAGAGAGCAAGAGGGCAGTTTCAGGGAGAACTTCTGTCAGACTGACAGGAAGCTGTCATGCAGTCCTTGTGCTGAGCTGGGGGAGATGGTCTCACAGTGTGTGAGGAGTGGGCAGCAAGAGTTACCTGCCTAGCTCAAGATGGAGTTGGAGACCACTGCAAAGGGATGTGGTAGCAGCCTGAAGGAGGAGATGGAGTAAATCAATCCAGAGATGTGGTTTGGGAGCTAGCTCTTATTTTTAACAGCTGATTTCGTTGAACTGGATTGAACTCCCTCCAGCTCAGCATTGATGATGGTGCCTGGAGCTATAAAGATTGTATTTTGATCAGCAAGTCAAAAGCAAGTTATGAATACATTTTCAGAATTACAACCAAAGGAGTTCTCAGAATAATAATGGGCAGAAAAAGTTGCCCGAAGAAACCATTTCCTCAATAAATGCTGGAAGAGGTGTAGACCTGAACTTTGCACTCCTTCCTATATCAGCTTTTTAAAAATGTGCAAACAGATCTGGAATCTGAGTTTTGAACCTGTTAAAATCTTGAGTAGGCATAATGAATATGGCAGGAAAACCAATAATGAGGGAGTTTTGAAAATACAAACTGCTTGGTTATAGACGTGTGGGATATATGAGGGAAAAGAAAAGGCATGCGTGTCCTGTGCTGTGTATCATTGACCCAGTTGGTTATTCAATGATGAATTCTGATCTGTATGTTTCAAATGACAGATCTGGGTTCTGAAGTGCTTATGATTAGATTAAGACAGTGTAGTAAATCTTAACGGTGCATGAAAAGCTACTGCTGGATTTGCAGTAATACGTACTTTTCTGCCTTAGAACAGCATGAATAATACTTTATGGTTGTGTAACTCCTTCCAGACAAGGAGTCTAGGAGTGCTTTGTAAACGCTAATGAGTTTGGTCTCATAGCATATTTATAAGTCTGAGAAGTAGCATTATTCCCCTTTTTTTATAGTTTGGATGTTGACTAGCCTAAGTGTGCAAAGAGCAGGCAGCAGAGCTTTCATGTGCTGACCCTCAGTCCTGGGCCTTATCTGTAGGACTCAGTAGGCTTCCTAAGTGTGTCTGAGGCGTGCTCAGAAATTTGCTGCAGATTCATTCCAGCAAAAGAGTTGGTTTTTTGCAAACCTCTGGGTGTCCTTTGTAAAGCGTAAAGCATTGTAATTATTTGATGATGATTTCTTGCTCGCCTTTTTGTTCTACAGCAACAGAGACTGAAACTAATCCTCTACTGGAATGAAATCAGTTTGGGCATTATGAATATAATTTTCTTGCCCAGAACAAAGAGACTTAGCTGAAGTGAATGCTAACTTCTGTTATCTTTACATGGGAGTTGCAGGTGGGTAAGGAATGTGAGGTCAGCTGTATTGGGAGCAGATAATTGCCTATGTCAAAGGGCAGTGAGAGTGATGCCTGTGAAAAACGCCTTGCAAAGTAGGTGGAATTAGACACTGCAATGGACATACACAGATTTTTCCTGAGCAGCTTCTTCAGATGTACATCCGAGAATGTCTGCATTATTTGTACAGATTTATGTAATAGGATGTTCTGCAACATGAGCATCATGTGGATTGTAGATATATTTTATAAATATTTTCTGTGTGAATTTGGTGGCAACTGCCAAAAACACAGTTCTAGAGGGACAAGTCTCTTTTTAGCTATAGGATAAGCATACACAAGCAGACATTTCACATACTGCTTTCACTGTCCTAACCTGAAAAACTGCTTCCAAATCTCGGTGCTTTTTCATGGACTGGAGACCAGTGAGGATCACAAAAAAAGAGTGTAAAGTTCTAGATGTGAAGGTGGTGATCTTCATAATGTGGTTATTAGAATTAGCAGCATTTCTGGTCTCAGATCATAGAATAGTCTGAGTTGGAAGGGACCTTTAGAGGTCATCTAGTCCAACCCCCCTGCAATGAGCTTCAATGAGATCAGGTTGCTCAAAGCTACATCCAAGCTGACAAATGTTTCCAGGGATGGGGCATCCACCACCTCTGTAGGAAACCTGTGTCAGCGTTTCACCACCCTCATTATAAAAAATGTCTTCTTTAGATCTTATCTAAACCTATGCTCTTTTAGTTTGAAACCTTTACCATTATCCCTTTTTTTATCAAAAGACACCCTACTAAAACTTTTGTCCCCATCTTTCTTATAAGCCCCCTCTAAGTGTTGAAAGGCAGCAATAAGGTCTCCCAGGACGCTTCTCTTCTCCAGACTGAACAATCCCAACTCTCTCAGCCTTTTGTCTTGGATAGGTGTTCCAGCCCTCTGGTCATTTTTGTGTCTCTCCTCAGGACCTGCTCCAACAGGTCCATGTCTTTCCTTTGTGAAATTGTGCTCAGTATGTTGCTCCACTTCAGACCTTTGTCACACTAAATTGCATGCCATTAAAGCAGTTACCTGTTCCATATGAGCGGGCTGTGTTTTTAGTCCGATTCTGGTATATTAAATGCTATATTGGCATGTGACCTTTTTCCTTATCTGGCTAGTTCTGGAACACAGCTTAGCCTTAGCTCTTCAGCACAGAACAAAAGCTTTTCTGAAATGCTGTTTGCTCATGGCTACAAATAGCAAACTTCAGGTGATTAGCAAGAGGTTTTGGCAAGTCATGCAGATGCACAGGGTATTTCAGTATGTGACGTGGCATCCTTTCAGAGCAGGGGGCAGGAGCATCCTGTGGAGAGGCTCTTAGTTGACTGTGCAGTGCTTAATCTTTCTAATACACCCTATAATGTGTAGTGGAAGATCTAGATAATGCAAGAAAACAGTTATTTATCTGGGATTAACCTACATAAAGCATTGACATTGAGCAGAAACTAGGCTAGAATACCATTCAGTCTGATGAGGAGCAGCTGAGTGACCTGGGTTTGTTTAGCCTGGAGAAAAGGAGGCTGAGATGTTATAGGTCTCCACAACTACCTGAAAGGAGGTTGGAGCAAGGTGGAGATTGGTCTCTTCTCCCAAGTAACAAGCAATAAGACTAGAGGTAGTGGCCTCAAGTTGCAACAGGAGGTGTTTATATTGGATATTAGGAAAAATTTCTTCACCAAAAGGGTTGTCAGGCATTGGAACAGCCTGCCCAGGGAAGTGTTTGAGTCACCATACCTGGAGGTATTTAAAAGACATGCAGATGTGGCACTTAGGGATGCAGCACTTAGGGAAGTGGACTTGGCAGTGCTGGGTTAATAGTTGTACTTGATGATCTTAGAGGGTCTTTTCCACCTTAAATGATTCAATAATTCTGACCCTATGAATTGAAATGTGATACAGCTTATGAAGTCAAAGGAGCCTTTGTAGTTCCTTCAGTGAGTAGACTTTGGGCTCTGGATTTTGGCTTAGTGAACCCTTTGTACCCCTTGACTTTGGCCTAGTCTATCTTGCCTTAGTTTAAAAAAGGAAAACAAAATTAAATTCAGCCCTTCAAACACCCAAACAAACACACCAAATAAGCAGAGTGCAATTAATACCATATTTGTAACAAACTCTCAGAATGGCTGGTTATCAGTACCTCCTTATGAAGAATAACTAGCCTGCCTGCTTTTCTGAATCCCTGCTCTACTAGTGGTGCACAAGGCATTTTCCTGATGATTTATTATGGTAGGAGCTACAGAGTAATCCTTGGTAAATAGATTTATACATGTGACATTCTACTGAATGGGAGATTTATACTTGGCTATTCCATTGCTGCTCACAGTATTACTATCTTCTGCTCAGCAGAGCCTCACAGAGAGGCACTTTCCAATGTGACAGATGGGGTTTGTGGGTGGCTTTGTCCCTGGTAGGCCTGGATGTGTGAAGGAAGGTGGGTTTTGGCTGTTAGCAAGACTCACGTGTTGTGCTGAAGGTGTTTCAGAAGTTTTGCTTAACTTTGGCTGAGCTCTCAGAGATTTGCACGGCAGAACTGATCTGGTCTTATATGTTGTTAGTTGGGAAGACCCGTGTAACTCCTACTGGTCTTAGAGGACATGCAGGTCTTTCCTCTTGCTGAATTTAGTGTAGCGTATTCATTATACCAGCTGAAGATCAGAACAGAGTATTTTCTCTGTCATTAGAAGGATGATTTAGATTTTTATTAGCTGATATCTTTCACATAGTTTCTTTGGCACATATTTTACTGTTTACTGCCGTTATCTGCTACATTTTTAATCAGAAAACATTCTCATTAAATTGAAATATTTTCTTTCCCCCTTTGGAAATCAATACAATATAAAGTCTTTTCAAAACTGTGGCTTAAAGCAATGGGATCTGCTAGGTATTTTATTTAGCATAGAAATTTTGGGAGACACTGTGGCTTCACTGAGGTCTGTGGCAAAACTTCCATTGGCTTTGAAGGGACTAGGATTTTACTTTTTTTTTTTTTTTCTGTTTGCCCGTAACTTTTCTTCGTTCCTGGCTAGTGCATATTACATCTTTAATGATTTCACTTCGACGCGGCGTTTAGAAACCGTGACCTTTTTTGCCCACGGTCAAGCCCTGTGTTGCTGCACCCTTGTGCTCTGAGACCTCATTCATAAACATCTCTCCAAACACGGCTCTTTATCCCGTGTCCGGGGATGCGAGAGAATCCTAAACAATAGCGAGGCTGAGACAAAAGCAGGCATTGTGGAAGGGGCGCCAGGGCGGGAGTGCTGAGGGGCCCGGGAGCCTCGCCGGGCTGGGGCTATTGTGCCCATAATTGGATTTCTGCTGGTGCTGACCAGTCGGTGGGAGCGGGACCCACCGGGACAGGCATGCCCGTTGCAATAAACCTGGTAGTGATTGGAGGAGGCAGATGACCTTTAAAGTCCGTGTTGTTGAGTGAGGCCTAATATGGTACAAATGCACCAGGTTGCAACTTTATTAGTGATTAGACACAGAGATAAGCCTCAGCACATTGCCTAATCTGCAGAGTCTAATTCCAGGCATTGAAGCCAGGGATGCTGATGCAGACCGAGAGCCTGGTCGGACTGAGCGAGCTGGGGTGACTCCAGACAGTGTGACAGGGACTTTCTGGATGGGCTGGGTCTAAGGCAGGTTCTGATCAGCCCCTGCCATGGGGCTGCTTGGGCAGGGAGGCAGTCACTGAAAGTATGGAACTGCAGAGTCATACAACTGGTGACTTCAAACCCAGTTTAACTTCTGCAATGGCTGATCAGCAGATTGTTTGCATTGAGCGAGGACTGCTCCTTCCTGACAAAAATGAAGGCGCAAGCTATGGCCCAAGGTGACTTGCCAAGTGAAGTATTTAAGGGGGAAACAAACTTTTCTGTATTTCAGTTTTTCCATCTGAGGCTGTTCCTTGGTGCTCTGGAGCTATCCTGAGTTTTTTCATCTTTTAAACTGGATTTTCCCTTCCTCTGACACAGGAAGTCTTAGATGTGTTTGGCCTGTGGTCCATTCACGCTGGATATATTAGGCTGTGGCTGAATCCTAGTTATGTGTCTGCATGAATAGTGGTGGAAAATGTTAGAGATTGCAATCAAAGATAATTTACCTCAGGCCAAAGGCTAAGACAGCACAGCAAGTAGGATGCTGTGGTGTGCTCTGTTATTTGATTTCCTCCAAGGACTGCACTTTGAGGAGCTCATGGCATGCTGCAGAGACCTGCTGCTTGGTGCCATCCCTTAAACACAATGTGGGAGCCTCCAATTGGATTGTATGCTGATCGTGGTCTGTGTTACAAATACATGCATGGAAATGTTTGGCAGATTCACTCTGCAAATCCAGACAAGCCCATGCAACCCTAACTTGTAAATCCATGGCTTGAAAGTCTGCCTGTGAGAGACACTGCAAACTCCCTTGTCTTGGGCGCTCTTGGGTGGCATCTGCCTTGTCTTCAGACCCACCTAGACAAGTACACAAATATGACCCAAGAAACCAGCTTGCTAATAGCCATACCCTCTAAACTTTGTTGATCAGAGGAGCTGTTTCTGACCTTTATTTGAGCAAACTGGTATTAAACTAATCCCACCCAACCTCTGTAGTGACAAGGTGACCTATTTCTTTTTAATCTTGTAAAATTATGTTGTTAAAGTTACTGCATCTCACTGCTTTTGACCCTTGCCTTCAGGCAAAACCCATTTGGAATTCCTGCTTCTCTACTTTTTCTCTTAGCCTTTCATAACTGTGTTTTGACTTGTATTTTGGAATACGTGGCTCTATATTCAGTGCTGAAAAGGGGTGAGAAGCTTCATTTGCTGTAAGGGAAGTATCACTGGGCTAACATTTACCCCCAAGAGGTGGCAGGCCACAGAAATTACCTAGGAGAAACAAAAACTTTGTGATGTTGAATTCATCAGTTTGTTGTGGGGGAATTTGGAGGTGTTAAATTCTCTGATGATCTGATCAGAACTGGCAAGTGACAAGGCCTAGCTGTAGGTGAGACCTTCGTAGGTCCCAGGTCAGGGTCCTGTCCCTGTAAGGGCACTTTGTTGGGCTGCTGTGTCAACTTTCCTGTGGTTTTACATTGATTTCCCTTTTATCACCCAGCCAGGGCTTGTCAGTCTTTTGCCTCCAAAGTTTTGGAGAGGAGCCACTGACTTCCCTTTCTGTTCCAGGTAGCTCTGCATTAACTAGTCCTCTCCTCTGGCTAAAAAGGTGTGAATTGGGAGGAAGATTCTGTCACTTTAAACAAATGTGGGACTGGACCTGACTTTTTGAAGTAAAATCTGTGAACAGCAAACTGTACAAATGGCATGTCTGGTGCCAGGTGGCATGTCCAGGCCATTTGGGCATCTTCCCTGCAGGTGTAAAGTGAGTATTATTCCACCGACCTGGTGTTTCATGCATCACCTTCCCTCAGGATAGGATTAAACTTTGTCCTGGGGGTACCTGAAGAAGATGAAACAGGAGCTGAAGTGGGGAGAGGTTGCTCAGCCTTCATGGTTTGCCTGTGGTGGGTGATACGTGTGACGGTGTCCTGGACTGATACAAATTTTTGCTTTGTGTATCTGATTTTGTTTTCTGCTTGCACCCAATGCAGCCAGAGCACACTTGGTCCAGAGTAGTGCTACTACTGCCACAGACACCTCCTATGCCACAGCTTCTGCTGGAGCTGATTAGAACAGGATTGAGCCGAAAGCCTTAAGAGAAGCCTTAAAGCCTTCTACTTCAGAAGAGGGGAACTTCTTGTTTGCTCTATTGTCTTAGAATGTGGTGGTGTGACTTCTTCCCACCCACATCTTTGGTGGTGAGGGCAGCACAAGCAAAAGATACTTGAGATAACTTGTATTTTCCTCGTGAGAGAGCATTCGTGTCAGGGGAGGAGGCTTACTGGGCAGCAGGCTCTTCACCCACCTGCTGGCACCTCCTTTCTCCGAGTGGGAGGTGCTGCCTCTGTGCGCAGCCCATTCCCACCCGCAGCGATGGGGCCTCCCGGGCACCGTGGGGATGGGGGAATAGAATACTTTGTTCACTAATCTCCAGACAGCATGGCCTTAGTTAAATAAATCCATGCCCATAGGCAGCTTTTTGGGGCTCATTATAATACTAATTCAGTAGAATTTGTAATTAGAGACCAGTGGTTTCGTGTGAGTATTGGAAGTTGGTGTAACTTTCTTAGGGTGGAGCAATCATCCATTGAGAGCTGCTTTGGAGAGAGATGCTGAAATGAGATTGGAGTCTAAATAAGGGTGTCTACAAAATAAAAAAAAAATCTATTTTAAATGTTTAAAGCTAGTGTATTACTTCAGATCAGCCAGGGTTTGGAATTGTTATTTTAGTTGACTTTTTTTTTTGTGTGTAAAGATGTCCTTAGATGAAGAGGTAACTTCTGCCCTTAGATACTAGGGAGGACAGTTTTTAGGCTCAAGTCCAGTGTTACTACTTTGGGTTAGGTCAGAGGGCTGCTTCAGATAATTTGAATTAAGAATAAATAAAAACAGGTTTTAAGAGACAGAGAATCCAAAACCAGCCTTGCCTAATCCCTCAATATCTCTGAAGAAATCGAAGCAATATCCCTCTTTGACCATTCAGTGTTCAGAACAAGCACAAGAATGATCAGTTGTAGCCCATGCATTTTAATTTTGTAAATTGGAAGAAGTAATCTGTCCATACTGCAGCACGTCCTGGTTAGGATGATGATCCCTTCCATTTATATAACCTCTTCTGTTTGAAAGGGCTGCGTTGCAAGGGTTTAATTTAGGGAGTGTTTGTGCACGTGTTTTTGTGTTGGTGTTGCACTCTATCCCTGCTCTAATGGATCTCTGGAGGGATGCGATACAATAGTTAATGCCAGCTATGCTGTTAAATAATAGCTCTTTCAGGAAGGAAGTGAAGAATAATTTATGTACAGGAAAACAGAGCAGGTATACGAGAACAATAAAAATAGATAAGCTGTGATTTCATTAGAACAGTTGAGCCAAAAGTTGCTTGGGCTGTATGATGCCTGCTGGTGCCTTCCTGCATGCTTCCAGCAGTGACAGCTCCATGAGGATAGATGGATGGCCAATGGCTGGGGCTCCAGGGGCTTAAACACTCAGGAGGACACAGTGGGGAGTGGGCCAAAGCCCCGAGTTGTTCAGCCAGTTCTGACCGCTGACAAACACGTGCATCCAGCAGCCCAAATGCATTGTCCTTGCAGATGGACTGCCAAAATCCTGCACTGGTCAGGATTTCACAAGGGAGTGGGTGTTACCCCTAGGTACAATTTTGGTGTGAGGTGCACTGGTGAAGCTTCTTTATACAAAGGATGGATTATGAACTGTGACCTGCCTTTTGATTTTACCAATATGCTCACTCTTAGCTAAATAGATTTGTGCATTAGCGTACTTAATTATCTGCTGGACACTCTCATCTTTTGTTTGGATAGCCTTCCTTTTTTATTTAATGGTAAATAAATACTGATTGAGTAGATCGGGCTCCATCTGGCCTATGGGGCTGAACAGGAGTCTCTGCTGTGGCTGTGCTCCTGTGAGCTCCTCAAATAAACAGAGACCTTCTCAAGGGCTACTGGGAGAACTCCCCCACTGCTAATTTTAAAAGTAGCCTATGAATCAAAGCATATCACTCTCTTTCCTCCCTTTAGCATTTCACTTTTGGAGGAGGTTTACTTTTGCAGCGCACAGCTAAAATGGCAGCTTTGGATTACTCCTTGCTTTTAGTCAAAGAGATGTACTATTTAAGTGTAAATACATTCACATGAGAAGTGATATCCTGTGTCTAAGCTGTTAGGAGGGGATCACTGTTTATCTTGTCAAAGAAACTTCTTACCCTTTCTGCAGACTTCGCCTGAACACCCTCTCTTCTCCCCAGGGACCCAGCCTCTCTTCCCTTTTCACATGTGTGGTGGGACCCCTCCCAAAGCCTCTAAAGCAGAGAAGACATGAAAGCAAAGAAATCCCAGTGGCATTCTTGTAAAGAAACAGACCACCTATGTGATGGCCACCTGGGCACGTAGGTCAGCAGTATATTTTGAGAATGTGGATTACCTGTGGTGGGGCTGCAGTTCGCATTCCCATGTGACAGGGAATGGGGTAATGCTATCTGGTACCTTTGGCTATGGCACTGCTATCACTTTTCTACTAAGGTTCAGATGGTAATTTTAAACCATGGGAAAATATTTTTTCTCTTTGAAGAGCATTGTTAGTCACTTGAAGTCTCTTCCCTTGTTCCTTCTCTGAGTGCATCAGCCCTTGATCAGATTGCGGGGAGCCCATGATTCTCCAGGTGGTGTGGGAGGGGGCTGCTCACTGATGGGGTGAATGCAGTGGGCAGAGGGGACTGGCAGTGTTTTTCTTCTGTGTTTGACTCATGTGGATGTGCTGGCCTTTGTTTGTGAGGGCAGGAATGCGACTGATGCTTTTGAGTTATTCTCAGACCAAATTAACTAACATTTCAGAAGAGGACTTTCACAAATTCACAAATTACAGTTAGGTCAGGAAAATACTAATTGCCTGCAATTTTCCCTCTACCCCTTCTCACCTCCCAGTGCATCTATGTTCCCTCACTGAGTAATATTCCACCTCTCTGGTAATGTAGTCAAATGCTTGCACAGATTTCAATGAAAGTGTCATTACAGTAAAAATACTTAGTGTCTTATGTACTGCCAGGTGTTATTGGCACAGGGGGGAAATCTGAACTTTAACAGATCTGTGGCTTAATAAAGAAGTGAAAATAATGCCTGGTATCTTAGGGTTGGTTGTTTTTTTTTATTTTTTTTTATTTTTTTTTTGTGTGTTGTTTTTTTTTTTTGTTTGTTTTGTTTTTGTGTTTTTTTTTTTTAATAAAAAAGCTATCCTTGTTCTCTTAGGAGCAACACATATTTGCTCTAAAGTACTTGCATTTCAATAGCACTGTCTTTTTTTTTTTTTTTTTCATAGTGCTGGGATGAGGGAGATCTGATAATGCAATCCAGGGTGGAAAACCTGGAAAACTTGAGCTCTTAATATAAAACACAACATACTGTGTTGCATTAAAAGATAAGGCTACAAAGGTGTGGTGCTTTTGGGGGGGCATTTTTCTTTTCTAGAGGCGAGAGGTGGGTTTGACAAAGTCAGAGTGGGGTGGAGGGTTGGGAGGGGCAAATTCGTTTCTGGTGGAATTGCACCCATGATGAATGCATGCTACCAGGCCACAGACCCTTTTTTAGATGTTAGAAATACAAGGTCTCTCCTAGAAGGTGAAGAGTGATGGTAGGAAGCAACTCTTGAGATTAATGTAGTGTCTTTTTGAAGCTGTCTTCCTTTTTTCTCTGAGCTCCTGGGAACTGTTTCTACTGAATGCCTCTCCAGTCCCAGGAAGTGTAAGGAAATCCCTGCCTGCAGCCTGGTGTGTGCCAGGCGTGGTGCTTGCCCTTATGGTAAAAACAAACCTCCAAAGCCCCAACAAAACTAGAGCTTGTGCCACTTCAAAGGAAAGGCAGGGCTGCCGGGAAGAGTATGCCAAGAATCTGACCCTAGGAGCACAAAGCCAAAAGGGCAGTGGCAAGAGTGGGTTATGGCCATCCCGGCATGGCAGCTCTTAAAGCTGTTTGTTCAGTTGCTGTTTAATTAAAAGCTAGGTTGGTTGCAGCCACATTGTTATTTATTTATTTGTGCTGGTAGAAGCTCTTTTCTTTAGGTAAGTTTATGTGCCTTGAGTGTTGAAGTGTGATTGCCTTTCTGAAGAATAACTTGTGGCATTGCCTGCTCTCTGAGGGTCTCGGTCTCATCTTCTTTTGGTGGGCTGGCTCCCTTAATAATGCTGCAGCTGCAAAACTGACAGTAAGGTTGTTAAAGTAGAATTAATTGTTGTAGTATCACAGAATCATTTAGGCTGGAAAACACCCTTAAGATCATCAAGACTAACCTTTAACCCAGCACTGCTAAGTCTACCACTAAGCTGTGCCCCTAGTCTACATCTCTCTTAAATACCTCCGGGATAGTGGCTCAATCACTTCCCTGGGCAGCCTGTTCCAATGCTTGACAACTCCTTTGATGAAGAAATTTTTCCTAAAAGCCAGTCTAAACCTCCCCTGGAGCAACCTGAAGGCCATTTCCTCTTGTTCTCATTAGGAGCATCTCCTTCTAATGGAACTAGGTACCCAGAAAATGCCTTTGCCTGGTGAGGGAATATTGGTTGATTCAGTTTTCTTTCACTGGTGCAGACACCAGGTCATAGCTCACCTTCTGTCTGCCATTTGTGTCCCAACCTTATTACTACTGTTTCTGCTCCAGACAGGTGAAAGGATCAATCCAGATATTGGCATGATCCAGTTAGATCCGGGCATGAACAAACATTCCCAAAAATGTGACGAGCTGGTAGAATTTTTTTGAAACAGGTCAACCCATTTAATACTAGAGGATTTGTAAGTATATTTTGCTCTGTGCACCAAGGCCTCTGATGTTGATGACATCCATGCCTTGACTTTTTCATGAGGTTTTCAGTGAGAATATTGCATTAAAATTCAGTGGCATTCTTCTGTCTTTAATGATACTCATGTGGAAAGTACAGGTAGGTAATTACACATAATTTTCATGTTTTTTTTCTGAAATAGACAACAGTCTTCATATATATTATGATGAATGGCACAGAACAATCTTGCATTGAGTGTGCCTTAATTAATACAAATGTTAACTACTCTTACAAATAAGTCACATTTAAATGTCAAACACTTGTTATTCATTGCCTATGAGTAATTTTTCTTGCTTGCGTATGTGTGAATTAAGCATATGTTTTGAAGTCATTAAGTAACCGAGGTCATAACTAAAAATAGTGAGTGTACATTGTTTGTTTGCCATCAAGAGCTAGAAGAAATTCTTGATTGCAGACACTTTCTTGCTGCGTGGTGTTCAAAGGAGAGAGAAGAAGTGTTCCGAAGTGTTCATGTAGTGCTATAGGACCTTCTTGAATGCTGGAGTCTGTAGACTAGGGCAGACTTTTTTACTTTTTATTACACATTTCCATGTTTGTACAGTCTGCAGCAGAGCCATCACTGTATGAGTGTCATTCCCAGTTGCAGATCTGTGAATCCAGATATGCCACTTTAAAAAGGGTGGGTGACAAAGCAGAGTCCTGTTTGCTTTCCCTCTGTATTGGCCATTGTACTTATCCTTATAGCAAAATTATCAGCAGAGGTAGTTACTAGTATTTGCATTTAAATTGTCTTTATATGGAAATAAGTGGCAGCAGCTTGAATCCTGCTAGGGCTGTGTTGGCATGAACTCTGGTTCCCTGGTAGTATTGCTCCTTGTAGGCAGTGCCAGTGTCAGTGTGGCCAGAGGAGCCTGCCCTGCTGCAGCCTGTCGTGGGCCTTCAGCAGCCTGGTTGTTGGATCTTGTGAAGGGTAAGGCAGGCAGGGCAGGCTGCTTGGTGGCCCAACTGCTTCAGCCCGTCATTGCTGGTAAAGACACTTGGAAAAGTCCTTGGTCAGGATGTTTGGAAGAGTCTTTGTTGGGGATCCTTGAAAAAGTCCTTGCTGGGGATCCTCAGAGAAGTCCTCAGTAACCACGCTTGAAAAAGTCCTGGTGTAACCAGTCCTGGTGTAACCAATCCTCGAAGCTATTTATTGGAATGGGTGTTGGTTTTTCTTCCTTGAGGAATCCCTCAGTTGCAGCTTTTGGTATTCTAAGAGGTGGAAAGTGAGGTTTTCCTGTGGTAAAGGAGGTGGAAAGGGAAGCTTTTCTAGGAAGCCACAAGGCAAGTGCCAAGATGCTGCTTTCCAATTGTGCTTTAAGGCTTTGTGCAGCTGCTGCCAGTGAGATGACTGGTTCATGAAAATGGTCCTGGAGCTATGGTTGTCTCAGAGCAGCCATCTCATAAGCTTGCTCATGGGACTGTAAAACCACCCAAATGGAAAGCAAGCTTGCTGTGCTACAAAGTCCCTACAACACAGAAAGTTTGATTTGCAGAGCAAGCTAGGGAGTTGAATGTGCAGCATTTGGACCTACAAAGCCTCTCATTTCTGCAGGCTGAGCTGAGCTGGCTCTTGCCGGAGCTGGCTTTACATGTCTTCTGTGGCCTGGCCATTGAAGCTGTGCTGGGTGAGATGGAGGTGCAGAAACTGAATTAGTGTCAGAGCTGGAAGCTGGGAAGGATGCTCTGCATCTAGAAATGCTACAGGGGAAAAGTATCCAAATTTTGGCCTCTTCTGCAAATCTTTTCCTATCTGTTTACACTTCTTCACCATAGCACTGCACTTTCTGATTTTAGTCTCTTGGTGGAAGAGACTGGGACAGGATGAGACAGATCAGGCAAGGAACAGCAGGCTGCAGAGGAGTGCCTGGGGTTTAAAGTATGCCCAGCTCACACACCATTCAATGAGCAAAACTGTGACCCTGTTTGTAGCATTGAAGCAAGGCTGCCAGGAGCAAGGGGACTGGGGCAGTTGTTTTGGTGTAGAACTGCTCCCCAAAACAGCCTGGTTTGGAAGTGTACTGACCTGGCTGGCATCCTCCCTGCCACCTGGCCCTCTGCCTCCTCTGATGTTTCATGCTGGGACCTGGAAAGAGGCCTTTGATAGTTTTATTGCTAGGTTTAGGGCTGCTTCTGGAGCTGTCTTGAATATGATGCCTTTGAAGTGGGTTAGCCTGTGCTTTGGTTAGGCAGTCTCTGCTTTGAGCAGTAAAGAGCCTTAATTTTGCTGCACTGAGGGTCTTGCAAAGCAGACATCATGGCTGGAAAAACTGTCCATAACCTCCCACCTTGTCAGGGAAGCTCTGGCAGATTCTCCTACCAGCCCAGGTTCCTGCTCTGAAATGCATACGATTTATCTAATCTCTGCTAAAGCATCATGAGTGATAAGGGATGTTTTTATTTTGTCCATTCCTCCTCATGCTTTCTGGCCGTAAGTATTTCATAATAGCACAAAGCCACTGTTTTAGGCAGCAACTTGAGTCAGACACCCTGTCTTCCTTCAGGTTTCGTGCAGAACTCATTCCACTGGCAGTAAATAACAGTGATTCCATGTCGTGCAAATGGAGGCATTTAAGTGGCCCATGATTGAAGGTATCAAGACAGCCCTGAGAGTTACCCACATTTGGGTTTCCAACGGCTGCTTTGAAATTTTTTGTGACAAATTTTGGGTACTTTTTGCATCCCAGAGAGCTTGGTGTATATCAGGGCTGGCTGTCAAGCTCTGAATTTCCATCCCTTGAGCTGGGATTGCAAGCTGATTACTCTGCAGTGCTGCCAGAATGTGCCCATGAGCTGCTCTGGGATGGACTTTAGCACCTGCTGGGCTCTGAAGTTGTACTTGCGGGGCCAAACTGGAACTGCTCCCTCAGCCTGAGCCTTCCCCCAGAGCCAAGCCAGCAAAACGGGTTCAAACAAGCTGCTGCTGCTAATCTGCTTAATGTCTCGACAGTAATAGGGCATTGTCTGCTGCTGCTGGTGGGAAACAGGACTGTTATCAGTGATGGTTTCAAATGCTTGGTCACACTGCTGAAACAGATACAATTCAAGTCACAGAGGTGATCTGGTTTATTAAAAACTGTGCCCATTTATTTATTTATTCAGTTAAAAATAAGTCATTATTTTCTCAAAAGAATAGAACCCAAAAATCCCCCAGCCAGTCCTTACTGTGGCTCATTTGGTGCCTTTGGGTCTCTTCCTGTGGTGTGTCCCTCTGGTTCCCCTCTGACAGGAGAGCTGGGAGTGAGTGCAATGCTGGGAAGGAGGAAAAGCACGTGGTGCCAGAACTGCTCTGTTCTCACATGCTTCCAGGACTGGGAGGTGGAGGAATGGGAACCTCCCAAGGTGTGTCGCAGATACAGTACATACCCAGCTCTGTAGGTTTGGTGCCTGCCTCTGGTGTTTGTTTGCTCTCACCTGTGTAGTTACTTCTGTCTGAGGTGTAGCTTTAGCTGCAGGAACATGCTGTGCATCTCTGCTCTGAGTGGAAGGAGTGTTGTGGTGGTGGTGAACACACATGTACACTGATGTGATGGCGTCAGAGCAAAGAGAGAAGGAGCTGTTTATTCCTTGGCTACACTGGCATTGTTGCAGTGATGTGACTTGTGTGTATTCAGACAAGGCTTTAGCAAAAAAAAATGGCATTTTTGGACAGGGCTGACCTGGTTGAAGAAGTTGCTGTTCTCTACAGAGTGGGACCAGCTGATTAGTGGCTCCATTGATCTGCCAATGGAACACAGATTGTCTGCGTAAACTCTTCCTTGGCCAGAGTCAAGTAATCAAACTACTCAGGCAAGAGTCTGTATTTTAATATAAAGGGAGAAATGGGTATTTGTGATTTTACTTGTTCAAATATGTGTACCTGAAGTGAAAATAAAGCATAAAATAGCAATTAAAAAAAACCCAAACAAAACAGAGAAGCAACAAGCAATGAAAGTGTGGAGGAGGAAGAACATCAGCAAGTGAGTCTAGAAGAGAGAAAAATGTAGACAGGATCAAAGAAAATAAATGCAAGGCAAAGGCATGGTCAGACATCACTTTTCTTGAGCACAGGGTGTGTGGACCCTCTCTTGCAGGCAGTTGTAGCAGCTCTGCCTGTGGGTGCACTGGAGGATCTGTCTGCCTTGGAGGGAGTGGATGATCTCCTAGGTCAGGGTCCAGCTTCCTAACTCCCCTTGCATCAGCAGGGATGTTATCTGAGAAAGGACCACTTGCTGAGTACTAGAAAAGAGAGCAGCAATATAGCTGCGATCTCTGCAGTCAAAGAGTTCAGACTTCAGTGGATCTTTTCTTTTGCTTGCGTTTGAAAAAAATGGTGATGAGAAGCCTTTTCTGAAGCATCTTGGTCTTTTCAAAGCCTATGAAAGATTTATTTTTGCATGTTCCAGCTATTTGAAAAGATGTGGAAAGGTACGTAGTGATCCGCAGCATTCATCAATGTGTATGTGAGCTCCTCATACAATAGCTAATGAGGTTGCTCTCAAAATGTAGTCAGTGATTTATACAAGGATGGCTGCTAGCATCAGGCTTATCAATCACTCTGGGATTTGAATAAAAGTTTATATTTTTTTTTAGGAAATGGCACTCCAATCTTTAATAAACAGCATTTCATTGTCAGAACTGAAGAATATCCACCTCCCTCATCTGAGGACAGTGTTTCAGCGTATAACATCCTTATTTGCCTGTGATGCTCTCCTTCACTGCCACAGTCCCACCATGGGGTGAAAAGCTCCACTGCAAAAGCCTCAGGGCCTTAAAAAAGAAATGTCATAAAACTATATTGCTTTCACATAAACATGGAACCTAAAGCAAACTCTTCCTTAGCAGCCATTTAAAAGGAGTTTTAAATCGATTTGGGAATAACTTTTTTTTCACTTTAAGAAATGCAAAAATCAGTCTCTCTTCTTCAATTGTGCGGGATGAGTTGTCACCTGCTGTTCTCAGGATGAGTTAAAGGTTTTCTGGGAGACACCTGAGGCTTTGAAGACCACCATGGTAAATGTGTACAGTCCCACCTGTCTCTGTGGTTGAGAGCTGACCTTGGGCTCCGTGCTTTTATGATGCCTGGGGTAATGGGCCTGTAAACCCTTTAGGGGTCTTTAAGCACTTCCACAGGAGAAATAACAATTAGGTGTTATGCACAAATGGAGGAGAGCATAGGCAGATCCCTGGTGGGGAAGGTAGGATGGTTTATCACAGCCTGAGAAGGGGCTGCTCTACCACAGTGGGTACCAGTGCAGGATTTCATGGACTTGGTGCAATGAGTCCTTGAGCAGAAACAGGGAGCCAGCCCTTGCACAGCTTCCACTGTTCCTTGTGTGTCCCTGCTTTATCTTGTTACATCCCCAGTCCCTTGGGGATGAAAAACTTGACTTTTATTTTGTGTCTGAACAGCAGCTCAGACAAGGCTTGTTGTCTGGGATTAGGCTTATAATGCAAATAACTACATAGTAATAATAATAATATTTAAGCAAAAGATTGCTAGCAGTATTAGGATTGCAATCTGGTTTCTGGTTTGGTGTTTTTTTTTTTTTTTTTTTTTTTTTTTTTTTTTTTTGTTTTTTTTTTTTTTTTTTTTTTTTTTTGTTGGTTGGTTGGTTTTTTGTGTGTTTGGTTTTGTGTGTTTTGGGTGGGTTGGTTGGTTCGTTCACCCCTTCCCCCCCTCCCCCCACCCCAGTGTTTCCTGGGGTTTTGTTGTTAAGTAAATGCTCATTGGCTCTGTCTGGCTTCTTGTCACACAGCATTTATGGAGAAGGGGGGTCTTGTGCATTAGTAGTACCTTTTTACAGAGTTCATGAGGTGAAACTGTAGAGCTCTTTCACCTCAGAAGTGCTCTGTTCAGTACTTCTTCAGTTTTGTTCCCCACCATTGTTCTCACCCTGTAGGACCACCATTTAATGTGAACTGGAGCTTCAAAACAGCCCCAAAGATGCTCCTTGCTCATGACCATGCAAGTAATTTCCTACACTTTGGGGTAGAAAGTGGGAGTTTTAACCTTTTAAATTCAACAGATCTATTTATTTATTTTGCCAAGGTCAGGCTATCCACCTCCCTCCAGAAGCAAAGTGTCAGATCTGGACTGGATTTGGGGAGGGGGCTAGGAGGGAGCCTAAGGACCAGTTGGCATTCCCAGCCCCTGGCTATGTCCCTCAGCTGTGGGGGGACATCCTTCTTCTCTCATCCACTTCTTTTGCTGAAGAGGTGGCTAAGGGGAGGTGGTGTTAAAAGGGATCCAGGCCAGGCAAAGGTGAACTTCTCCCACTTGGGGAGAGGAGTGGGGAGACTGGTGTCTTGTGTCACTGTGGTTTTAGTCCCTTTGAGAAAAGGGGAATAGCAGCAGTTGCCAAAATCACTTTGTGTTCCTGCTTTAGCTGAAATGGCCCTTTGTCCTTCTGCTTTTTGGTGTTTTCTTACCCCCTCTTGTGCAAATACAGAAATAACCAGATTTTGGGAGAGTAGATTGGTAGCCCAAATTCACAGCGATGTTTAAGTGCCTCATACCCATTGAAGGAAAACTGAGTTGAGTAGTTAAATGCTCTTTGAGAATGATGCCCATTGGCTTTGGTGTTTTGGTGAGTTATTTGCTACAGGAGTTGGGTAATGTCCAGAGCCTCAGACATAAAGCCGGGGCTCACCATTGTGGCAGCAAAAATATTTTTCCTGCTCCAGAGCATTTCCATTTAGAGACTGGAGACAACTCCTGGGACCCATTGTCATGGTGTGTTCCGTCGCCCAGCCCTTGCCACACCTTCTGTAATGCCATGTCTGAGATTGCAGCCAGTAATTCTGCACTTGCATTGGGGTTTTTGTGATCAGTTTTTCCCTAGCAATTCTTTGAAGTAAGGGATATAGGAAATTGCAGATCTGGCAATCCCAGTCTTGGGTCCTCTTGACCCTCTCAAAAATGGAACAAACATTGTCTGACGCTTTAAAACCTTCTCCCCGCAGGGCACTGCGGATGGGAAGCTGAGCGTGTTTAGTTCTTGCAGAGCTGGGCTTTTAAATTGATAGTGCCTGTAGTTACTTGTTACTCTTGTGAGGGAAAATAAGGAAAACATCTTAAATCTTTAAACCTCTCAACACCATTCTTTCCCTGCCGTGCTGTGAGAATATGTAACTCTGTATCAGAAGAAATCCTACACGAATGTAGCCATGCCAAGATGTGCTTACAGATAGGAGCCCTCCCATACTGGGCATGAACCAGTGCCTGTCACGGTGACTCATGGTGGTCTTTCAAGGTTGCCGAGGGCTGTTGTTAGTGTACCTGGATTTTGAAAGCAGTGCACATGTTTCAGAAAGCCACAAAGTGATGTTTGTAGCTGCTCTGTTCATACCACGTAGATATTAATTTTTGTGCAGAAATATTTTTTCTAAAGAAGCAGTCAATGGCACATATGTCCGGCCAGATCTGTTTTGAGCTAAGGGATGAGTGTGCATTGTACTTTCATTTTATTCAGATTTGGTTTAACTAATGGGAAGCACAAGTAAATGTTGTTTATTGCCTAGAGGGAGATCTTGAATGTGGATCATTAAGAAATGGGGTCAGATAAAGAAGAGAAAATATCACTATCCCCAAACTGGAACTTGCAAACCCGTGCACTGTGCAACGCCCCATGGGGCTGGAAATCTTCTGTCAATGCTCATATGACTGTGATGATCTGCAGTGGTGATAGCAGTGCCTGGCTCCAGGGTCTGTGCTATCCCTACTTGTCACAGTCACTGTGTTTCAGAAGGCTGGATTGCATTTCCTCCTGTAGAGTTTGTCTGATTGATTGCTCACAGCAATAACAATTTGAAAATGAGTTTGTTTTTAGTAATAAACCTTTATGGCTCTTGCAAAGTGGGTTTTTCCAGACTGGGGCAGAAGAACAGCTCCAGCTGACCTCTGGTTTGGGAACAATGCCAGCCCACAGGAAAGTAAGATGAGGTTGTCAGGAAAAGGGGAAATAAAAGGTTTTTCTTATGCTTATTCTGGAAACTCACAGCTTGGCAAAATATATGTTTCTCTGAAATTCTGAAAAAAATATTGAATTAATGTAGCTATAAGTTATGTAAAATGAAATCCAAAGGAATTAATTAGAATTCCAAACCATATGGTCATGTGAATCCGGAGACCCACAGAACTGCATTTTCATATCTGATGTTGACACATTAAAATTCATCAGTTTTCAGGCAGAGTTGTTTTAGTTAATTTAACTAATACCATAACATTCCTGAGGTGCATCATTACACCTCATAATGTAAACATAAACCAGAATGATTAGGGGAGAACCACTTGCTTCAAAGAATGTAACTGAAAAACTGCTTACAGTTTAGAAGGATTAAAATAAGATGCTAAATATGTCTCCTTATGTCCCTTGTTAAAGCCAGACCTTTGTCAGTTCACACAGCACCTGATTTCTGCTAGTGTGTATCAGCCAAAGGCTTGTTTACTCTTGTTTCTGTACCATTGAGATGGTCCTGTGTTTGGGGCTGCTATGAACTTTCTGAATGGGAACTTTAAGAAGGAAGTTGTTCAGCTTTTTGGGCTGAGCCCCTTGGCACCAGAAATGTGTATTCCCTAGTGCAAGCTGGCCCCTGCCATGACTTGGAGGGAAGAAATGATGCCCTCAGGGAGAGAGAGCTGGAGGAGAAGGTGTTTCAGCTGAAATGTTGACTGGTGGCTTGGCTGCACTGTGGTGGGAAGTGAAGCCTGGCCCACTTCTGTTGTCTTTAACCAGGGTTCTGGTTGGTCCTTCTGTGTTGGTGTCTTCTTTTTGTCACAGGGAGGTGGAAGAGGCTCGAGTCCCCTCTCATGCATAGGTTTAACTGGAGACTTTCTGCTCTCAGGTAAAACTAAGGCAGAAGCATTCACAGGAGAGTTAGGTTCAGAAGGTTAATTTGTTCTTGATGTCTGCTTAGACACTGTTTTTTAGCCCCCAATGGTTACCTGTCATGTTTCATGTCTTACGTCTGTGTGGTGTATGCATGCACAAGGAGACAGAATACATCCCTTGTGATTACAAAAGTCAGCTTTCAGACTTTGGGGGTTGGCAACTGAAATGTTCATGGAGATTTGAAAATTGTTTTCAAAAAAATCTCCATTTATGTGGACAGGTTGGAGCTGTATTGGTGACAGGTGGACCAAGGGATACCAGTTCAGTGTATGTGCTGTGCTCTGGAGTTTTGTGTGATTCTCTGTCACCTCCACCATCATTTGGAAGTCTTGTGAGCAAGAACAGCTGCTCTGGACCTCCTCCACTTCATGGAAAACAATGTGCAAAGCATGTATGCCCCTGTGTTTGCCTGTTTTGTTGGTAGGAATCTGGTACCAGACTCCAGCAGAGCAGTAGTCCTGGGAGGACTGGGCTTAGCATGAAATGGTAGACTTCAATAACAGGCCTCAAAGGAACCAGTTGGTTTGAAAATTGTGATACTGGCTTGTGAACCACTGTTACTAATGGAGCAAATGGCAACAGGACATAAGTCTTCCAGGGGTCATCTAGCCCATCTCTCTGCACTAAGGCAAGACCAGCTCATATCCAAATAGATGTTTCTATAGCCTGGTCTTCCAAACCTCTGCAGATGGCAATTCCATAACCTCAGCAGGCAATAACTTCCAATTTGGCATGGTCATTCCCAACTGAAAGGCTTTTTTCTAGCCTAAATCTTTATCACTGCAATTTAGGTCTAGTTTTGCCATGTCCAGTCTGCTGTGGGAAAGGAGAACAGGTTATTCTTTCCACCTACTTGTCATGTATTTTAGATATAGTTATCTTGTCTACCCTCAGTCTTTGCTAGACTAAACAACCTAGTTCCTTCAGTCATCCTTTATAGGTCATGTTTTCTAGGCTGCAGAGAAGTCTTGTTCCCCAGTGGACTGTCAAATCAATCTGCTTCCTTTTTTGAAGCATTATGCCCTGAACCAGCTGGCTGTGTGAGGGCGATGCTAAGCAGAGAGGGAGGAGCTGGTACAGGCCATCTGCTGGTCACCAGGAGCTCAGTGTCCATCTCTGTGGGGAATAATAAACTCCTTCAGGAAGGTATCATAACCAGCACACATGCTTCCTGGTCTGGCCTCAGAGAGGGAGAAACTGCCTTGGCATGGGGGCTGGTGCCTTTGAGGTTCTCACGTGCCCAATCAGGTTGTTGGAGCTCCAGCACAGTTTGCAGCCTGGGCTGAGTTTGTTGGCAGAGCTACAAGGTCCCCGAAGTATCTATGAGCAGGTCCTTGCTTTTCTAGTCCTGAATTCCATTTATGTTGTTATTATCTTTTTTATCAAGCAGAAATACATGAAAAAGAGGAGGCTGAGGGAAGGGAGTGGAGTACTTAATTTCTCCCCTTGGCTCATGGAGTAAGTTACCTGAGTTTCCAGAGAGCCATTCAAGCTTTGCCGCTTTAAAAATTTGGCGGGTTGCCATTGCTTTAGGAATGAATTTTTTTTCTTTGCTCGTACTGCTTCAGCTGATTTTATAACAAACTGTTGGAATGGGGGCAGGGGGAATACCTTATGCAATGAAACCAAACCAAGGGACCATTCTTACTTTCTTGGAGTGACATGGGTTGAGAAACCTCCTCTGCCTTGGAATCACAGTTTATGCTTGGGCTCAAAATAGACCTTACAGAAAGGGGTTTCAGCTGCCCAGCATGTTTCCCTCAGTGGCAAAACTGGTTGCTCGTGAGTTTCTCCTTCCTTGCCACCAATCTGCTCGTCCTGGTCCAGGAATTCCAGTATCAAGGTTAAGGCAACTCCTGCATTCACACTTAGGATATAGGATAAAGCAAAGCAAGTTTCCAAAACATGGCCAACAGGTATCTTGCAGCCAAGCCACTTGCCCAAAGCAGGCATTGAGCCCATGTCCCAACTGGCATTACCTGTGGCAAAGGAATGATTAAAGGAGCCCTCCAGCCTTTTTCCCAGAGCTTCGGATCACACCCCTGTGCATTTTTCTCTCTGCTCTGTTGATGGATGCTGCTTCCGTGCTTTCCCCTCCCTGAACCAGTGGGCCAGGTGCCAGCCCAGGGGTTGTGCAATCACTCAGCCTTGCAAGGCTGCCAGGCACGGTGATGGCGCAAGAAGACACAGGGCTCCTCTTGCAGTGTTTGGAGGTTATAATACTAATTTTCCAATTTTTATTCCTTTTTTTTTTTTTTTTTTTTTTTTTACAATACTGGTAGCAGTTGGAAAAGATGGGAGATAATTACCCTGTGAAATGGATTTGATTTCCTCCCAGGTCTTTTGTCTCTGCCAGGCACTCTTGAAACTTGAGGGTTTTGAACAGAGAATTTCATAACACATGACCAATCATTCAACAGTCCACGTGTTGATTCGACCTTGAAGTGTTTGTACAGACTCAGTGGAGCTGTTGAATACAAATATTTTTCTTTTTCTTGCTCTGTATTTGCAAAACATTTGGGTCTGGATCATCTGCTGACTTGCCATTTGGAGCTGCACAGGCTGCCGCTCGTTTCCCACTTCCACACTGCAGGTTAAACAGTAACCTAGTTGGGACACTCATTACTTGGGTGAAGCATCTCTTGGAGCTTGAAATGAAGGCTCTACTTCTACAAATGGCAAGATTCATGGCCTAGCAGATAAATTGGATTTAGCAGAGCTGAAGCAGTAATAAAATGATTGTATCAGATTGCAGTGTGAATGTGGGGTTGGGGGTGATGTGGGACTCAAATACCTCCTGAGAATATTCACTTTTCTTGTGTGTCCTCCTCCTCCTCCTCTAAAACGTTGCTAAAGCAGTGAGAAAAAAACAAAGCAGATAGGTTTGGAAAGGATCACTTCTGACTGGCTGACTACAGAAGGATGGGTAATTTTAAAACAACAGCATTATTTCTTTGAGGTTGAATTGTCTCAGAGCATTTCTTCTCCCCCTTCTGCAACCCCAAGGAAGAGATTTTATTTTGTTGCAAGTACAGGTCAAATCTGAGGAAAAAAAAATTGGATTTTTTCTTACTAAATGTTTTGAGAGGAATCTTCATGGACAATTCAACCTGTGTGCTAAAATCTTTGAGAAATGGTTTATACCTTAGTGTGTGCTTGTTTCTCTGCTCCTTAACTGTCCCTCCTTGAAACACCTGTTACCTGAAACAGGGAGAAAGCAGTAAAAAAATTCTGTCAGTAGAAGGAAAGGAGGGTGGAAGATCAACCAAACTTCCTACACCCCATTGGGATTAATGTTTTGGCCTGCAATTGTTTGTTGGTTTTGGGCAGAAGATGAGATGTTACTGATGAAGTGCTGGATGAAGGCAGACCTAAGCTGTGGAACAAGCCAGGCCAACAGTGTAGGCACAACTGTTGATGCATCTGGCAAGGACAGGCCGGTATCTGGCTTCAAAACTCATATTCAGGTTGTTGGTGCACCTGAGTGTGTCTCTCACTGGCTGGGACAGTTTTTGATCTGTATTTTACCTTTAACCACCCACTGTTATTGTGCTCTCAGTGGCTGAGAAGGGTGGGCCAGCACCGTGTCCGTATGATGGTGTGAAGCTGGTTCTCTGTATTCCTGGGTGTCCTCGATGTAGAAGGGATGCAGAAAGCTTCTTGGGCATGGCTGTAGGCTCCAGAGCATCCTGGGAGGGGATGAGAACCAGCCAACTATTCATGCTCGGATTAAGTGATTTCTTCCTGGGAAAAAAGGAAGGAAAGTAATGTATTGGGGCATCACAATGAGGAAAGGTGACTCTTCTTTTTAGGAGCAGAGCAGCTGCCCCTTCCCTGTGCTTCAGAGCCCCACATTGCCTCCAGGCTAATATGGATTACACTAATGTAGTCAATCCAAAACTTAATTTTATAAAGGCTACAAAGCAAACTTGATGGGGGACGTAGGTTAACTTTCTCCCTTCAACTAGTTTTCATTAAAATGATTTGGAGGGTGTGCCTGTAGCTTGTCATGGAGTGCAACCCAGGGATGGATGGATGCCTGTGGGAATGAAGGCTGTAGTGGAGGATCCAGGTGTAACGTAACATCCTCCAGGGAAAGTGGTGTGTCAGGACTTGTTCACTTGGCCACAGCACTATCCTGCTCTACTCGCTTGAGATCTGCTCAGCATTGCTCTTGGTTCTCCCTGACACACCTTCTGCAGGCAGCAGATAAGCACTTTTTGGGGATGATGTAAGTTTTTCCATGTTTGAATGCTACAACGCTGATTTTAGGGCAACACAGTTAAATGATATCCTACCTAATAATAAAGAGTTCTGCTTGGATAGATTTGACCACTGAGTTTCAGATGTTGTGCAATCTAGAGAAACAGTTGGTGTTCATGAGAAACAGGCATTTCCAATACAAATGCAGTGCTGGTTGTCAGCTAGGGTGTACAGGAGATTTATTTTGCATTATGTACATATATATATATTTACAGAGATAGTAGTAATAGCAAATCAAGTAATAGCAATAGTGTTTGCAGTTTGAGAAAAGTGTGTCTGGACGTTTTGTGGACACAGACATTTTCTGGCATTGACGACTACAGTTGGTAGAAACCCTGCTCATTCCATTAAAAATAATGTTCATAATTGGTCAGTTCAAAATTCACCAGTACAGATCATTGCTTTCCAGAAGCAGCATTTTATGCTTTTCATTGGACATTGCTTATAGCATCAGTGGACAGTGCAAGGAGAAAATGGGCTCATTAGATATGAACTTAATTGAGAGTGACATGACTGGGTATTAATATTAGTCTTGCTGCAGGCTTTTCTTTTTTTTCCCCTTCCTTTTTTTCCTTTTTTTCTTTCCTTTCTTTTTTTATTTTTAATTTTTTTAATGTTTATACTCATGCTAGTAGATACTGAACATGTTATCCATTTACCAAATTCCACAACAGTACTTTCAATAAAATGCATAGATTTCAGGTTTTGTTTCTAAACGGAGATGCAGCATCCAGTGTCTATCTCTTGCAGACGCAGGAGCAGCAAAGCAGGAGGGCAGGGCTCTGCCTGGCTCCAAGCACAGGTCACACTTGCTACCGATGTGACCTTTTTGATGGTATTTCTGTTTGCAGGAATCCACATTTATGGTGGCTATGGTGGCTTATGGAATTTAACTTGGCATTTATTTTTCTGAGGAATGGTCTGGTGGGAAGAAGCTGACACAGATTTCTTTGGAATCTTGTACCTGGACACTCCTACCTCTTTCCCTTCCCCCCTTGAATGTGCTTGGGAGAAGAAATAAATAAATTTGATGAAATGGAGGGGTCCACTTTCACTGGCAAGGGGAGAAGCACACTGGAAAGGCGGCTGAACACGGGGCTCTGATTGGTGCGGAGGGAGGCGGTGGTGTGTGTAAATAGCAGGATGCGCTCCTTTGTGCTTGAGAGGTTTCCTGTGTAAGGCAGAGCGAAGATTCCGGGTGTGTTGCTGTCGCGACTAATTCAACTCTTTTTGGCACCTAAGCTTTTCTTTTAAGGCATGCTTCTTTTTCCCCCCAGCTTTTCCCTGCCCCTGCACACGTTGTCCGTAGACCTGCGAGGCAGGGGAAGGCGCAGATGCCCCTCGCAGGATGGTTCGTGGCCGCACGGTCCCTGGCTCCGTGTGCTCTCCTGCTGCTCACGGCCAGGATGAACAATTACCGGAGTGGTTTGTCTCACAAGTCAGTGCCATCTGTGCAGGGCGCCTTGTTTGCCGAACAAAAGGATTTGGAGGGGCTGAGGGGCTACGGCTTTAAAAAGCCCCAGTTGAATGGAAGAAAGGATGCTGTCACTTGCTTCCAACTGCACGCGGGAGCATTGTTCCCTCCCGAAACGTTCAGCATGACTTTTATTACCTGCAGCCGTGCCAGCGCCTGACAGCCTGGTTTTTTATTGGGGAATAGGGTAATAGATGCAGTCATTCTGCCTGCTACTGATACGTTTTGTTTATATATATTTTAGAGAGTTTGGTCTGACTGTTTTGTCTCCTGGGTAATTAAGCTGACTTATTGAAGGCCCTGAAATTATCACTGTCATTTTTAATAATTAAAATAAAGTAAATCTCAGCCTGTTTCTCAAGTTAGGTTATTTCCTCTTTCTGATTTTGAAGGTGTGTGTGAACTTGTTTGGAAGAATGTGAGCACTCAAGTAACTTGGTTTTAAAATTTTGTTTAACAAAAATAAGGGGAAAAACCCTAGGTCTAGATAAAGTCTCTTAAAACATTCAAGCCTTAAAAGAAAAGAGAGCAGTAGGTGGGGAGAGTCAGAGTATAGTAGGCACTGCTGGTTTGAGTTTTTCCTGCATGAATACTAGAGAATAAGAGTCTCTTGGAGTGTATCCTAGAATGGGGAAGGAGCTTTAGAAATAGGTTTTCATTTTTTCTCTGTATGCCACTTTCTTGTAATACTGCCCTCAACATTTTTACTGGCCTGACTATATGTGTGTTGATTTAAATTTTTTTTTCTTCAAACATTTGAATTTCATTTGTCAATAATTAATTTTTCAGTATTTTATTATTCAATATTGGAATTTCCTATTTGCTGTGGATTTGGGAATCCTCCTTATTTGCTACCTGGGAATTCCTCAATGGTGTATTTCCAGGAGCGTGATTTCTTTGACTCCACTGTAAAGACCGAGGTTCTTGTCTTTGTTCCTTAGCTCTGGGCCAGATGTATCCAGATGCCTCAGGCTTCTTTCTCTTGGCAAAGTTTTAAAAATCTGGCTCTTACCTTTCTGTACCAATTTCTCTCATTTCTTACAGGGTCAAGAGCTGTAAGCATGAGTAGTGACATCCACATGTGTGTGGAGCTGCAGCAAAGGAAGGGGATGCTCCTCCTGTGGGTGGTCAAATGGGGACTGAGATACTTAGATCCCACCAGTGCTGTTGCCTGCTGGAAGTGAGCATTTTGTGGCACTGAAGGAGTAACAGGAGTCAGAACAATGGTCAAGAACAGTCAGAGGGTAATTTAGACTGGAAAGGACTTGAGAAATCTTTGCTCCAACCTGCTGCTCAAAGCAGGGTTGTCCAGGAAATCAGAGTAGGTCCTCAGGGCATTGTTTTCTTGGGTCTGGAGACCATGCAGCCTCTCAGGTCAGCCTGCTGCAGTGTTGGACTGAAGGAACAAGGAAGCTCTTCAGGTCAATAAGTCTTTCTTTGTCTCTTCTTATGCATGCACTAATGTCTAAAGCCACAAAGAAGGTCACAGTTGGGTTAGGAGAGCTGAAGACCAGCAGAAGTGGCTCCAGGCCCTGCAAATTTAACTGGTTTGTCTGTGCACACCCAACACTTTTATTGATAAGCATATTGTTGTATTTCCTTGGCAACACTGTTATGGCAACAGCTGGCTCCCAGTTTGCAGCCTGCAGGTAGAAGAGACGATGGAGAGCTTGACATTGGGCAGGGTGAGGGCTGGGGCCAAGGGACTGTTTTTTCTCAGGGGAGAAATATGAGCCATGAGCTCCAGTTGCTGCATGAGGTTTTGCTGCTGCTCTCAAAGTTGCTGGCTGCTGCAGGATGTGTGCCAAGGAAGGACCTGAGGATGTGGCTTTGCCGTGTGAAATGTCAGCAGCATTTCAGCTTCATCCTGGCCACCACATAAAAGAGAGGAGCTGGTGTGTGGTTAAGGTAGTGGATTGGGCCTCGTGGGACTGGGATTTGCCACAGATTTCTGGTGTGACCTTAGGCAAGTCATTTAGCTACTCTGTGTCTCGGTTCCCATTGGCAAAGTGGACATTCACCCTGTCCAGCTGAGTCATGGGCTGTTTGGGCAGCAGTGGCTTTCCTGGGCACTGAAAAATGGGGCTTCAGTCCCCGCTGCTGTCACACCCAGGTCCAAGGCCAACATGCTGAGGTAAACCGCTGTTTTACAAATAAGGAGTATTGCCTTAGGAACCAGAGGACACAGTTCCTGAAGCTTGGCACCCATTGGTGGGTTTGAGTCACCTGAGGTGTGGAGTGCCTGGTCCTCTGCACTCAGCTTGATATGGGGGGTGTCACTCCTTCCCTAGTCCTGCAGAAGGAGACCCTGCTCCCTTACCCCTCCACTCTTTGCTGTTTTCATTCTCAGAGTCTCTCTCTTTCCTATAGAAGCAGAAACACCAGCTTATCCCATTTAGGGTTCTGTACAGCAATGAGTGGCTCAGACCTGCCTTCAGCATCTCTCTTGGAGGACCTCTGTGGTCTGACTTTGCCAGGCTTAGTGGGAAAAGGGGATAGTAGAAGGTACCAGAGGTAGCTGCATCATGGTCCCTATCTCTGAGGCATTTGCAGAATTTTTTGTTCTTGATCCATCTTGCTTTTATTTATCACCACTGAGCATTTACAGGAAAATAAGCAGCATTCTCAAATAATGCTGTTTTTAAAGCATGTATTTTAAAGGTTTTGAGCTTTGTCTGCCTTCTGACCCACACTCCCCCCCTCTCATTTCCTCACAGGGGAACGAGTGAAATAGGGGATTACTCCAGCTGTTTGTGTTTCTAGAGAATGTTCACCATAGCATCTCCAAAATCACTTGCAAAGAAGCATTTTAGCATTCAGATGCCAAACTGGTACTTCAAAAGGCTCCTTTAAATGAAATATTTGGCAAATCCATTTTCACATCTCTAAAAGTGTGGGAAGATTTTTTTAATTGGAAAATCTGGTTTGGTCCCTTCCTAATTTTCAGGAAGGACTGATGGAAGGATTATGACCAACCCTAATTTTGCAAATGAGGTAAAGGAACAAAGCCAGTATAATAAAACCACAGGGTAATGTGTCATCTTGTGCCCTGTCTTCACTCATTAGGTGGATACAGTTTAGTTGTAATGATGTGTGAACTTTTCTTTAAGTGAATCTTCTGGAATATGTTTTGCCAAAGGAAAGAAATCCCGGGAGTACCAGATCTCAAGATATCTCCTGCTGTTTGGGGCATGCAAATTATGGACGAGTTTCTAATGTGTTAAGTTCCCACAAGCCTAAACCAAATCCTTAAGGAGAAGCCAGTGGGAAAGACATTTCCCAAGACTGCAAGACCTTTTTTTTTTATTTCCCCTCTTAGCCTTGCAAAGAATTTTGGATTTGGTTTGTTGGTTTTTGGTTTTCTTAATGAACATCAATATTAGCTAAGATTCCTACTCTTAGGAACATAAAACACTAACTTTCCCTTTGCTGTGTGGGCATGTTGTCTGAGCAAGGACTCGTGGATTGAACCTGTTGGGGCTTAGTGCTCCCAGCATTTTCATATCCATGTCTTTGAACTGACTTCCTGATGCTGAATAGATGAAAGCCTGAATGACCATGCTGGAGGGGGTCAGGAACCACCCTGAGGCAAGCAGAGGGCAGTGGGGCTGGGAGGTGCGGAGCATGGTGCTAATGTGCAGACGGGTCCTGCAAGAGCAGGTTTGGTCTCTCAGGGGCTGTGATGGCAGGGAGAAAACCTTGTTCTGGGATCACACCTTCCAGTGGTGGAAAAGCCTGACAGTCTCGTCCTGCCTATCCTCCCCAGTGCTCATATGGAATTGGCCCTCTAATGTCCATAGTTCTCCCAGGAGGCTTCCTTTCCAAACTGATGATCCCGGGATCTGGCTGCTACCCACCACTGCTGTTGTTTTCTTGGATTCCAAGTGCTGCATCCCATTGCAGTCTGGAAGCCAGGCACAAAACATTTGCCCAGTATCTTTTTCTCAGGTAAACATTGCTTTAGATACTGCAGCTGGATTATGCAATGCAGGTAGGTGGGGACAGTCTTTTTTTCTTCTAGCAGTAGAAAGGGAAAGTTGTTTTGCTAAGATAAAAGTGGGATTTTCTCCAATAGCTTGGTGCGCAATTTAACATCCCTTTCTAAACTGTGTTATCCTTTGCAGCTGGAGCTCGCTGGACCTCTGCTCTTGGGGGAAGAGGCAGTGGGTGAATTGGACAAGGTTTTCAGAGTGCAGTGTTTTTGACCAGGGTTTTAAACAGTTCCTTGTTCTCCAGGGGAAAGGGAGGGCACGAAGTGGGCTCTGCATGAACCTGGGGCAGCACGCAGGTCTGACCTGGGTGCTGGCCATGCCTGCACCTCCAGCTGCCATCCTGCCTGTGCGCCTGGGCCAGCATTATGCTCCTTCTGCCACTGCTCTCTGTGCGCCCATCAGCTGAGATGCAGCTCCCGGCTGTGTCCTCATGCTGTTACACCCTCCATGGATCTCACCAGGGGTTTGCTGTTGTTGGGGCTCTGCCACTGGCTGCCGGCTGCCTGCGTCTGCATGGCAGACGTCTTCCCCAGATGCTGGCAAGGCTGTTAGTGCTAAAATTAGAGCAGCGGGTTGTGGGTCCCCAAACGCCGATGGTGGCACGTGCCTTGCCGTGGGGCTGCACGCTCCCCACTGCAGTAGTGCCACAGGCAGGGCTGCTTGAGCTTGGAACAGCCTGGCAGCTGCCTCTCCCTGTACCCCAGAGTCTGCTGCCCCTGTGATACCCAGCACACTGATGGTCTGAAAGAAATAAAACAGTTTGTGCCCTTGTGCAACAGACTGACCAGCAGTTTGGGGGCCAAGAAGGAAGAGTATGAAGAGTTAAATTTTCTGGTTTATATCTGTTCTTTCTTGCCCTTGGTGGTGCCTCTTATGGCCAAAACCACAGACAAGTATAATACATGTGCCTCATTTAAATATCATTATTTCTAGTTCACAAAAGGTTTTAAAAAGTCAAGGATGACCCAGTAAGTGTGGTAAACTCCCTTTTATAAACTTTCCACTGACCTTGTGTAGTGAAGGCTCTGTTGCTTTTCTGGTGATTGCAAATTCAATGAGTAGGCATATAGTACCTTAACAAGCTGCCAGTCATTTCATGGAAACAGGAGAATATTTTTAAAATATTTTGTCATGGTGTTTTTTAAATTATTGTCACTGAACCTGTGGTTCTGGCATCTGAATATTTGGGATCCTCTTAAAAAGTTATGCCAATGCCAGTAAAAGCAAAAAAAAACAAAACCCAAACAGCTAAATTAGAAGTAATTACCAAGAGCAAAAATATTTGCACTTCATTATATGGGGACTGACTGCTCCAACTGGGAGATGCTGAGATTGTGAAGAAAATTCAGTTTAAAGATGAACCCAACTTGGAGTCTGTTAAGTAGTGTCTATCATCTTCCCTTCTTCAGTCAAGCTGTATTAATCTGTCTGAAAGCTCACATTCCCAAGGGCCACCCAGCACTTGCTATACTGTGGCAGTGACCTGAAGGAAAGTGTGTTACTTGTGTTATTTTGTAGAAAAGCTAAAACTAAATTTTTTGCCTAAGTAAAAATATCAGTGAAACCAGCAGTTGAGTGCTAGAGAATCCTAAGCCAAGCGGTGCCTTTATCCATTGCCTCCCTGCTGGACATGACCATCTCTGCATGTGATCATGTGTATCCAAAAGATCCCTTTGTAGGTGCACAGCTCATCTGGTAATAATGAGACATGAGTATTCAAGTTGGACAAATTCAACCCCCAGGTCATTTCAGTGACTTCAGTAGAATTAAACCAGGAGTGAATTTGCTCCTGAACCTTTGTGTTTGCAAATTAATTTGTGTGAAATCTATTTTTAAGCATGCCTTATCTAATTATACCAGACTAACTATCACAAGGGAGAAATGCTCTAATGTCCAAAGCACAGAGTATTTTTTAATATCCTAAGCACAGTGAGTATCGCCATCCCCTTGGATTAATCTTACATTGATGCTGTGTGTGACAAGTGGTGATGGATATATGCAAAATGCACCAGTACTAAAGCACACAGGAGATTAGAGAGACCTTTCGTGTTGGTGAATGTGGTCTTGTGCCATAGTGTGCTCCTACTTGACGCTGCCTGCCTTCTGAAATTTTTGCCCCTGATGCCTGTTTTACAAGGCAAATTATATTCTTGAATCTCATACCTCCTTTTCCAAATTTAGCCTCAAAAGTTAGTCTGTGTTCATGTTTTCATCCCTTTCAGTTGCTGAACATTTTGCTTTCCCTGCCATCTTATTGCCCAAGGCAAATGCTACTGAGTCCTGAAGGAACACAAATCTGTCCCTTTCATGCTAACAGCAAAATCTAAGCTCATGATATATGCTACGAATGTCATAGGCAGCCCTGCAAAATGAGTCTCAACCCTTCAGCTCCCACCTCGGTGCCTATGCAAATGCACTACTTTAGAAGAAGACCTATAGGAGCACTGTCATGGGCACCTTAAAATTCCCGGTTGGTTGTTACATTTACTGAGAAACATATTTGAGGCAGTCTTGGCTCACAAAAGGAGTAGTATAGCTCCTGTGGCATGCAGCGTGCCACTGTGCCTTGCAGCTCTCTGCTCAGCAGTTCTACCTGTGCTAGCAAGCAGGACATGTGCCTGCCCTGTGGGCTGTACCGCACCAGTGGGGAATGGTGGGGAGAGGAAAACCTGCTGCCTGAAGTGTAGGGCCCGGGGGTAGGCGAGGAAGACACTGCTCATGGCTGTGCTGAAGGCTTGTGATGCACAGCTCTGATCCAGAAAAGCATATGGATGTATGACTGACTCTAGGCAATGGCTTTTTGTCATTCCTCAGGTTACTGAGCTGTTCAGGCAGGGTGTAGCACTTCCTTACCTCTGCATGAAGTTTTGCTTAGCTTTATTGATATTAGGTTTATTCAGATTTTTTGTCCTGATGAGAAGACCCAGGGCAGAACTTGGGGTGGAGAGTTGTACATCACTGTTGTAGCCTGGCTGTGCTATCCTGGTACTCAGAACTTTATCAAGTTGTGTGGGAAGTGCTGTAAGTACTGTGTAGCAGTACCAGATCTGTTAATGCTGCAGAGACAACAGGTTTGCTACCCAGTGTGGCTAGGATGCTACTCTGACTGAACTAGGCTGTAGAGCATCCCAGTGCACTTTTCATTCCGCTCAGCTGAGTATCCTGTGCTATGGAGGGGAGTAAGCAGTGGGGAGCCATTAGCTCTGGTTCGATGATGAAGCACTAGGCATGTGGTTTCACAGGCAGCTCCAACTGACCTTGTGTTGGGCAGCTGCCAAGGGCCGGTGCAGGCTCCCCATGCCCAGCTGCACGTCCCCTTCTGCCTTGTGCCAGCCCCAGACAGGGATGCTCTGCATCACTGGGTCATCCCAGGACGCCACAGGGTAGCATCGACCCTTTAGGCAGCTGCCTGCAGTTGGATGGGCACAAAAGCCTAGGTCTTGCCCATTGTTAGTGGCAAGCTTTTAAGCAGACTTTCCAGCTCCTAGGCTTTGGTTCCCTGCCTCCCCCACACTCCAATTCTTGCCCTCCTGCGGTTACTGTTACAGGATTTCCCAGATCTGAGGTTCCTAACCAGCTCTGCTATCTTCTGTGGCCAAAATCAGCACTTTTATGCTTTGAGGGAGTAAATAGGAATGCTTTTATTTTTGTGATACCTCTTAATGCATTTTGCTTGAGGAAGTGTTTGTTAAAAGGGTCGAGTAGGGTTAGAGAAGATAAATTTGAGCCTCTGGATATGCTGGAGCTTGATGGGCATGAAGCTCTTTCTGTTTTTGCCTGTCAGAGACTTGCAGAGCCATCATGTCAAAGGCTGGCACTGGCTACTGCAGCACCATCAGGACTTGCTTTTCTCCTCCTTCTGGCAAGACATTTGCTGGTAAACCATTTGTATTATTTAACTAATGATGACTAATGCTTGACAGTGGATATCTGTGCAATGTAGGAATGTGCCTGTCTGAGATCTCAGCACTTACCCTCTGGTTTTTGTGCATAAGAACACAGCCTTCCCTAAAAAGATAAAACCCAAAAAGTATTTTGCAAGAATCCTTTCATTCTCCTTTTTTGAGAGTGAATCATCCTGAAAATGAGTTCTCTAAAAATTATTATATCAGTGTTTGTTGAGGCAAAACTGGGTTATAAGTAGTTTTGGGGCAGAAACAAAGAAGTGCTGGAGTCCCTTGTCTTTTTTGGGACATGCCCTCTTTTGTGTGTGTATGGTTTTTTTGTCCCAATTCTGGGTGATAGCCAGATCTCCAGGATCTTTCCTCATTCACTCTGGTGTGTGTAGAGGCAGGTGTAGGGACAAGGGACACATATCTCCTTGATTCTAGGGCTGTCAAAAGCTGGTCTTGGCTCCTAGTGGCAGGTTGGAGGTCCCCTGAACTCTGAGGTTGAAGGGCAGATTGGCCTTTGCAAACATAACCCCATGCAGTCCCATTACAGTTGCTGCAAAGGGAGCAGCAACCCACGATCTGGACACCATGCTCTGGGCAAAGTCTCAACAGCTTCTTGGAGCTTCCCAAGCAGCTCATTGTGATGAAGCAACCCAAAATGAACCCACCCTATGGCACGTGCAGCTGATGGAGCTCAGCAGCAATGAAGCTTTTGCCTCATGCATGACATTTTTGAGCATTGAGCTATGTCTTGCTTATTGCTCTGCTTTGGCCTGAGTACTGCTGGGTACTCACAAAGCCTCCAAGGTCTGAGAGGTCTAGAGGTGTCTGTTTAATTTTTTTTTTTTCTAATCATTAACCCAGTAGCAGTCTTACTCTTTGCCTTCCATGACAGTGCCTGCTTCCCTCCTAAAGAAGCCATTAGCTTGCATGCTCCAAACCAAAATGTTAGCTCAGCTGTAGCAGATGGATGGATATGGGCATCATGTAGCAACTTAATGAATAATATCTATCACCTAATTTCCCGAAAGTTGGCATGTAATGAGGCTGGTGCCATGATTATTACCTCTGTAAATCATGACTTTAAGATGATGACAATCCCTCCTGCCCCAAGGATACAGGACAGCCAGACAATGATGTACATTTAATTGCTGTGTGAGAGAGGCGATGTGTTCAGGAGCATGCCATTGCCTCTAAATTATCTTCTGCAGCACAGACACTGGAGGGGATTAGTGCAGATTGGACGGGAGGGAGGGCCCTGCTGGGCTTTGAGGTGCTATGTGTATGTGTGTGTTTATTCCCTTGAGCCAGCTGGTGGAGGTAGTGTGAGCTGGCCAGGGTGGACCTTCTTGGTCCTTCCTTGGATCTCAAGAAACAGGGGATGGAGGGAGGATCACTCACAACTGTGCAGAGAAGTTTCTTTTATTCTTCTGATGAGTACTTGTGATGAATACCTCTGTGGACAGAGGACTTTAACCTCCCAAACAGCAACCCTGGCTTGAAGGCTGAAAGCTGCCAAACCTCTGCCCAAACCTCCTCCCACTACAGGAAGTCTCTGACCCTGATTTCTTCCTACCACAAACCATGGCTGACTATAAAGCAGAGCCAGTACCCACATTGTGGGCTCTCAGCTTGCTTATGCAGCTGATTCCTAGCCAAGGGAGGCATCCCTGCTTGCAGGGCCCTCCCAGACTATCTCATTCTTCATAAGTGGATTGAATAACCACTCCTAGCAAAGTTATTACTCTGGTGGGCTTTTAAGGTGTCTTTTATTAGGTCCTGTGCTATGACAGTTGACAGGGATGTGGGTGAATCAGATATTACAACTGACCCCTGGAAAGCAGCTATTGCCAGTTTGTCCGTACTGCTGGTTAATGCTGCTCTTTTTTTTTTCCGTGTCACCCCTTTTTGCTTGAGTGTTTCTTTGTGTTTAATTTTTCTTTCCTTTTAATTCTGCCCCCATCTTCCTAATGTGTGGGTCAACATGGTTATAGCTGGCTGGATATGGGTCAGGGCAATAGTCATACTAGTGCTTACCTCTCTTCCACTCAGCACCTCTGAGCCATGTGATGAGCAGAGGTGAAAATGGCCTTAAAACTGTGAGAGTGGCTGCTCTGGGTCACACTGAAGATCTCCCTGGCTTGATGTCCTGTCTCCAGTAGTGCTCAGGGGAATTAAAACTAGGGCAATGTGATGATCATATACAATGATGTATTTCCCTACAATATTTGCCCAGGCACCAGCGATTTTCAGCTCAAGGACTTCCCAAGCCAGGAGTGTTAACTTCAGGTTTAGTGGCCCCTATGCAGCCAGCATTGACAGTATCACAACTGCTCTCAATTCCTAAAGCTCAGGCCTCAAACCCTGATGCTTCCCTGGTTTGCTGGAGATGGCTGTAAAATCAACTTGGATGATGTGAGCAATAGATCATATCCAAAGCCACGGAGTGCTCTGAGCTGTATGGGACGGGACTGCTCAGCTACATGACAGTGTCTGTGTGTTGGAGGAGGTACTAGAAGAGGAGACCCATGGTGTTGAGGACCATCCCTTGTGCAGGGGAGTGGCCTGCCTGAATTAGCCTCTTGTCCCTCTTGCATGTTTTTGGCTCGCACAGCAGTGACCAGTGTCCACCCAAATGGGTCAGCTCCCACAGTGGTGTCAACCTCATCTGACTGTGTCTTTCAGGGCTCCCAGCTGGAAGTGTGGGCAGGTTCTGCAGAAGGAACGTGAGGGTGTCAGCAGCCTGCACGAGTGTAGAGCCAGAGGGGGCATATGCAACTACCTCACTAGGATCCTTCTGGGGTTCTGAGAGCAGCCACTCTCGGGAACAACCTCAGGTTTGCTGTTCTTCAAGGACGTTTGCAGCCAAAAGATGCCCTGGAGCATTTCCTTGCTTTCCTTTCTTCCCCCAAGTAAGCAAACACCATCCTTTCAATGCTTTATGTCAGATGTTCCCATACCTCATGGAAAGTTGCTATCCGCAAAACAGTGATGGCCACGCTGGTTGATTTCCCAGCATAACACCAGTTTCTTCTCTTTAATTCTCTATGGTGAATTGGCTGCTGTTGGTCTGAGTCTGTGTTGAGCCTTTTTGTCACTAAAGACATTGTAGTGCTTATGGCATTAGTGGTTACATAAGCTGGCTGTCTACGAGGGGACTTTGCTCTGGCACGGTGCTCCTTTAGGGTTAGGTAAGAGCCAGGTACAGAGCAGGGGGATGTGAAAAAAACCCAACACATATGTAGTTGACTTATTTGAACTTAACACACCCCACAGGAAAACCCAGATTTTGGAATTTTCATGTATTCCCTTTGGCTCCACAGATTAGAGTGGGACCGTGGGAAAGCTGCCAGGGCTTGGAGATCAATCCAGCCTTTGTAAATCCTTTCATCTGACTGGCGGCTTCATACAATTGAGTATTACCCACTTTATTATTGTTGGTTGATTAAATTCCTGTTGGTCAACACAAATAGTGCTGTGTAGGCTGTGCATTCATGGGGTGGAGATTGGCATTGCAAAGCACTTCCTAGAGAAAAGCAGGGACAACCTGTCATTTAAAACCACATTCAGAGAATGTTTGAAGGGGGTGGAGGAAGGACAAATCCCTCCATGCAAGCAACTTCCCAGGCATTTCTCACATGTGTTTAGAGGTTGAGCTACAGTGAGGGAGTGTGAGGGTTGGGTCTCCACTTTTCTGTCAGTGCGGGCAAGCAGCCTCAGCAGGGATGCACTCACCAAGCCCCTGTGTCTGCAGAGTGGGGGAAGCATGATGTGGGGTGACTCCAGACTGTATAACCAAGATTAACGGGATGACATTAGGTGAAGGAGAAAGTTGTCAGGAAACGTTTCCTCAAGGTGAAAGCTATTAGGCTGCAGCTCAGTCTCTCGAGGGAAGCAATGAGTGCTTACTTACTTGGGTCATGTTTAAATGACAACATGTGAAAAATCTGACTTTGGGGAAGATAGATGGATATTATCAGTGACTTCAGGAACTGCAGGGGGATGTGACTTCCCCTCAGGGCCTGTGCATTTTTGAGAGGGATGTGGGGGACTGCAGGGTTTTCAGCTGAGGTTTGAGCTTTGGGGAGCTGGGGGCTGCTGTCCTCCAAAAGAAGAAATCACCAGTAAGCCAGCAGCTCGGACTTTTCCTGGTGTGAGTCAGGGCTCTAGTAGATCCTGAAACAGCATCCCATAATTTTCATGGTCTTTGAAAATGTTGTTTCTAAGTAATGTCTGGCTTGTAAGAAGGAGGGCATATCTCTCAAGAATTTGATTTTGGGAACCTCTATGCTAGATGACCTGAACATCTTTATGCTTTCATGAATGGCATTACCTTGAACATCCATGTGTTTTCCTTCACCGTCCTTGTGCCTGAACCAAAGAAACTCCCTTTATCTTTGGCTGAATGATTTGTTTGCCATCTCTGTGCAGTGTGCACTCCTAGAAAATGAACCCACCTATTATTTGGGGGGCAGTCAGGGCATATAAGCAGCTTTAGGGGGCCTGTGCTTAGTAGTCTTCTTTTTCTTTTATGGGTGTAACAGAACTATCCTGGGGAAATAAGATTATCTTCTCTCCCTCTACTAGTTCTCAGATAGTCCTGAGATGTGGAAACAGAGGTGAGCAGACAGGAGGTGCCTGCAACGTGTGGTCGGGAATGAAGGCATTCATGACAGGGTCCCTTTCTGTGTTCCTTCCCTTTGCCCCACCACTGCCATGATGTGCATAACTAGAACCTACTCATGAATGTGGCACTACGGATTGAGCAGGGTCCACACTGCTGAGACCCCGCTCTTCAAGGCTGAAATAGAGAGTATGCATTTGAAAGCCAATGTGCAGAGATGGGTGCTATGGGTATGCAACTGGAGCAAGGGGGCCAAGAGTGAGCTATGAAGGCTGCTTTGGAGATCTAGAGAAGCATATGTTAACCAGCCTGACAGGGAGTGGTCAGCAGTCAGTCCAAAGGGCTTGGGAGGCAATAAACCAGTTAATAAACAACAGAGAGAGCTGACTGCATTGCACAGTTTTACTTTCTGAATGTAACCTCAGAGAAACACAGTAAAGGTTTGCATAACCTTTTCCAAAGCTGTGCAAGCCCTTGGTTAGCTTGGATCAGAAAGTCTTCTCTGATTGTCTGCTTTCTGAATCATTGCAGGATTGATTTTATTTTCCCCAGGAGCGAAATGCCTGGGGTCTCCTTGGCTGTCCCAGGCAAGGTGATGGTGCAGTTCCCTGCTTTGCTGTAATCACCAGGGGCTCTTCCTGTGGGATGCTCCCAGGCCACTTTCCCTCACAGTGAGGGTTGCTCAGCATCCCCTGGAAGGGATCAGTGCTGGCAAAGACCAGGTTTGTAGGGCACTTCCTAAAACTCCTGCCTCAGGGTGATAGCATGGACAAGAGTAAGTTGCAGTTATCAGGGAAACTTGTCTGAGGATGCACTTGCTATTTCTAAATGATTCTGCTATTTTTATGTAGTAGCATTGTACTATTAACTTATTTTAAAACAGGTTCCCCTGTCTCATTATTTCAACCCATCCCAGTGATACACTGTAAGCTGTGCTTCCACCTTGTTTCTACTCCCTTTAGACATTATAGATTAGGAAATTCTTAGGTATGTATTGTCTAGTCTAGCCTTTCTTTCCAGTTATTAGTTATACATTTGCTGTATTCAGATTCTTAAACCCTGCCCCGTGTCACTGACTTAGGTATCTGGAGTCCCTGTTCTGCTCAGTTCTGGGTTACAATATATTTTTGGTTGGCTTACTGCTGTTCCCAGCTGGCACTCACAAAACCCGTGCTGGTTTGGCATAGCCAACACATTACACTTGACAGCCCTTCTCCTGTTTAATTTCCTCTTTCTGGCTCCCACAGCAGGGCAGCGGGTGCAGGCAGGAAAGGGCTGCAGGTAGAAGCAGGGACATCACTGTTTTCCAAAATGAAGATTTCCCTCCACCCTCATGTAAGAACATAGGCAATAATCTCTGCTCTGTTTGTGTACTTTGATGGCATAAATAGTCTCCTCTGTGCCACATTTGTTTGTGGGTTTTTGTTTGAATTTTTTCCTTAAGTGAAAGCTGGCAGGGTCTGGGTCCATACCATCTTTCAGCTTGACACTGAAGTACAGTGAATTAACTATACATACTTTATAATTTTTTGTGTGTGTGGCTGTTTCTCCTGTCTGTACTAAGTCCTTAAAAGTGTTTGGGAAGAATCACACCTTCCTCTCATGATCACGCTGCCATTGGATTTTGTTTATCAAGGGTGAGTTAAATTACTAGGCAGCTGTAGCACACAGTCTGGAATAGCGGAGCTTGGGACTGAGGGCTTTCTGCTGCTGGGTGCAAAGGAGGAACCAGGCAGGGGAAGAAACACCTCAGAGAATCCCCCAAATCAGAGGGGACTGGATGGAGGGGAACAGGGTCTCCTGCTCTGGACTGCAGCATTGTTTCCCCAAGCACCAGGTCTCTGGGAGAGTCCAACACATTAAACCAGCCAACTACAAAATACACAGAGATCCAAACCTGAGCTATGGGTGAACAGTGGGACCCACACAGGTGCCCATCCTTGCTGGTAGGAACCACTGACTCTATAACTGCAGTTATTTTTGGTAAATAGGACTGGGTGTGGGGTTTCTGCCTGCAATTTAGCAAAGCTCTGTATCCTCACCATAGAAATTTGTGTATCTTTGACACATACACATACAATTCCCAACTCCAGGAGAGCTTAATGTGCAGGGATTTAGACGTTTCCTGGTGATTGCCTTAAGACATGGACTCACAGCTATTTTAGGCTTTCTCCCCTTCTCTCTCTGAGGGTCTGACCAGAAATTTCATCCTGAGCTAAAAATTGCGTGAAATCAAGTGCATATGATAAAAAAATGCTCTTTTGATAAAACAGTGTTTTCCAAAAAAGAAACTGCTTTACCTAAAACTTTCCAAACAGCCCTCATCCCAAGTAGTATGGCAAGGGTGGGTGACACCATGAAGTCAGGCATCTTCCTCATCACTCAGGCAAGAGCCCTCCCCTGCCAGCCCTAGTGTGGGAATGAGGTTTCTTGCCATTCTGCACATAAATGCCAGCCATAACTGGTTAAGTGCTTTTTGCTGGAAAAAGCATTAGCACCTTTGCTACCTTGCACTTTTTTAGGCTCAGGGAGAGAGATGGGGGCAGACAGTGCTGAGGCTGAAGATGGGATGTAGGGCAGCCTGTGCAGAGGCGGGGAGTGGTAATGAATTCATGAAGGTCATTCAACAAGTGTTGGGCTCCGTTGGGCCCCTGGGTGGAAGGACTTTGATCTGACTCCAGCCTTTTCCCAATGTGGCATCGTGTTTGAATGCATTTCTCTGCTCTCAGCCTTGCCATGTGCAGCAGACAAAGGCGAGGGGAGCGGGGAAGGAAGAGGGGGGCTGTTTACCCTCATCAGGAATGGTCGAGTGGCCCGAGTCAATACAGCCTATTTTTCATTAACCTAATCATTATTTTTTTCTCACTGCCAATTAAATTTTTCCTGTCAGTACTATGAAGGGCATCACTTGCATCTATGAGATTTTTTTTTTTTAATAGTGGACTTCCTGAACATGGTGAGGTTATTTGAGGAGTGGAAATGAAAGTTTAATTTCTCTCTGGATGGAAGGGGATTTTTGAGTTTTAATTATCACGCAGCTTGGATTCCTGAAGGTTGAGGGCTGCATTGGAAAGGCTGGTTTCCATTGTGTGGAGCTGATAATTATGCAGCCCTCTCCTGGGCTCGCTGCATTTATTGTCCAGAAGAATCTTCCCAAGCAAAAAGGGGGGGCAGATTTACAACCTGAAATGCATTTTCAGAGCCTGCAAAAGTTTCAACTTGATGTTTGCAGAGGAAGATTTCTGCGACTATTTAAGATCTTATTTACCCTTTCAACAAAAAACTGTCATCAATTAATCTGGTAATCTGCCTTTCCCCCCACAGGTTGCTTAGGAAATAGTTTTGTAAACTCCAGAGAGCCCTTCTGCAGCTGGACTGTTTTGTGCTATCAGTTTCTAAGCAGGATTCCTTCAAAGGCAATGGGAATTTCTGCTTAAAACCTACTGGCCCATTTGTATGTACAGTGTCGAATACAAGATTTACAGCCATCTGAAACTTGGCAGTGCTTCTTACCTAGGAGGTACTGTTAATCTATCCAGGAGAACATGTTAAAGGATTCAAACAAACCTAGAATTTCAAAGCAAAGCTCATTCACAACTGTTCTCTTTCACAAGGCTTTGGCTTAACCTGATGTCTTTCTCACTGGATTTTGAGCCATCACTGGTTAGAAGTTTGCCATGAAAACGGAGACATTTTTAGCAAAGGTCTTGTCAAATCTCGTGAAACTTTTGCAACTGCAACAGCCCTGCCAAACCCTCCAATGGTGGGGTCAAATCTGCATATATTTAGGTGGGTTCAGATTTGGGGACAAACATCCTGTGAAGGTTTGGTCAGTGCGATGAGATCACAAAGAAAAATGCTGGTTGTGGATACTCACTGTTTCTCCTTGCTGAGAAGTGCAGTGGCAATAGTGCCAATGGGGGATCAGGGAGCAGATTCTTGATACACTTGCACTTATTTCAGTGGATTTGTAAGAGATAATTGACATGGCACCTGTGTATGCAAACTTTTCAGATTAGCCTTATTTCCAGAGCTTTCTGACTGTGACAGGGTGGCAAGGGACTCTGAACCTAACTTGACTTTTCATTTGCAACTCTTTTTAGTATTGGTGAGCTCAAGAGTCTTTGGGCTTCTGATAGCTACCTTCTGGTCTCAAAGGACCATGTGGCTGTTTTGGGGAAGTTAACAACTTATTATGAGGGTTTCTGGACTATTAAAATAGCTTAAACCAACCTGGTCTTCATTCCATCATCCTCAGTTTTCAATCAGTACTTTCTCTTGTCCTGCCTAGAGACTCATAGGCGTGGACTCACCTGCATAGCCTTCTCCAGGCCTTTCCTCTGTCACGGTGTCTACAAGCCTTGACCACAGTTGGACTGTCAGTATTTCTGAGGCTGTTTCCTAGCCCACATGGTTTCCTGGCATTTTCCAGCTTGCCTACGTACATTGAGCCTCCTCTTTTTTAAGCTCTTTCAGCTAGAGACCATATGTTGTTACTATAGTCATACCAAGCCTTATGCATGTTGGCCTTCTGTGATTTAGGACTGTGAATTTATGTGAAAAAGCTGGAAATGATAACTCTTAAAAGATCCCTCTTTTTTTTTTTTTTTTTTTTTTAGAAAAGTAGTAACTCCTGAAATCTCTGTCTGTATTTTAAAACAGCCAACTGTTTCTAATATAACCTTTTTATTGCAAACATGCCAGTAGCATCAGAGCCCTACCCCAGCACTTGTTCTTCTCCACAGTCTTGCCAGCACTGCTTTCTTCTTTGCCAGCCACCATGCAGTTGGGTGAGACTTTTTGTAGGTGATGGAAAACCAAAAGGCATGGATGGTTTCAGATTGCTGAATCTGACATGACAACAGAGACTGCTTAGTGATTTCATTTTTGCCTTCAAATGAGGCGGTATTTACTTTTAGGAATTAGACACAGATTTTCTCATATAATAATGTACAGGGTAGGCATGGAAAACAGGACTGAAGGGCTCTTAGTTTCACCTAACCCATCCCTTTGCCCCAAGTCAGACTCAGCTCTGCTTAAACTACTCCTGACAGATCTTCGTCTAACCTGCTTGTGAAAGTCATCATCAATGGCAATTCCACCACCTCCCCAAGGCAATCTGTTCTAGCCCTTAAATATCTCTGCTATTAGAGAGCTTGCTCTTTCTGGGTGGATACGGAGAACAATTTATTCACTTTTTCTTTTTTTGACAATCATTTACATATTTGAATCCATTACTGTATCTATGTTTGGTCTTTTCTTCTCCAGGCTAAACAATCTGGATTCCTTCAAGCTTTCCTGCTAGATTATACTTTCCACACTCTGATCCTCCTTATTTCTCTCCTGAATTCCTTCCAACTCATCTGCATGAGTCTTGAAGCGTGATGTCTAAAACTGGACACAGATCCCTATTCAAGATCTTTAAAAGAACTGATGAAGGAGGATTATTTTCTCTGTTTATATACGGGGCTCTAGTTTCTGCATCACAGTACAATCCCAGATACTGCTTTCACGTCAGGGTGACAACTGGTTCATAGCCAGTTTGCAAATTGCAATAGTCCCCAAGGTCCTTTCTCACAGGACTTCTGTGTATGAGGAATTGAAGGATGCTGCCACAAAAGTTTGGGTTGGCCTTGGCAGGGACTGTGAGCATTGCATGCTGGCAGTGGGACAGGCTGAGCCTTTGGTTGATGCTGTAGAGACAGGGACAGCAGCTACTGCAGCAGTACTCAGTCAGGCAGGAAGGGCTGGGTTTTGGCAGTGGGAGGGAGAAATTAAGTAACTGGATTGATAGAAGTGGAAACAAGTACAACCTGTCCCCCTCGATTTCAAGGAATGTCCCCTGGGACCATACTCTCTTGCTGACTTGTAGAGGCTGAAGCATCCATCAGTGCCCCCAAAAGGAGGTTGTGGAACAAGGCAAAGTACTCTTTCTGAAACATCCACACCACCCCAAATGTTTTGAGTCCTTTGTAGCCAGTGGAAAGACACTAATCGGCTTTGGGGCTTTTTTTGACCTGGTCATGTGATCATGCTATCAAGATTAAAGCAGCACGAGGAAGGAAAAGAGGCTTAAACAGCCTAGGGTGCCTGGCAGGTCATTTTAACCTTTTCGTAATCATTAAAGCTGTAGAATCCCATTAGTAGTGAGTGACTTGCAGCATTGCTCTCTGAATGTGTACTGGTGGCACAACTGTCTGTTCACCTCTCTCTTCCCCCATGGGAGAGTCCAGTGCATCTGGCTGCTAGGACCTAAACTTTGAGCAGAGTGTCCAGCCGTTCCTTCATGAGGATCAAGGAGTCCGTCACACCAACAAGAAGCAATCCATGTGTCTTATCAAAAGAAGAGGATTTATCTCTCTGTTTCTAAAATTAGGCTCTCCTGGTAGGTTCTGCTCAGGCCATACTGCAGTAGATCAGTCCTTGCCCATCTGTGGCAATAGTAGGGAGGTACAGGGTAAGGAAGATTATGATGATCTCCTAATTCACTGCTTTGGCACTGGTCAATGGGCTGTGGCTTTACTCTGCTGGGATTGGTGACAGCAGAAGATCCTGCACACCTACAGTGCAGCTCTGACATGGGAAGCAAAGCTTTCTGAATAAAGCTATGTTGACTAAGGCATGAGGAAATCAAAGAGCCTCCAGTTTTTTGGTGTTACTCATCTTTTCCTCTCTTGCAAGTTTCCACGGGTGCAGCATCGCATCCAGTAGTCAATCTAATTTTCCCCTGTCTTTCCTCCAACTTCTGTATCTTTTGTTTTCTTTCTTCATATCAACTAATAACCACTGGTAGGGAAATACTGGCCCTGCAGTGTCTGGAAGGGAGGATTATTCTGATGCACCTGCAATTTGAACATTGTCCTACTTTCTTTAGAATTGTCCTTTCTGCATTCAGGCAGAATTCATTGCGTACATCTACATGGTTGCATAGCAAATGGCTTCTTAAAGGGGCCAAGGAAAACCTGAATTCTTCCTGGTGTCACTGAGCTGTGATGGGTGTTGCAGGTATTCTAGTACCTGGAATTGATCTGGAGAGCACCTACTTCCTCAGACAAGGCAGGATTCCATGTGCAGGGAGCAAGAGTGCTGCAGCAGGTGTAAGTCAGCTTTCTTCTGTTACATGCACACTAGTCAAGACTGTCTGGCTATGCATGTCTTGGACATTAATATTTCTATTACTGTGTTTGCTTATTGCATCTAATTACAGTCTGCTCACTCATGACTGAAAGCTCAGTCTGAGGCTGAAACACTCACAGTGATTGTTCTTGGGAGGATGCCTGCAGTCAGGCATAAAGCATAACTTATAAAACAAACACTATTTTTTTCCTTGGTTGTTTATCTTCCAGATTTCTGGGGGATACCAGGAAAGATCTCCCCAGGAAACCTGGACAACCAGTAGTGACTAATACCCAGGGCTGAGGCAGTTTGTTGTGCAGGCAGCATGTCTGAGAAACCTGATGAAGGTGCTGTCCTCTGCACATAGGCTTACAGGAGAGACGTGGAGAGCCCTGGAGAGCCACAGTAGCACTGTTGTCCTTGCCCACTCCCACGAGCAAAAGAGCAGCTACTGGTTGTCCCCTCAGGAGCAGGAAAGTGTGGTTTCTGATGAAAAGATGGAAAGGTGTTTTACCACCTTCCTGTTAAACAGATTTTATAGGTTGAATGGGTTAGACACCCTCAGATGGAAGCATTCTCTGGTCGTTCTTGCTGTGATATGCTGGAATAGATTGTCATGTACTGCAAAGATTGTCATGTACAAGTCACCCAAGCAAGGAAAGGGAAACAGCTGTCCACTTTTTGATGGGATGAGAAAGGTTTCTCCCGATTGTGCTGCAGTACATGGGTACACACACATGCTCTTCCTTCCGTATCAGCCACCTCCCAATGAAATCCTGAAAAGATACCGTGAGCCCCTGAGCTCATGTTGACAGTCATCGTGGGCAGATGTTTTGCTGTGCGCAGAGGTGATGTCATGGCTGAAAGTTAAAGTAGTGAGCTGTAACAGCCAAAGTCAGGAGAGACCTTACCAGACTGTTACAGACCAGCTTGAGGCTGCTAAGCACCCAGACAGGTCTAATGAACTGAAACAGAGTCGGGAACATACAGTCTTGAAAAACTTCAGAGCTTGTAGTTAGAGGCTTGCTACGAAATGTTAATTAAATAACTGCAGTGGCATATGTTCCATCCGGTCAGAGCAGCACATTGCAGAAGCACAGCCGTGTTGCCAGTGTGTAGCCACTGGCTTGTTAGAGTTAAAAAATGTGTATGTTAGTCTGAGGCTATATTTCTTTGTTATTTGTGATTGGACTGGCAACATGCTATGCCATTGTCTTGACTAGTGCTTGAATACCTGCTCTATACCTGAGCTATCACTTGCACCTTGAAAATGAGTTCTGATCCTACCAGTGTTATTCAGACAGGTGTTATTATGGGTGTCTTTGGATGCTACAGATGAGCCTTTTATTTATTTAGCATAGTCTAAGGCAGTTTCTGTTCAGTAAATGTGCTGCAGCACCTCCGCTATGAAAATATTCAAGATTTGGCCTTAGTTCTCTTTCTGTAAAAGCCCTTCTGACTCCTCTTTAGCACTGACTGGTAGAGTGTGGAGGAAACTGCTCCCAACACAACCCGTGGTGGATGAGGTAGTAGGACAAGAGGTAGAGTAGGTAGAGTAGGTTGATATGGTTTGCTTGCAGAATATCTTGCAAAGCTACAAAACACTGAGACCTTTTATTCACCATAAACCTTCTTGTTGTGTATTCTCTTACCACATCCCAAGGGAGATCCCACACTGGGCCCAGACTGTTACTGAAGAGGTGTGGGGTTCAGAGTTAGCAGAGTAGGGTATTTTGGACCTTGTGATCATAAAGATGAAGATGCAAAGATGGTTGGAGGTCTGGAACACCTCCCCTCTGAGGAAAAGCTGAGAGAGTTGGGGTTGCTCAGTCTGGAGAAAAGAAGCCTATGAGGAGACCTTATAATTGCTTTCCAGTACCTAAAGGCGCTTATGAGAGAGCTGGAGAGGGACTTTTTACAAGGGCATGTAGTGATGGGAGAAGGGTTAATGTCTTTGAACTGACAGAGGTCAGGTTTAGATTAGATATAAGGAAAGAAGTTTTACAGTGAGGGTGTGAAACACTGGAACAGGTTACCCAGAGAGGTGGTAGATAACCCTGGAAACATTGAAGGACCGATTAGATGGGGCTCTGAGCAGCCTGATCTATTTGAAGATGTCCCTGCTCATTGCAGGGGGTTGGACTATATAAGTGTTAAAGGTCTCTTCCAATCCACACTGTTCTGTGTTTCTATGCCAAGGCAAACCAAGGAGCATACTCAGAAAACCCTGGTGGTGCTGTAGCAGAGGGCAGCACCTGCAAAACTAAAGTAACACAGCATTGGATTTACCGTGTCCCTGCTCACATTTGAATCACCTACTGAACTTAGCCTGATGTGAAAACTTGCTTTGCATACCAGTCTGAAACAGGACATTGGGAATGGGGTTTGCTGGTAAGAGCAGAAAGATCAGGGCTGCCTAGGGAAAAGCAAGGGTGGTGGGTTTGTTCATCTCTCTCAATAATTTCCTTTAATAACAGTATTTAAAATATGTGAGTTCAATCTGCTTTCCAACTGCTCTGAAAGAGTGGTGTTGCCTTAATAAATCAGCTTCTTTACAAGATGTAACCACTGGCTCATTTTTCAACCTGCTTGTCCATGTCAAGAAACAAGACCAGTAGAACAATACAAATCTGAAATACAGTGATGAAGAGCAGAGATGTGATAATGAAACTACCAACAAAACAGCAAAGTGTTTTACTGAGCACGGTTGAAGGCCTTTTTATGAGATGATCTTTGATGGAAGGAGAGGAAGTGAAAATGTCAGCGCCCCATCATGCAAAAAAGGCACCTGGCCACAAGGTGCAAACCTGGCAGAGCATCACTGCTTCTTGTGCCTTTCCTCTGTGGTTTGGGAGAATCCCCTTAGGGATGCTGCTTTTTATGAGAACAGGAAGAGCCTTGTTTGCAGGACATTGACAAAGTATAGGTGTGCTTTACTGTCTTAAATCATGCTCAGTAAAAGTGGCTCTTGGGGAAAAAATGCAGTGGGAGGCAGTGGGTGTCCAGCCTCACTGCTGGGGGTGTGGGGCATCTTTGTGGTGCCCACAGGGTCATTGCTGGAGTGGGGCACCATGGCCCTGACTTGCCAGCCAGCACTCCAGCTAGACACTGGGTAACCCCCCTTCTGTAGCAAAAAGGCAAATCAATAAGACAAATCAAACCTCAATGGGGTGCCGTGGAAGAGGGCTAAAGCACCTCTCTTGGTTCAAGTCTGCTCTTGCCATGTTTGGTATTGTCCAGGCCATGAGGAGGGACTGTCCTGCTCTGAGCAAGTCCCATCAAAGGGCTCTTGACAGTTTCCTCATCTCATGGTCACTTACGCTAACCTTTTCTGGTATCTCTGCTGTGAACTGCCCTACCTAAAGGGATAGCATTTTTTCTTGTATTCATTTAAGTGTTAATACCTCATTATGGAAAGGTCTTAAATAAAAGTGTCTTGATCCCACCCATGTAGCTACCATGCAAACCTCTGCCTTGCATTCTTGTGGTTTGGAGAAGTGGAAAATAAAAGGAAATAAAACTCCTTCTTTTCCTACTGTCAAAATAAAGGTATAATTCACCATATTTGCCCCTCTGATAGATTCCTCTGAAATCTCAGATGAGAATCAGAAAGGCTCCAGTGTCTCCAAGTGTCTTTTAAAATTAGATTGTTTTGTGCTCTGCAGGCTGAAAGATTGTTTTGTTTGTTAAAACAATTTCTAAATTATGTTTTTAGAAAGCTTGAGGAACCAGGCAACTGCCTTCAGAGGCCATTGAGTTAAAACAAGGTTGAGTGATTTGTCTTGCCTCTATTTAGCTGTAATGAGTATTAAGTGGTTTATCTGTATAGAGAAAAGTTACTCAGCTAGATTACATCCAAGTTGAATTACATCCCATTCCAGATGGAGTATATTTTTTAGAACAGTAAATCTTGAGGAGGTTGGATAATAACAGTAATACTCCTTCCTGGGCTGGAATGCGACTCTTCTACTTCTTGTGGAGATAAAGCCACATCCAATTATTTTTTCAAAGGCTTAGTAAAGAAATGGGACTTCAAGTTTTACAGCTCTGTGAACAATTTAGCTTGAAGCATTTACATGGTGGAAGTGAACGATGGCTGCTGCTGATCATAGTTTTCATCCATTTTTCTCTTGCAGGTGGCAGCCTGGCAGGCCATGCTGCTGCTTCTCTCCTTGACTTCCTCTTCTGCACTGTGTGATAGCTGCCACAGGGAGGGCTCTGAGTGGGATGTGAGATGTTTTGATGGGAAGTTCCTTCCCTCTGGTGCCATCTGATCCACGGAGGCACCCATTGCTCATGCAGCTGGTGCTCGTGGTCCCAAGGGGTAACTAGAGGAGGATGTTGGCCCTGCTGGCATCCCAGGCAGCACTGAGTGCCAGAACATTCTCCCAGAAAGCTTGTCCTTGACCACCATACTTGCCTGCTTCCTTGATTCCTCTTCTCACTGTGTCAGACTTCTGCAGAGCCAACTGGTGTGGCTGTCTGGCCAGGGAAGGGCGAGATGTTGGGTCACCAGCAAGATAGTAACAGGTGTGAGTGGACTTGAATCAGTGCCATGAGGTGGCAGCTGGGTGGGTGTGCTGGGGCTGTGCCCCAGGTCCCGGGTCTGGGAGCTGCTCATGCCACTGAGGAATGCATTTGGGCTGGTGAAGGTTGAGCATTCCTCACATCTGGCAGCAGGCTTTGACAAGGCAATGAGGACCATTTCTTTGATTTCTAATGAAAGGGGCTGAGGGGGTCTGAGCTGTCAGTGATCCAGCTCTGCTGCCTCTCCTGGATGAGTCAGTAGGGCTGTCCTTGTCTCATGGCTCTGGGGGAGGCAAGAGAGGAGGGAAACTCTGATAAGAGGAAGGTCAGAGGCAGGAAAATGTTGAGAATGTGTTTCTTGATCTAACATGGGAGAGACTTAGCCTGGGGTTTTGCTGCTCAGCCCTGCAAGTGTTACTGCCTGCTGTTGTGAGAATTGTGAGATTTTTTTAAACCTCAGATCAAGATGCAAATGGCTCATCTGGCACCTACCTCAACTCAGGCAGGTCCAGAAGATGGAAGCAATTCACATCTGAGGGCACAGCAAGGATGGTGATGGCTCAGAGTGCTGTTTCTTAGCCTTTACTTGAGAAGGGACATCTGCTGACAAAACAGCTCATTTGTTTTTCCTTTCTTTTTTTTTTAAAAATGTATGTTTTATGTTGCCAGAGGATGTTTTCTGCTGCAGGTCAGACATAGGACATGGTTTTGGGTTGAACAGTAGTGTCTGAAGAATTCTAGCAGGTTTCAGAGCAGTCTTTCAAGACTGGGGGTAGTCGTGGTGTTCTTTGGCTCCTGGGGATGCAGAGCTTACTTTCCCAAGGAGTACCCTTTTTTTTGGTAAGGGATGTGAATGGGCAATAGGCTTAGTCAATGCTGTGTTTCTTGTTGACCCTGTGTCTGTTATCAGTGTCACATCAGCATCATTATTTAGCATTTCTACACTTGTTTATACAAGTGTTGCTGTCTCTGCAATTTATGAATGCAGAGACATGGCTTGGTCATGTGCTTGGTCCAGTGGTATAGCTCTGATTCCCAGGCAGGCATGGAAGGAGGCTCACATTTGATGTCACTTTAAATCATTCCTTGAAGCTGGTTTGAATGCCCAGATACTCTGAGGTAAAAATCAGGACCCACTGTATTATCAGGGTTAGTGCATTCACTGTGTAGAGGCACACAGCTCCACGCTGCCCTGGCACCATGAGGGTACTGGTGAAGCTGGAGTGCAGCTGGGAAGGACACCTTATCTGACCAGATCTACCAATGGAAGCTGTTGTATCCAGCATACAAGGGGAAGTCCCTCGCTGTCTTCAAACAGATGTGGAGACTGGTTTTGGAACTGTTTAGCTCAATGGGTATTATTGGACTGAATTTAGGGGTAAGTTAACCACGTGTGGTGGCCTGGAGCACAGAGGAGGTCAGATCAGAGTCCGTGGTCCTCTTGGCTTTATATTTAACAATCTCAGACTCCCCTCACATTCTGCTGGAGGACAGGTTCTTTACTAATTCAGCAAGTTGTTCAAGCTGATGCTGAAATCTTGCTGACTTCAGCACTGATCTACTTCAATATTATATTCACTGCCTTTAGATATGCATGGCTAGATTTCTGGTGCAGTTGATATGAGACCTTCACAGGGAAGATGCAATAGATTGATTCTATAACCTATAGATTGACTCTGTAATCTACTCTGTTTGGTCTCTTCTGTTCTGACCTGAAGACTTTTCTCATGTTGGGGTGTTTGTTGGGCAGAGCTTCTGGTCCCTGCAGCTGAGGGCGATGTTGCTGTGAACCTTACCACTGCTTAAGCTGTTCACTGAACTGGCATAGCCTCCTATGGTGTCTTCTTGACCTTTTTGATGAGGACTCGTTTGAATTTCCTGGGTTTGGACAAAGCATGAACCAGACAAAAAAGGGAGCATGTTTCCTTTGAGAGTGTTTGTGCTTTAGACGGGCACTTGACTCAGATCCTTCCTGCTGTTCCTTTATGTGTGGTTTGGCACTTGTCTATGGTAGCACTTTTTCAAGCATATTCCAGTTTTTCTCTTGAATGGTCAAAGCACTCTCAGTGATTAGCTGTAGCTTGTATGCTAGCTCTTCTGCTGAACTGTCCCCAGGGTGGCCAAGAAGAGGCATTCAGCCCTAGTGTCAAGTGCATTTGGCAGCTTCTGGCAAAGGCAGAGAGAAGCTCTATAGTGCAGAGCCAGCCTAAACCCCACACGTGTGCATGGGGGCGTGCTCGTGTGTGCAGAGCTACAGCCAGTGGTGCCTGCTCACCATGGTGAGGCTGATCCTGAAAGGTGCTAACCATTGGCAGCATTCTCCCACCAGCATTGGTGCCCTTGTTAACACCTGGTTCCTCACTGATTCACACTTGGTGAGAAGGTCTGGGGTTGAATAGTTGCTTTCGCAGTCATGCCATAATAAATGAAATGAGGCAAAATATAATTCCACTTTGCAGAGCCCTTTTAGCAGTGTGGAAAATGTTTGGCGTTTCTCATATGCTTATATTGCAAAACTTTTCCTCCTGCTATAACAACTCATGGCCTCTGCTTCCCAAATTGCAAATGGAGGAGAAATTTTTCAAAGATTCAAGTGAATGGAAAGAACTCACTAAGCTGTAATGAAAATGGAGTAAAGTTTTTCCCAGATTCTTTTATTTTCCTCCCTGAGAAATTTGCACATGTGTTGCTTCAAAGCATGGTTCAAAACAAAAGCCAGCTGCTTTGGAGAGCAATAAGCCACCCACAGAGCTCTCCAGCAACTTATCTTCTGTGCCAGGCCACCCTATCTGGTGTTGCTGTCTTACTGCAATGGTAAACTGTCCATTACATTCCTTCAGGTTGAATATTACCATTTTATGTGAGGATATTCTGTATTTTATTGTCCTGGTATTTTTCTGGTTAGTGTCACGTGCTTCCACTAGAAAAAATAAATGTCCTGTGTAGGCACTTATGTACCTCAGGCTGTGTGCATGCTGCAGCTCTGTGGCCTTGCTGAATACACTTCTCCCCATTTTACAGCACTGGGAGTTGTGGCAGTGACCTCCTCGTAGAGCTGTGCCAACAGCTTACTTTTGTGAGTTTTTCAGTTGTTTTTGAAAGAAAAAGGCACGTGTGTGGAGGGGTTGTTTATTCAAGCCTAAAAGGAAACATCTTGTTCTGTTGTGGAGTATTTTAGTACATTTTAGCTGAATGAGACTTGCTTTCAAAACCAGGAAACTGCTTTTATAAAAATACAGACAACAGTATTTCAACTTCACTTTCCTTCTGTATTCCGCAGCCCTCAAACTGGTAGCACCAGTATGGATTCACAGAACTTATTGCTATTGCTGAATCTTAGCTTTTTAGTGAGGAAAAAAAAAAAAAAAAATTTGGCATGCTCCCCTCCTCACTCCATACACTCGGGGTTTTATTCATTAGGTCTTTCCCAAACTTGCCTTTCACAGAGTGGGAAAACGTTGTTTGACAATACTTGCCTGTAACACAAGAACCTTAAATGTGTTTTTTTCTCTTTTCCTAAAGATTCGTCTTCCAACTACATCAGACAACTTGAAACAAAAGTGAAACTGCTGGAGGATGACAACAAGCTTCTGTCCCAGGTAGGTTTTTATTTCCTAATATATATTAGTGTGGCCTGGTTCTACGGTTTCCATATGGTTGTGCCTGACTGCCCATTTGAGTGCACAAGGGCTTTTGGTAAACATCCTACCCAAGAAGAACATAATGGTCTTTTCATATTAACCCTCCACAGATAGGATTTGGTTTCCTTTTGTTAAAAACAAAAAAAAAAAAACAGGAAAAAAAGGTGAATCCTCTGTTAGTGACCATATGTGTTTCAGAGATGCATTAATGCATCCCTGCAGATCCTTGATCCTCTGCTGCTCTTGGGGATGCTGTGAGAGTCCAGTGCTGCCTATGGCCTTGCTGTAGGATTTTCTCTTGCTTGCCCATTTACATTGACTTTTATAATTTTGGAAGAGGAGACTGTAATCAAAGGACAGCCTTGGGAATAGTTTTGTGTGGTGCGGGCTCCCAGCTTTTATTTGAGATCTTACTCAAATCTGAACAGGTCTCTCTAAAGTGGCACTTTTTGCTTGCATCTCCCTTTCAAAGTCTATTCCATGTGCCACTGGGCTTTTGATTACTCCTGATGCTTACCTGTCTTTATATAGCAATGTCAAGCAGTGGGAAGAAAACAGTCTTTCTGTCTGGTGTGTCCTCTGGATCCCCTATAAAACACAGCAGTTGGTATAAACAGGGTCAGCTTTGCTGCATTCAGTGAAGCACTATTTAAACCATTGGAAGAGTTACCCTTTTTTCTTGTTCTTTGCATTCTTTCACTGTGTTATATTCTACCCTCCTGGCATTTTAAAGGCTTTTTTCCTATACTTTGCTTCATACTTCAAGCACTGAGTTTCCCAGTAATTTTGTTCCAGATTCTTTTCAATTATAAGGACTGGAAATAAAATAGCCCTTGTAATACTTTTTTTAAATACCTTTTTGCCAGCTTATGCTGTTCTTTGTATTTCACCAAATCTGAAAATAGACTGTTCTAGGATCACACTTCTAAAACATTCCCATTTAAAATAAACAAAGAAAAATAATGAAGAGCTCCATGTGTACTGAAATTTCAGTAAAATAACTTTGACAGATCTTATTTTTTTCTGAAATACACATTTTGATCTGATTGTGAGCTTTTTAAAAAGATTATCCCGTATTTCCAGTGTACTCATTAGCATTGCTTGCCATGAAAAAAAACTCAAAGGGCACCAAAGGGTTAAACCCCAAAAGAGTGCTCAACTCAACAGCTTTGGGGTTGCTTCATATATTAATCAATCGCTAATTTAATTTTAACTCACTCTGTCTTTCTCCCAAACTGTGAGTGAGCTGGTGGCTGGTGGCGGTCGAAACTCTGAGACTTTTTAATTGGAGCTATTGATAGGCAGATGGGCTGCATGTGGACAGTTGGGATGTGCATGGATTTGGGGATGGGCTTGATGTGCCCTTGGCCTAGCTTTGTCCTGCCACATCCAAGCACATTACTCTGTCAGATATGACTTATGAGGTAAAAAAAAAATATATATATATATAATAAAAAAATTGGTAATTAATGGTGGTAATGCAAAGGGGCTGAATAGCTGCCTGAGCTTATTGCGCTGGGAGGATGAAGCCCAGTTAGCTTTGGAGCATGTGGGGCTGCTTCAGGCTCCTGCATCAGCCCTTCACCTCTGTGCTGGCCTGAGTGTGAAGGCTGTGCCTTTTCCTTCATGCACACAACTGTCCTCAGGTGTGTCACCTTTCGGGCTGTGTTCCAACAAACATTTGAATCCAGGAGGGAGAGAAATGACCTTAAAATAGCTGTTTTCTGGAGAAGGCCAGCCACCTCCCCACAAGAAGCAGGCACTGATGCCACCCTGGCTGTGACGTCCTGTGCAGTCTGTGTGTGATGTCTTAATGGCCCTCCAAAAAGACCAGTATCTGATCTATTTTAGATCATGCTCAGGAAATCACTATTTATTGTAAACTGGGACTGAGCTCTCCTTAAGGCAACAGAAGTATTAAAGCTACCATGGTCCTGGTAAACTCCCTGGGAATACTGAGCTGCATCACCTCTGATCTGTCATGCTACACACCCAGGTTTGGAATTTTTTTCTTTCAGTGAGAAAGATTCGGAAAATCTGTATAGATACAAACTGGCATGCATATGTACACGTAGCTCCCAGCACTTTGCCAGAAAAGTATAATCCACTTACTCTATTCTTACTTGCTTTGTCTGATCAGAAAGTGTTTAGCTGTTACCATGCGGATCTTGGGATAAGGCTCTAGTCAAAAAGGATCCTGGCAAACTTCCTTCTGTTTTGAAAGTTGCCAGGTGATCCTGGCCATTTGAACTTTGCAATGCCAAACTGGCTTGTCAACACTGAAGTCACATTTTAACTCAGCTTGGCTTTCTCCCTGGGAGTATTGACTTTGCAATAATATTTGCAGCCTAGTGTCAAGAAGTTCTATCGCCAGCGTGCTGAGGAGCGATGAAACCTGACGTCCTAAGTAACAAACAGTGCCTGTGCATTAAGGGATTAACAAATCAGTGGTGGTTATGGAAGTCTTCCTGGCTTTCTTCCAAGTGCTAAACATAGAGCTGAAATAGTGCTTCATCCAGAGAAACCTGAGAAGGCCGGTGCTGCAAAGGATATTTGCAAGCTTTACAGGAGGATTTATATTCCAGTGGCTGGTGACACAATACCCCTTTGCTCAGGTGCATCCTGAGCGAGATTTGTTGCTTTATCTTCTTTGGCATCTGTGAAGTTATGCTGAGAGGTGGTGCCTTTGTACCTGCTTTTGACGTGGAATCAAGTTGGTGCAGGGGGTCCCAAGCCTACACTTTTTTTCCTGCTTCCCAACATATCCTTCCTCTATAAGCACTTTGGAAGAAAGCCTCAGTGGAGGAGGCAAAAGCTGTCCAGCCCATGTCTGGCAGCTGCTCTGCACTGTGCACGTTACCTGCAGCACAGGTGTGCTGGGATTCACACTTCTGTTTTTCTAGTGACTTATTTGAACAGGTTAATGGAGAGAGCTTTTCTTACTCTTGGGAGATCAAGAAATACCATCTCACAAGCCACACTTTGCAGTGGGAAGATGGTAAATAGATAAGGGATATTATTTATGATAGCCATGTAGAATTTTTTGTTGTTGTTTTGACTTCTTTTACCTTCTAGGGAAGAAGATGTGTATTTCCAGTTGGGAAATTAGCTGGTTCCAATTTTGCTAACCTGGCAGTAGTCATCGCTCTTTCCATTCTCCTTTGAGGAGAAATTACTCCTGTTTTTACTATTTTTTTTTTTGTTTCCTTTGTTTGGTTGTTTTGGTTTTTTTTCTCTTTTCTTTTAAATCAGTTTATGCTGTAACGTTTTGCTGGCATGACCATGTTAGCTAGAAAGTCATACTCTTTCTTGGGTGGCATTGCTGTGCTGGCAGAATCTCTGGCTGCAGTTCTGGCAACACACAGCTTTTGCTGCCCAGGTTTATATTGATTCGGGAGATGCTGTAGCAAATGCCACTACCAGGAAAGACCCCTCAGCCCTGCTCTCCAGTGCTGGTAGGTGTCTGTGGTGTAGCCACAGTGGCAAAAACCCCACAGAGCCAAGCGGGGAGCTCAGTGTCCTGCGGTTGACAGTGTGAGCCTTTCTCACAAGCGTAGATGGTTTCTGGAAGTTTTAGATGAAGTGTCAAGAAGAGTAATGTAATCTCCAAGAAATGTTGGATGTTGGCTTTGGAGAGCTTCACGGGCATCACTTTTATAGTCTCAAATTCTCTAGGGAAGAAGTACACTGAGTTCTGTTATGTGGATGCAGTTAATCTCTGCAACACCAAGTGGAAGTCCTCATTTTCCTGTGTCATTGTGGGAAGTGCTCAGAAGAGCTGGTTTTAACCTTTCTGTAGTGGTATGTGGTTGACTAGGTGAGGTTACCTTCTACATTTTTAAGATATAACCCTTGAGGTGGGAGACCATTGCTTTCCATTCCCCTTTCCATTCAGGCATTCCACTGAGCTGAAAGTGTCCAAGCAGAAAATAGACCCCCTAAACCACCTCTTGCTGACCCTTGAACTAAAAAGCAATTTTTAATTACATGCTTTCCCCCTAAGGTTAGAGAGACCTGTGTTTATGACATTTAGGAACTCCAAAGGTCAATGCATACCTTTTAGAGATAATAACAGTAACAAACTTCTGGCCATTCTTTCACATTTTCATTTTCAGTTCATTCTGGACACTGGCAAGGATTGAGCCCTTTTAACTCAAACTGAAGTTTATAGGCGTTATGGACTCATCACTGGTCTCTCTCGTTATAACTAATTATTGTGTACCATGGGCTGGCCATCGGGACTACGTTTGGTTTGTAGTCACTGCTGAGCTGTGTCTGGTTTTTCCCTCCAGAGCAGGAATACCAGAGGCATTTTTTCATTTCAAAGATGCCCAGGACACATTGCACACCTTTGTTTCAAAAAGCCCAGCTTTGACAAGAGCAGATGTATTGAGCAGGTGAGGCTCTGAGTAACTGGATGTCTGACAGTGAGGTCCTGGTGCATCTTTCAGAGAAAATTTCTGGTCTCCTGGAGAAGAGCGGAAACAAAAAAAATTCCTCTCTGTGGAGTGACAGCTCTTGGGATTTATGAGGAACATAAGAGTATTTAATTGAAATTTCCAAATAGACTTCAGTATCACCAACACTTCACAGCAGTTCAGTATCTGCCTGATAGCTAACTGGGATTTAGAGTGTCCTTGGAAGATCTTCAGAGCATCCCTAGAAGTTCTTGAAAGCTGTGCTTAGTCTTGCTTTTAAGAAACTACATGCTTAGCCTGAGTTAAAAGAAAGCTGCATCTGTACAGATAGTAAAATGAGAGTAGGCAATGCCTGTAAATACTGCTATTAAAACAGAGCTGAAGTGTTTGAGCCAGGAGCTTCCATGGTCAGGGCATCTGCAGGCTGCCTCAGTTCTTAGGCAAATGGCACAACCATGCACCCAGCAGGCAGTTTCTAGCATATAGTTCTGAAAACAAGGGGGAAAAATCTGGACGGCAGGTTTGATAAGTCTTATAATTGTTAGAACTGCAATGAACAAACATGTAAATGCCATTCAGTGGAGAGCCTGATCTCTTCCCGAGGAGCAGAGGATGGAGGAGAAAAAGAAATTGCCCTCAGTGTGCTGGCTGGCTCCAGGAAAGTCAGATTGCAATTTCCTATGTTGTTTTATTATCAGTTGCTTTTGTGCCAAGTCTGCCATTAACAGTTCCTGCTTGTGGAGTTGCTTTTTGGCTCTCAGAGTCGCTGTAAGGTCTTAAACTTTGAGCCACCTCAGTGAATTGGCTCTGGAGGTTTGTTGTGAGGCAATGGCTAGCACGAGAACTATTGCCCACACTCACCATGATGGGAACAAAATTACAAACCTGTCTAATTTCCCCAAAGTCTACCTACTGTTTTTGTGTGAGCAGGATAAGTACAATTGCTTTAATTTAAGGTCTCACAAGGGAAATTGGAATTTTTTTTATTTTTTTTTTGTAATACAAAGCAACTCAGACATGAAAGCTTTCCAGGCAGTTGGTCTCCATTTAAATTCAGAATACTAAAGGGGATGTGCCCTCACTTACTATATTACCTTTTTAAGGCAGTGTTTAAATGTTTAGCTGGATATTAACTTTAAGTAATAAAAAAGATCTATGCTTGGGGCCACATAAAAATATTTCTTTCAAGTCAATGGTGAGAATTCCTACAGGACTGCATGCATTTTGGGGAACAGCTCTAGCAGAACCAGATTTTCATGAGACCTCCTCTCGTGAGACTTTTCATGAGACCACTTTAAAAACTTTGGTTTAAGCCTCTAATTGCATTGCATAGATGCATAAGTGCAAAAGATGTTAACAGAATCCCTCAAGTGTTGCTTCCTTAGCTGTGCCAGTAGAATCAAGAAAACGTAGTATGCAAAACCAATCGATGTCCAAGTGTTCTTTATTTCACCTCCTTCTTTTATGAATTAAAATGGCAAGACTGGTCTGACCAATTTGCTATTCAATAAGTTGCCTTGAGATGTAAGTAAACAATATGTACTTACTGAATGTTTTTGCTCTCCAAATAAGAGATGTACAGTTTTATAAGAGCAGTTCAGAGATGTCTCAGACATGCATCCAAAATACCTTCAAGCTCTTTAAGACAGTGGAGTTCCTTCTGCTGACTTTGAACATCAGGGTCTTGGGCTGCTGCCTACCAAGCTAAATATTCTCTTGGTATTCACCTTGCATTCATACATATCTGATATGCATGATCTGTGACAGAAATGAGCTTTTGCAACTTGTAATGAAATCTGGATGGTGTGCTGTGTGTTCTGGGGTTGTCGCCTGTGCTATCCAGGGATTTTATGAGAATATAAATAGAGTTCCCTAAAAACCTAGGAAATATAATTCAAGATCTGGATCCAGAAATTGATTAAGAGATAGACAGACATACTCAGCTGATTGAGTCTTACAAATTTGAGACAATCCTCTAATTTCTTGTAACTTAACTCAAATTTTTGAAGGACTGGCGCTGAATTTCTGTGTACAAGTGTGTATGAGATGCACACACTGCAAAGCTCTGCCATGCCCCATTTGTTTCTGTTGTGGATAAGCAAGAACATTGGGTTTAATGAGGCTCAGTTTAACCTCCAGCTGTGAAATACAGGATTAGTCATATCATGTGTTTAACCAGCTCTGTAATAATTTCACTAGATTCCACTTTTTTCTCTGTATGAGGACAGGGCCAGGGAAAAAGCTCTTAATTGAAGTTTAGATCAGGCTAGAAGAAGCAGCTTTTTGTGTCTTTGTAACATGTAGAGAAGTTCAAAAAAACACAGAGTCTCAGTGACTGAGAAGGACTGAAAAATGTCTTCAGGGGGGAAAAACTAAGCAATAACTGCAGAGGCTTAAAATCAGATTTTTGCAATGAGTTAAATGCCAAATTCAAACTCAGTGTCTGATATCTGAAAACAACTTGAGGAAGTACGGGTAGGATGTTAATCATTCATTGCTTTGGAAAAAAAAAGGTCTTTACCCAAAACTGTAAGTTTGTGACAAGATTTTCAGTTTTGTTTTGGTTTTCATGAAGCCAAAAATGCAAATCTAAATCTTTATAGGAGAGTTTTAAAGAATATTCAAACCATCTCATAGACATTGAGACTGGTTGTAACTGATTCTCTAAGTTTGAGCCCTGGTTCAGCAGAGGGCTTTGAACACTTGAGTGGTCCCCCAGAAGAAAGGGACTTGAGTGCCCATCCTGCCCTGAGTACTGTTTGAGAGAAGAGAGAAAGTCAGCAGAGCTCTTGGTCAGCTGGTGCCCAACATTAGTTAAAGCCTGCAAGAGACCTTTGTTGATTTATCGGGAGAGAATTCAGGTCTTTATTTTCCTCAACCCCAGCTCCGTTAATCTGTGGGATGTGGGAAGTGCCTTAAAAGCATCCCAGCGGACTTGCTGTGGCTGAGCTTTTTTAAAGAGGTGCAGTGATTCCCTTTGGCCTCGTTCCCTTCCCTGGAGTACAGTTGACAGGAGAAAATGAAAGGTGACTCCAGAGGGATGGTCCAGTGCGTTTGTTCCAGTGTTTAATACTATATCCAGATCTACACCTACTTGCCTGGAGGCACTGGGGCAGCATTCCTTAGCTCCTCCACTAGCATCCCTAATAAGGACACGAATTTTGGTTCTAATGAGCCACGAATGGGCTCTATTAGGCTGTGACTCTGAAACTCATGACATGCAAACCACAGACCAGACTAGGGCTACCCCAAATGTTAATGGTTATAGCTCTGTTTGGCTTTGTTAACTATTGAGCTGCATTTCTATTTGGGTTATAGGCTGTGATACATGAATCTTTCAGCTGTGCCAGCTCGCATTTCCTCTTGAGCAAAGCCTGCCAGTTGTGTGATTATAATTATATACTGCAATTTGGTTTGAACTGATTATCTGAGTCTCTCGTGAGTTATGGGTTTGATCTTTCTCTGCAGATTAAAACAAGAGGACAAAAATACAATATTGAGAGTGTACTAAAGTTCCCTACCTCAGTTGCTACAGTGAACAGAAAGATTTGAAACTTGCACTGCTTTTATTGTCTGTACCCCACTGAGATACTAATAAAAGTATTTTTCCAAGAGTGATTTTACATGGTAAAATCTGCTAAGTCTCTTACTGACTGTCTCCTGCCTTTCTCAAAGTTGTTAACTCCCCCCATCAGACAGAATTTCAGCTGTTGCCAATGCAACCAGATAAAATCTGGTTGCCCCTTCAGCTTGTATGAATGCAGCTCATGATGGGAGGGGGAAGTTAGAGCAAAAGCAGACGTGGGGATTCTCATCCCTGTGTTACATTTGCAAATGGTTGAGATCCAGCCATGGCACAGTGTCCACCTGCATACTTACAGCTCCCTGTGCTGCTGCTGTCCAAGGGCTGTGCACCTCATTCTCAGGGTCGCACCATTTTCAATTCCACATGAACTACTGAAAATGGCTTTACTAATGGAAGTGGCTAAGGGTGTGCTTGTGACCTCCTGTCTGAATACTGGAGAGGGAACCAGGAGAGTAGGTGTCTTGACAGACCTTTATGCTCTAAAGCCTTTGTCACCAGTTCAGGAGTGATCCCTGGATGTGATGCATGTACAACAAGGATATGAACCAGTGCAAAGGAATTTAATCTCTCCTGTTACAGAAGGCTCATATTATTACATGACATGGAAGATGTTAAATAGTTTTAATCTCATTCTTTAGGGTTTTTTTCTTATTTGCAGAGTTCTTTCAAAATCAAATATGTTGATTTTTTTATTGCACTCTCATGTATGTAATTTCCAACTTGCCAGATAAATGCTATTGAAGCTAATGGGACTCTTCACATATACTTAAAGTCAGATAAATGCTTTGCTGAGCTTATTTTTGCTTGAATATGTCTTGTAGTGATAACTGCAATTACTGAACCTTAATTCAATTATTAGCTAGCTTCACACAGGTAAATTGCCCATCCCTCAGGTTCCTGGTGCATGAGACACTAAAACATGGATTCATGAGATAAAGAGGAAACGTTTCTGCAAGGTGGTGAGGTAGGGAATATTCTTTGGGGCACAAGGCTGCCTGGAAGGGCCGCTTGTGTGCGTTGTTGCAGTCAAAAGAAGCAGGGGTCATTGACCTAATGCCCATATGAGAACTGCAAGGCAGGTGCTTTGCATCATCTCCAGGTTATTTGAGATGTGTTTCTGCTTTGCTTTGCCTCAACAATTATCACTGCTCTGCTGGACTGACTGAGGCTACCCTGGGCTGAGTCATTCTTACAGTTTCTGATAGTGCCATTGAACTCTGCAAGCATGGTAAAATACCTGTAGTTGTGAGGAAGAGTAAGGTGATCAAGCTTTATTAACTGTTTGTGAGGTCACCACGCTCTGAATCTGGGTAGTAAGATGTTAATATTTGTGCAGATAATAATGGATTCTGCAAGACTTCATTCACAAATGTAGGAAAAGGGGCTGAAGGTCAAATAATAATATTACCTTATCGAGTGCTGCATGTAAGACCAGCTCATTTTGGTCATCTGTGGTAAAGAAACAGGGTTTTTTCCAAGATGATAAAGTAACTCTTTTCTGTTAAGTTTCCAAGTGTATAATATTCTTCTGTTCCCCTCTAGCTGGCTGACTGCAACAGCTTGCCATGAAATTTCAGTAAAGTAGAGAGGACTAATGCATCCATGAATGACTTCTGAATCTGGGGGCTACCTTTTAATACTGCTGCTGGTTGTTTGGGGCTCTGATTGCTTGTTCTTTCACATGCTAATGTTGGTGATTTCCATTTTTTAATAATCTGAATGTATTAAATATGCCACTAATTTATTTTTATTTCCCCCTGTACTTGTGCAAAAGACATCAGTTAGTAATATCTGAGTTTTGGCCAACTTCAAAGCCATTTGCCTACCTGAAGAGAAGTTGGCACTTTCAGCTAAATTGCTGCTGGAAATAACAGGAAAAGGTTTTGAGCTAAACCTTCCATTTAATTACCTAGTTGCAAACAATGGGTTGTTGAGTGTCAAAACCAAGCCAGTTTCAATTACTGGAACAATTATGGTTTAGGGAATTGTTGCTGGTAGGTGTAAGAATTTGTATTACAGTGACAGGCAAGTAATCCAGGTAATGGACACTACAGGAGTCCATAAAGATGAAGGCAGCCTGACATAGTGAGCTGAAATAAAACCTTCCTTTTTTCCCCCCTTCATAAATGTATATAATCAAAAGCAAAGGTCTCCACAGAGTTTCCATCTAACATTCAAGATTTATGGGGTGAAATTAGAATTTGAAGTAAGAATGATTTTTTTTTTCATATGAACTTTTTTTTCCCCCTTACTTAGAGAATTGCCCAAATCATAAGCCCAAATTATTATGGGCTTCCATGGTCAGGGTGCAATGCCCTTGCCCTATTGCTAAGGACCAGCTTCACTCTGATGTTTAAATGATGGCTGAAAGGAAATCCTGTGCTTGGTAAAGGGGAGGTAACCACTAGAAAATGGAAATTGCCTGTCTGTTAGAGGGCTGGGTGATGGTGTGACAAAATCACTTGTCCAAAGAAAGTCTTCTGAACTGATGTCAATAAGGTTATCTTCTCTTGTCAGTATTGAGTTCCTCACAGTATTCCTTTCCATCTAGATGCATTTCATGATTTTACATAGTTTCTTCTAAAGTTATGTTGAAAAGCAGATATAATATTAATACATTTAAGTGGTACCGTGTGTAATCTGCTGTCTCTTGAGCTTAGTACAAGTGGGTCTGCCTTGTATGAAGACGAAGCTGATTATTATAAACCCTCTGAAATGACAGCCCTTTGGGAAGTCTGCTGTCAGTGACTCATGTGTGCTTGATTCTCCTCTGCATTCAGGACACATTTTGCCATTCCTTTATAAAGAGATTCCCCAGAGGTAAACAAAAAAGGGCTTTGGAGGACTCTTGGCCTTCGAATTGGCGCTTTGTTCTGCGTTGTTTTTTTTTTTTTTTTTTTGTTGTTTTGTTTTTTTTTTTTTTTTGTTTTTTTTAAATGACATGTGGACAAGGAGAGAAAGCTTTCACAATGCAGGAAGTTATAGTGAGTTACAAAGAGGTGAATAGAGCAGCATCTCAGGTAGGGAGCTGTAGTCTCCAGGTGACACCAGGCCTGTCCCGCCTTGCTGCTGCCATGCAGTAGAATGATGCAGGTCTCTAGCAGCTCTTTTTCACATCTACCAAGGTTCCTTGGATATGCTCAGGCATGGGATGCCCATGTTTAGACTCCCAAATTGATCCCAGATGACCTCATAGCCCGTGGGGAGAAGGGAAACTGTGACCCTTTGTGGTGGCTTTAATATTTCCACAGGGCGCAGGGTCAAACTAATAATTTATGATTAAATATTCTTTTTAACCTCTTTTCAGTCTTCATCTGTTACAACTTATGCGAAGGGAGAAAGTAGTGTTTTCAATTAAAGGCTGCTTATGTAACAACCCCATTTTGAATGCTAATTTATGAATTGCTGGAACCTGACAGTGCTGCTTTTTAATTTTCCTCGGTCACTTCAGCATGTAAGTCTGATTGAAATAATTTTTTGCTAATCTCTTTCATAAATGCTGAGAACTTTCTGTCAAGTAAATTTCTGTTTTTTCTGTATTTAATTTCGGTTAAGAACAGTCCATTTTGTTAGATCAAAGTATTTCAGAATTAAATCTGTTTCTTTTTCCTCCCATCTAGCAGAAGTAACACTGAAGGGTAACAGAAAAGATAATTTGTCTAACTGGTCTCTAAGTTTTCAACACTTTATCTTCACAGTTGGCTCAACATGGCCACAGCACTGATCTGACTTTACTGGGCAGAAACAGAAAGGAAAATAAATGTTTCTTTATAGTACTTTGACCTTAAAATACTGCAAACACCATCCATCTTCTTGTGTTATTTGTGTTATTTTTCAATTGAATCACTCAGCACAGCAGGTCAAAAAGTCAGAGGCCACTGTTTCTTCTCCCTGCTAGCAGGAGAGAAAGCTTTGATAGGAACAAGTGTTTGCTGTTGTTTTGTTTCTTTGTTTTGCCTTTTTTTTAAAAAAAATAATAATTTTAGGCTTTGGAAAGCACCAAGACTTTAATTTCTGTCTCTAGTGTTTAAAATTATACATTATTTTTTATGGAAACCACCACTTTTCACTCATCAAATTGCTTCTGTAATCAAATTGCTTCTGTTTTCTAGGCAGAAAAAAATTTTGAGTTTGCAGTCTATTTTTGCTAAAAACTTTATTTGTTGGTTCTTTTATTTTCTCACTGATATGAGTAGGCCAAATTCCCTTCCCAAATGGAAGGGACATGTCTATGTCCGTTTCTTTGATAATGGGTGGACAAAGATCTCAGACTTTGGTCTGCGAACAGTATTTTCTGGGGTCACTCTAAGTTCTGCCTAGTTAAAAAATTTAGCAATAAATGTCATATGGTATTGAAGAGTGATTTCGTTGGGGTGACCACTGCAGAGCTGTCAGTGTGTAGCACAGGTTTGCACTGCAGGAAAAGTTGTTGGGTTTGCAGTGTTGTCCTCACACTCATCAGCCAAAAAAGGGAGGCAACACCATGTAGAGTAGTGCTGAGTTAGACTGAGGTGAGATCTTGCACTTTTGTACTGCTGTGAAAGTCAGGGTGGGTTTGTTTTGTTTTGTTTAACTTTTGGATGAAACTAGTATTTAAAAAAAAATCACAAAAAAGAGCAAGAGCCACTCAGGAGTAGTCAATGGCCAGTTGTTGGCATTTGCTGGGGACAAGTGTATTTCAGGTTACGCAAGTAGTAAATTTGATCAGGTTAAGTAAAGACTGGCTATGAGTCTCCTCAGCTCTCTCTTGGTCTCCTTTGCTGTCTCCCTTCCTCTCTCTCTGCTCCTCATCTTAGGAAACATTTCCAATAAAAGTTTAATGAAAACGGCATGCTCCCAAGGAGTTTTAGTTCAGATGAAAATGATTTTGCTGATAAATTCCTTGAAACTCCAGAAATGTGAAGTGATTTTACCTGAAGGATAATCTATTGTAGTCATGTTGCCCATTAGCTGGCAACATAATCTCCAGAAATGATGATGAGCAGAGATGATCAGGGATTGTACTTTTTTAAAATGCCTTTCTGGCTAGAAAAGCAATTTGGGATCCACTTACATCTCAGTAATGAATATTGGGTGAGGTAATAAGAGATTTCATTTTGTGAGTGAATTGACAATGCAAATATCAAGATTTTTAATTTAGGTTTAAGTGGAGTAATGGCTACTCATTCTGATGCATCATTAGTCCTATTGCTTTTTAATGAGGGATTCACTTTCTTTTCTTGGTTAGCTCTAACACTGATAGCAAAGCCCAAGGAATGTATAAATGTTTAGGGAGGTCTGTTGAATATGTGTCACTGCACTATTTTAGTTTTAAAAAGGAAGAAAAAGCAGTTTTCATTCTATGGTGAAGAAATACACATTTTCTTTTAATGCAAGGAAGGTAAATAGTGCAGAATTGTGATTGGTAGCCTGTTGTAAAAAACTCAAACAAGTAAACTACCCAAACAATTAGACTAAGATACATTTTGACATAACATCTACAAAATATAGAAGGAAAATTGCTTTGAGTGGACTGCTTATGAGGGGCTGGCTTCATGACAGATAGTGCGAGGAAAAAGTATTAGTCTGACCACGTCCAACATGGATGTCTTATAAATAATGGCAGGTGAAGATTCTTTTTGCCCTAGCAAACCCACCCGATGCCCCAAACACCTTGTTCCCCTTCTGGGTAGATCTCTGTTCAGCATTTTTATTTCTTAGATGTATTTTCTTTTTCTTGTCCTATTTTTTTTTTCTCTTTTTCACTTCTGTTCTTTAATTAAGAGCTTGTTCTGATGTTCATTGAACTCAGTGGGAATCTTTCCATCAAATTGAATGCATTAGGTCAGATTCATATTCAGCAGCCACTGAAACAACCTAACAATAGTTTTGTCACACACTAGTGCACTGTCTTAAATGGGATTTGCTTTAAAAAAGCAATAGAACTAATCCATTATAAACACTTGTTAGAGCAGAGTTTTGACTGTATCTGTGTATTTACCAACACAATTTCAACCAATTTAAGCCAAATTGAAATTAATGCAGATTTTTGCTTTAGGCAGGAGCATAGGGCAGTTAATTAAATCAATTTAAGCTAGCGTGTTTTTAACCACAGCAGTGTAATATTGCATGTTGGTTAGGCTTGGGTTTGGTTGCCTTGCTTCCTTTGGTGGGCAAAGCAATTGGACTTTTTATGACAAGCTGTAGTGTGATGTAACAAACACATGGTGCATTGAATGTAGACCAACCCACTCAGATCTAGGGGCAAGAGAGCAAGTTTCTGGGATGCAAACAAGCATTTACCAAATCTTTCTTTCTCAGGCGTGTTTCTACATTCCTGCTGCCCCATAAGCATGTGGCATCTTGCAGGTCTCAGTGTGGCTTGCAAAAGCCTGAGCAATCCAGAGCCTCTAAACACTGTCAAGGCCTCACATGCCCTTCTGGAGCAGAACTGTTGAGGAAATCTGCAACCTTTGGGGTCCCCATCACAGAGCTACAACCTCGCATTTTTGCTCTGCTGTTTTATTCTGCTTTTCCCTTGTCCATGCAAGTGCCCCTTCATCACGGATGTCAGAGAAGGGTGCATGAGCTCCTGCACTGACAGCCTAAAGGAGTGGGGAGTGGAGTGTCAGAGCCTCTCCAGGAGGTTGCTGTGTCCCCATGCACACACAGTAGTGAAGAAGAGGTTGCACACAGCGGAGCAGTGAAAGCAAACCAGGCAAGGTAAATTCCTTTCAGGATAACCACCAAGAGACATCACATGTCTGGGACACTGCCAGTAAACCAAGAATCTTCTCATCATCTTCCTTTGTGACCTGCTAACCTTCCTTTGAAATACCTCCCAGGAACAGGGGTGGAAACTAGGTTTTTCAGCAGTCACTTTTCAGCTTCAGAAGGAGTTATCTCCTTCAGATCTCTCTTTGACTCTCTATTGTGAAACGTGAAAGAAATATAGGCCAGATTTTCTCAGATACCACTTTCTAAATTCAGGGGAATCCCAGACATCCGATATGCTGAAGTCATTCTGTATCACTTGGTTCCCTGTGAGACACAGCAGTTCCCAGCAGATTGAGTGATACAGGACCAGCATCCATTTCTCATGATGGCTTTTTTGAAAACTCTTCTCTTCACAGTTTATAAAAGGAAAGCTGATAGGGTGAGGACTCCATAATGGTTGTGAAAGCACTAGGTCACTGAAGATATTTTAACCTAAGAAAACAGCATTTTGAAATAAAACCAAAACTGGAAGTGTCCTCAAACAGGCCATGTAGCTACAAGAAAATGTTTCTGACACTGATAAAAAATGATGTATCCACTCTGAGTGCAGCAATTCTTCTCTCAGAGCAGAAAATGGAAATGAACTTTCAGTATTTCCAGAGATCTGTGCACAGCCACAGTCCCCAAAGTCTAGGTTATGGTCAGGCATTTGGGTTACTGAGGGGGTTTTATATACAATTGAGCTGATTTATGAGATTTCCTTTTAAATTTTATTGCACCAATGATTTTTCTTTGGTTCTTTTGAAGTAGAAAACATAATTTCTGCAGCAAATGCAAGTTGAAAGTCTTAATGGAGCATAAAAATCTGAAAGGTCATGATTTTTTAGCTTTAAAATAGAGGTCAGTGCACTACTTGATACTCTTAAAAAATATGAAAAGTTATGAGGATGTTTATTGCTAATAAAGAAAAAAATCTTCTCCCAGATCTTTGATTTTGGCTACTTGTGTATTGACTTTTTGTGAGTGTACTTTTATAAATGAGAAATTCTTCTCATTCTAGGACCATCACATTTCAAAATCACTGAGAGGCCTAATAACACAATGCAGAAACTTTTTCCCAGGGAGATTATTCAGTCCTCCTAACACCCAGTTCTGCTTCTCCCTTTGAGTGCAGACTGTTGATTGCATTTATCTGGTTTCTAGAGTCATATAGACAGCCTTTATTTGTTTGACTTTGTTTAAGACCTGTGTGTGCAGACAAATTTTTAACCAAATAAGAAACAGTCCCAGTCAATGTCAGTAGCTTAGGTGAAGCATAGTGGCACTGTTTACAAACTCTCAATCTAGGAAATGTCTCCTGGTGTATTTATTTTTCTGATTTTGATTTAATCTGAAGTCTTAAAAGTATTTTTTATATACATCTCAAATGTTTTTAATGAACATGTAGGAACTTAGGTAAAACAAAAATGCATTCCTGCTGTATCAATGGAGTAGACCTTGACCAGTTCACCTCCAACTGCTTACAGGTGTTTTCTCCAGATCAGGACGTGGAAAAAGCATTTTGTTTCTTACAATGTTTACTGTCACTGTTGTTGCAGGGAGAAGTAATGAGAACAGCTCAGGGGACAGAAGTGGTCATGGGAAAAGCCAGGACAACAGTAGGGGCACAACTTTCCTTCTTCTCATTGATACAGACTGTCATGTTTTCTGTCCTTGTCTTTGCAGCAGTCCAGCACGGGGGACCTGAGGACTCTGAGGAAAGGACTGTCCCCGTACCACTCTGAGTCACAGCTCTCATCACTGCCACAGTATCAAGATGCCCTGCAAAATGTAAGAAACCTTTCCTTACCTATATAGACAGAGCCAGGGATTTTCCTGAAAGTGGGCATGGCTGGAAGGAGGCATGTGAAGATTATGGGGAAGGTCTCCCAGGTGAGAGTTCACCCCAAAACTGGTGGTGCAAATATGCAGCTAAAACCTGCAGCTGTTCAGAGGATGGGGAGCCCCTGGAACATTGATCTTTACCTGATTTTGGATCATTAACTTCCCAGCATAGGTTTTCAGTCAGCTGACAGTCACTGTTGTGCATCTTTTAAAGCTATGGTGAGTCTTGTTATACCTGCAACTGCTTCTTTGTAAATGCCCTGTGCCTGCAGTAAAAATGCTGGTTGTGGATGAAGCTTGCCAGGTGTCTGGCAGTGCATGTTCAGGGTTACTTAAGCAAATAAGTTCTTAGGTTTTTCTGTATCACAGATGAGGTTTATGTTTCCTATGATCTGCTAGCATTGCTTCTTCTCCAACAACAGACAAATCTTGATTAAAGCCTGTTGCAGCAAATGGATACTGTGCTGCTGTGCCTGCACCCATGTGCCAGGCATGGCTGAGAATCTCAAGCTCTGACAGATGATTGCCTTCCAGATGTTTCCTTCACTTCTGTGGCATCTACATTTGCTTGGTGACATTGTTTTCAAGCTTGCAGGAAGAGCATAGAGGCAGTCGGAGGGTCCTGCTGAGAGTGGGTTGTGAGTGTTGTGAATGTGAGCAGAAGCCTGATGGCAGCACAGCTAGGGAACCTCCCTGTCCCATGTCTAGGGCTCTGGTCAGCAGAGCAGCAGGTATTGTAGAATCAGTTATATATTGGCTGCTTGATTGGGTAAAAGTAATTCTGTAGTTTTAGTGTACCTATTAGAGTTGTAAAGAAGGGTGCAATAATAATAATAATAATTTAAGGAAGTGTGCATACATAAAACTCCACTAAGAAAGCAGATCCCCTTTCTATCCCTGCTGAACTGCAGGATGGATGGAGATGCTTCAAACAAATTTCTAACTTTGTGCCCCATGTATAAAGACAGGAGACTTTATAGGGAGTGCAGAGAGACATGAATCTGGAGAAGTTTGTCTGGCTGTGCCAGCCTTATGGTTTTGGGGATTTTGCTTCTCTTCTGCTCAGGCTTTTGATCCCCAGCTTTGTTACAGGTGGGCAATGCTCAGTCAACCTGTGCTAGTTGCCCCAAGAAGTGCTGCTACACACACATGTATCATCAGTCAGGCTGGGATATAGCCAGCAGCTCTCTGCAGAGGAGCTGTGCTGGGACTGGGAGCTGGCAGGAGAGTTCTCTGCCTAAGCATCAGCCCCCACAGCTCACCAGGGCTGTGTGAGGGCTGGCGGCAGATGGTGCTGCCTGCTGGAGCCCTTCCTGACCACTTGTCCCTATTTTCTCTCCTTCCTCAAGGAAGAGGTGGCACCTGGCATTTATGGAGAGGCCTGGGTGCTGTGTGACACTCACCTTCATCTGTCACCCTGGCTGTGTTCTGCCTTTTTTGGGGGAAGATGATAGAGAAAAAAACAAAACCAACTTTGGATCCAAACCCACATCCTCTGGGATACTAACATACCATTTATTTACTTATTCCTATCCAAATCCTTTTGGTTTGTGGCTTGACATGATGTAGTGTTTTTGTGACAAAGGATAACAATCACAGATTCGTGCAGATGTCATTGAGTGTCTTGGGCATCTCCTAGAAGTGGATATTTAGACATACCTGAGTTCCTCTGCAGCTTTTTTTTTTTTATTGACAGCAGGCATGAGTTTGTGAGAAATAATTCCTCTTCGTGCCTGCATAAGCTTCACGCGGGTGAGTGATGGACAGTTGGTGTCGGCTTCAAAGCTGTCACATCTGTTCAGGGTTTCATCATTGTCACTGCCTGTGCAACTCTTTGGGGAAGTTCCTCAGAACATCCCTCACTGTCACACAGTTTACAAGCAGGCATCACTCCAACTCTCCATGGCCTTGATGTACCTCAGTTAATGATACATTTCGGTGTTTCTAATGAATCCTGGGTCATGAATACGAGTGCATGAGATGCAGAATCAATAGACACTCAGTTGCAGTCTGTGCGCTGTGCATCATGCACGTGGTGAATTGTAGGTTTGCTCTGTAGTCTGCAGTGGTTACTAAATATCCAGGAAAAGCAGTCCTGGGGGTTAGTTCTGACCTACAAGACCCTGGCCTTTGAAAGGGAAGGTGTGATATGTATGTTAGCTTGAACTGATAACAGACTGGTCAGTCTTCCCAGGCCTGGAAACTGCAATCTAGAGTGATTTCTCGGTGTACCTGAGGCTTCCTGTGTCCTTTGGGAGTTGAGAGTGATTTCCTCTGGCTTGAATTCATGAGAGGAAATGGCAACAAGTTCCCTGAGGGACGTGCTATTTCCCTGGGATGAGAAAGGCAGGCTCCAGAGCAAGCTGGCTAGGCTAGACTTTTCTCATTGCCAGCAGCCTCCAGACCTGCTCAGTCTCAAGTGAGACAATGTCCCAGCCATGAGAGCTATCTTTGAGGTACCTGTAAGCACTGCACTGCCGAGGACTCAGTGGCCAGCCTGGCGTCTGGGTGTCATGGTTTAACCCCAGCCGGTAACTAAACCTCACACAGCTGCTTGCACACTCCTGCCACACCTCTGTAGCACAGCCAAGGATGAATGTGGTGGCTGAGACATGGCCTAGATCTTGCACTGCTGTCTTTTCTTTGGCCTCTTTGTGGGTGCTCTGAATGCCCATGTGGACACAAGGACCATACAGACCTTTATTTACCTGCCTGCTGTCCTGTGGCTGTGCCACAGACACATCTCAGTGTCCAGGCATGGGAAGGTGACCTGGGGGCTGCTTGTGTTCCTATGGCTGGATGTACCTTCACATTGAGAATCTCCTAAGGCAGCTGCCTGGAGGAATCATTTATCCACATTGGCATAAAACACCATTAAATGTGAACCAGCTTGTTACTAGCAGTTGGAGCTAGCGTGGCTGGCTTAGACTTAAAATGTGCTAGCAGTGTTCATGTGATTTGTAATGGGAATCCTGCCTTTGGTGAATGTTACTGTAGAGATTGTAGTGGAGATACTGAGGGTAAGTATGGATGGAGCGTGGGTGGAAAAGTGCGTGTGAAAACATCAGCAGGAATTCTAGAGCGAGGAATACTTTGGCCTGTGCTGATGGCCAAAGACATGACTGACAGCAAACAAATGGGTAAACACCATAGGATGTGTGGTTTGTGTCAGGACCAGGAGGTCTGTGCTGTGATAAGGCCACAGCACAGATGGCTCATCCCTAGAAGACTTGTTCCCTGATAATGGGAGCAATGTTCCATCATGATGTGCCATTATTCTTCCTGTGCTTCCAAGAGGAAGGATTAGATAAGATGCCCAAAATTATGAAAAGGAGGCAGCAGGCAGCAGCTTTCCTAGGGTTTATGGAGGGTGAGTAAGCAAGATGCTGAGATAAAGATCAGCCGGTAATAACCACTGACTCCTAAAGCATGTGAAAAATGTGTCCCAGAACCCAGTTCTTTGCTGTCAATGAGGGATCCCAAAGCTGTCATTAGGACTTGCTAGTGGGTGTCCCTCATCCTATGTCACGCACAGTGACCCTGACTACCTTTTGGTGAATGTGTGAGCGTGAATTTGTAGCTGTGCAGGTGTGAGTGACATGATAGGTTAAAATAATCATTACCTTCCCCTTTACTTTTTGTACTGCATTTGTAGTGTTCCCTTGCTGAGGAGAAGGAGGTCCTAGCAGTTTCCTGCCTGGATGCAGGAGGACATGTCTGCAGGTGCTATAGGTGGTGGCTGGAGAAAAAGATCTGTGCTTATCCATGGTCTGGAGCTGGGAGTCCCTGAGGAAAATACCTACAGAAAAACTCTGTGAAAGCTGAGAAAAGCTCTCTCTTTTTGAGAAGGCAATGGTGATGGTGCCAATACCCAGCCTTTGTGTATGTCTCTGAGGACTACAATAAGTATCTGGATAAAACTGAGATTTCCATTAGGGTGTTCAAAGCTGCATCTCTCAGGAGTCTGGTATAGACTACAAGCCAGACTGGGGAGTTACAATTTCTTTTTACTCCCTAAACCTGCTCTGAAAATAACAAGGTCCATAGGAAAATGCAAGGAAGCAGAAGTGTGGTTATGTAGTGGAGAGTGCTCAGTTGAGAGGGCTGCTGAGTGTCTGACTTTCTGGCACTGTCTCTGATTGTATTTTTCTCCAGTGTCCATTTCATGCAAGATGTAAAGCCTGGGAGACACCTCTGGCTGCCTGGCTGCAGCAGCAGCTTCCCTTGATTCCCACCATGCTATCACAACCAGACATGTTCTGTAGCTCTGCTTTGTGGAGATACTTGGGGGAGGTGTGTTTCATTTTGCCAGATGGCACACATGCTATTACAGAAACAAACCCAAATGTTTGTGGTCTGTAGGTGTAAAGAGAAGCCATTAGATGGGTGGGAAGGGATGATGAGGGCTGAAGTGCTAGCTGTCTGCTGAGCCTGCAAGAGCGGTGATACAAGGACACATAGTAGCTAAACCCCAGCCCCAATGACTGTCCTTGTCTCTTCCTTTTGGCTGGAAAGATGATGGTCTCCATCCTCTTCAATGCAAGGGGTAAGGCAGAAGAAAAGCAAAGAGGTAACTCGGTGTCTCTCCCTCAGTTCCCTGCAGAGGAAGGACCAAGCTGGCTCCTGCATGAACCTGGTATAGGCAAGAAGGCTCTGGCCAAAGCCTGGTCTTGGGTCTTACTGGGGAACCCAGAGCAAGTCTTCTAGTCCTTCCTCAGCCTTCATGGGAGTAAATCTGTTCCTCTCAAGGAGAAGAACTAAATCAACTTCTTAAAGCCAACCTGTCTTTTAAAATGAAGTTTGAAACACCAAGAGACCACCACCACACTGTTCCCATTGTAGTGTCCTGGAGATGCACCCAGAAGAGCCTTGATGCCCCTTCAGAGTCACCCAGTGCACTGAGGACCTTAGCAGGGCCTCAAGATGTCCCTGACCAGCACAGCACAGCAACCCTACCACTGTCAGCAAGGAGCCCCCAGCAGTGCCGCACAAAGTCCCCGGGCATGGGGATCCCTGGGCTGCATAGTACCTCTGACATCCCCACAACTGTCTTTGCATCTTCAGCATTTCATTGTGGTCTCTAAAAATGCCTTCAGCCCCTTCTGTTGCTCCACCAAGCCCATCCTGTGCAGTGCTGTGATGGTCTCCGTGCCTTCTCCTATCCCTGTGTCCCATCCCCCTGGCTGTCAGGTGAGCCGAGCATTGCCAGTGTGCATCAAAGGATGACCCCAAGCTCATTTCTCACCTTTCCACAGCAGTGATGGCCATGGTCTGTTTTTAGGCAGGGGGAAACAATGATTGAAGAACGAGGCAGCAGCTCCTTCCCACCAGCTTCACTGGTACCACCAGGATGCTATTGAGCAGACAAAGAGAGAAATTCAAGGCAGCTGGTTTGCTGCTGCAGCAACAGTGGCTATAGAAGGGGAAGTAAAAGGAAAGGTTTGTCAGGATTTGCAGCTCAGGAAGTGCTATTGTGAAGCTTCAGAGTGTATTACCAGCAGCTGAGAACAAGCCTATCCATTTCTGAAGGCATCTGCCCTTCATCAGCTGTTATTGCAGAGGCTCTGAGCAGCACATGGCTTTTTTCCCCACAGCACCCAACTGGCACAAAATTTACCAATGACAAAGTTTGGGGATTTGATGAGTGAAAGAGGCACAGAAAGGCTGTATCCATAATCTGCCTTTACAGGTAACCACAGGAGGTGAGAAAAATGCAGCTGCTTTGAGGTTCTCATGCTCACTTGTCACGTGCATTTGTGTGGGGCTGGCAATAGCTCAGGGGAGAGGCAGGGGCACAGCAGACCCTTGCTCTGCCTCAGGCCTGGGAGGGCCGCCAGGGTGAAATGAAGATGTGGAGGGGTAATACAGATGTGGGCAAATATCCTCCTGTGTCCACATGTGTCGTCTACCCACCCAGAGGCTTTTACCTTGGCTATCTCCAAATCATATTTCCTTCAAAATCAGGAAAGTCTTAAAAATACCCACTATTTCCTTCTGAAAACAAATGTGCTTGATGTTCTTTTATTAAAAGAAGTAGCACCTCTCAAAATCCTTGCGCTGACAGTGCCCCTGTGAGTCAGTCAGAGTTAGTGCACTTGTCCTCTGTACAGCGTGGGCTGGCTCTGTCCGAACAGACTTGTTCTGTTCAGTTCTGTCAGGTAGTTACAGGCTGAAACTGCTCTCAGTATGTCATGTTGGTAATAATTTCACAGTCTGAGGGGGCAGCTGAAGCTGTTGGTTGGGCTTTTTAGCAGCGTGCACAGTGCTGTTACCAACCCATATAGTGACCGCTCTCCTCTCCCCTAGCACTGCTGGAGAAAGCTGGATCACTGGCTTTGCATGCTCCAAGGAGTCTCCTGAGTCTGGAACTGAGGTCTTCTGTTGGCGGGGTGCTGAGAAAAGACACCCTTCCTGTTTATAATGATATGCATTTGCAAAGAATCCTTGACTTTGTTTTGCTGTTTTGGGACAGTCTCTGAAATTTTTCCTTCCCTTTGGTGCCCCAGCACAGCTCATACAGCCAGTGCTGTGTCATGGCTGCCAGGGAGAAGAGCTATGCTTTTGTCAAATACTCATGCTGTTTGTGCTGAGAAAGCAATGAAAGAGTTAGTTTTTTTTCATTATTAATCAAAAACTGCTATGCAAGCCCTTTTTGTTACTTAAGTAGACATGCATGCATGGTGGAAAGACCACGAAGATGCAGGGAGGAGGTGGTTGAGCCATGCAGACTAGCTCTGTCTGGCTCCTCTGTGGACACAGCAGTTAATTCATGGATCTGAATGCTTACATGACCAGCTGCTCTCTACGATTAAAGGCGGCAAATTAAGTAATGCCAAAGGAGATTAGTATCAGCAATAAAGTCTCTTGATTTGATAGGGAAGATGCTAATAACAGAGTACTGATGGCTCTGTACTTGCTCCCATTGGTGTCCGAGACCTGTGTTGTGTCAAGGAGTTGTGTCTGTCTGTGGGATCTTCCACATGTTCCTTCTCCTGTGCCTGGTGGCAGAGTGGCACAGTGTCAAGTGCTTGCAGGTGGTAGGCAGCCCACTGTGTCTTTGGGAATGTTGGGCTGTGCAGCCATTTAAGTGCATGAGAAGGGAGCTGGTGGTTTGTTTTGAGCTGGATGCTGGCAGGCTTTCTGCACAGTAGGCATGGAGTAACAATAACCAAGTGTCATCATTGCTTTGGATCATCTGCCAGGCAGACAGGACACATAAAGGACCTGGGTGCTCCCTGGCTCTGGTGAGGGTGTCCCATGCTCAGACATCAGAGGTTTAGCATTGTCTGCAGCAGGGTGGCAAAAAGGCTGTGCTTTGCACGGTGTGATTTGCAAAGGAGCTGGTGCTGGTCCCTTCTTTTTGTCTCCAGGAAATCTTGTAGCCAGCAAGGAGCCCTGGCGGCGCTGCTGGGGCGTGTGCCATCAGGGAGCCTTGTCTGGGCAGGACTGTGAGAGGAGCTGGACCCCTTCAGGAGCACCGCGCATGGTGGCAGTGGCAGAGATGCCGTGGGCTTGAGAAGATGCAGCAGGGAGGGAAAGGACTTTGGAGGAAGGGAGGGCGAAATGTCAGCCTGGAGTCATGTCACGCTTCAGCGCCGCGGCACCGGCGCTTTGTTCCATCCATTAACCCCTCTGCAGCTGCGAGGCAGTGCGGGACGGGAAATGTGGCCCAGGCTGAAAAACAATGATGAGGGGGTCTGGTCTGCCTTTGTGGGGCCCCAGGGATTTCTCAGGCTGGTGGTAACAGGAGATACTTTTTGTGTGTGATTGCCCAGGAATGCCACTCCATGTCCGTGTGAAGGGAGATACCTCTTTCAGAATGGACCATCAGTCCGTGTGAGTCCAGTGCTTGCCCTTAGTGCTGCCTGTCCTACTTTTCTGATAGGGACACCGTGCTTCAGGGGTTTGATGCATTCCCTGTGTTCCCTTCTCCATGCCAGAGTGACCTCGTTCTCTCGGTCCTTGATTTTGCTGCCCATCTTCCCATCGTCCCTCAGCCATGTCTGACTGGAGCTGCTCCAGGTGCTTCTTTAAGTTGGTAGCCATAAGCACCATTCAGAAAAACAAAATGTGCCGGGCCCTCCATTCTGTTGGCACAGACATGGAGCATTTCCATGGTGCTATCCAGCTCTGCCACCCGCTTTCCATGAACTGTGGGCGTGTTACTGCCTCCTGCTTGTCCCTTAATAGTTCCTAATTTGCAGAGTGGCATTGACACTTCAGTTATGTAAAACACCTGGATGGTGACAGGTGCTAAGGAAGAGTCCAAGTATAATTCAAACCTGGTTAAGCAGGCTGCAAACAAAACCACTGCGAGATAAATAGATGTGACTGGGAATTTTATTGTGAGCTTTCTGGCAATGCCTGATGTAATGTAATTTTCTGTGTTCTGTCTTGACAATAGAAACTTCACAGTGTCTGATATGACTCAATTTAGCTTTAATGCTGCCTGAGGTATGCCATTAGAAAACTGTGACTTATTTAATTGTGTTTGAATTCTAAATGCTTGTTTTTTGAAATGGTAAAACAAAAAATAATAGAAGGCAAGGAGATGATGTGAGGTTCAGAAGCACTAATGTTTGCTTGTATTCTCCACGTTGGTTTGAAGCATCCTCAGTACCTGGGCTGTGCCTGTTAGCTGAAGTAAAGTCAGCATGATGCTCTCCTCTGCGTTTTGAAACTCAGTCTTTTTCAGCCATTCTGCAGATCAAGAGTAGCTCTCTTGGAGCTGAGGTAGGAGAATATGTCATTAAAAGATAGAATATAATTGAGCAAAAAGAGATTGAAAACTGATGGCAGGACCAAGGTCTCATGTCTTTTCAGATCCGTGGAGGAATCAAGGAGAAATTGTTTATTGCAATTTCTTTGTTCTTTTTTGAGATTTCCAATTCGAAACCTCTAAAAGCACAGACACCTGTTGTCTGCAGTTAGGCTCTCTTCTTCTTGGGTTCCAAAGCATTCCCACTGTTATTAAGCCTTACTTTACCTCTGTGGAGGTGTGTCATTATCAGGACTTTGCATCATGCCCTATTACAGAGATTCTTATTAATTTTGTTCCTCCAGACACATGGGAGGGGAGTATTGATGGCAGTGCTTGTCAGCATCTGTGCTGGACCACATCCCGTGCAACTAGATAGAGCCAGCAAGGACTCATTATGCAACTTGGTCTTAGACACTGGTAATGACGTCGTGGCTTGGTATAGCAAGATATTTTCCAGTAGCTGCAAGTTGAGGCCTCTGCGCTTCGTTTTTTTGGTGTCAGATTAAAAAGGATCATTGGCAGTATTTGTGGTCTTCATATTTTTTTTTTTCTCACATTAGCACTGTTGCTTTGCTGATGGTCTTTGGGTTCTTGGCTGGGGCAGTGAGGGGGGCTAGTTTGATTTGCTTTGTTTTCTATTTTGGATTGAAGGCTGTCAGCAGATCAAGTGTCCTCCTTGCAATAGAGAACGGGGGAACTTATCCCCTGTGTGTAGCATATTGCTTCAAGGATGCTCTGGCATGAGAGACTGCAGAGTTCCTCCCTATTTTCTTAGTCAATGATACAGCTGGACTGTGAATCTCCTTACAGACTTGGAGGCTGAACCACAAGCCCTGCAGACTCCAGTGAGAGGTTTCTGGGAGGGTCTTGAACAAAACTGAACTTCTCTGATGGATTTGTGGTTTGGGCATACTCAGTGGGGACGCGACTACTGGTGGCATGTGGGAACATAAGCTCTGAGAAGTGTATTGGTCCCATCACTGATACCAGCAACTATCTGACACTGCTTGAAATGGGGGAGCAGGCAAGAGCTGAAAGGGAATTGTGTTCAGTGGTGCTTCCCCCCACCCCTTAATTAGGCTGGTAATCTCACCACTAGGCAGATCTTTCTTTTGGTGGGGTGACTGTGGCTGTGGATGAAGCAGAATCTATTCTGCTATTTCTCCACAGCTTTATTATAAATTTTAATGGCATCCTCTTTGATGACTTCTGAGCTGTCTCATAGCTCCATTCATTTATCTAATTACGTGGTGCCTCAGCCACATGTCTGAAGATGAAGAATGAACCATCTCTGAGCTACCAAACACTATGAAAACATAGCAAGTGGAAAAGCCATATGTCCATCCAATACAAAGAGCGTGTGTTTGAGAAAACCAGACAGGGAGAGGAAGCTGAGAGTGATGCATGCCCCAAAACATACCATATTGCTTTTTGCCTGTATGGACAATTTCTGCTTCTTAGGATGTAAGTAGATTAACCTTGTTATTATTGTCTGTCAGGGTGCTGAGTCAGTTGTGTTCCCATGGCAGTGAAAATGTCAGCTATAGGGAACAGGAAGGGCATGGATTTCTGCAGTAATGGATGTCTTCAGATTAGCTGAGTTAGAGTGCTGGGGTGCAGCTGTGGCAATTCTTACCCACAGTTTCCAAATGCATCTGTTTTAGGCATGAGGAATACCCTCCATCTATGCAATTTCACCTACTACCTTAATGCTCCCTGCCCTTCTGCCCTTCTTCCAGTCTCCTGTCTCCAATCTCTAGTTCCCTCTCCCCTGCATTTCACTTCAGCTGGTTTCCTGTTGGGTAAAATACACATCCTCCTCTTTCTTCCCATTCCCTCCCTTCTCCTAGTGTTGGCAGTTTTCCAGTATAGCATCCTTGACCTTATCTCCAATTCCTTCCATTTCCTTCCCTTCAGCTAACACTATCGGTGAACTCTGTCCATTTTCCTCTCCTCCATCCTGCAAAGGCTGGCCATGCATCCTGCTGGCCATGCATCCTGCTGGATATGTTGTAATTTCTTTCCTTGCTGACTGCAGTCCCCCCTGCTCTGCCCTCCTTTATGTGTGCCTCTGTGCAGGAAGCTGATAGGAGTCTGGCTGAAGCTTTTTTTTTTTGTTTGTGAACTACACTGAAGTCAGTTGGAAAGAAGCACCAACCCTCTTTAAAAAACATCAACTCTTTGTGTGCCCAGAAGGAGCACACAAAGAGTGCAGCTGCACAAAAAGCACTAAGTGCAATGATAACTATTAAGCCACCCTAAGCAGTGTGGGTATTTTGACTAGTTGCATTCTACAGGTACAAAGAGCAGGGATGTTGGTGAGATCCCTGCTTGCTCCCCCCCTTTCTTTGTGTGCATGTTTGGCTTTTGTAGCAACAACCTGGCACGGTGGAGAGGTCTCTGTGGCTTGGGGCACAGTGGGCAGTGGCATGGCTGTGTGGTGCACTCGCCATTGCTGACGATTGCACTCAGCAATTTGGACATCTGTTTCAGTTGGCTGGGGGTTTTGGCTTCCAAGCTAAGGATCAAGGATCATGGCTATTTTAGGAATGAAGTAATCTGTCACTTAGACTCTGACTGCAAGTTTTGGGTGTACCTCTTTTACTGCATCCTTTATTCTTTAATATTATTTTCCCCTTCTTTAGTCAAATCCTCTACCCGTGGTTGGGGGCTGCTCAATTGATTGCTCCCGTGCAATTTAAGCCACTTGTCTGAGAAGAAAGGTGACCCTTTAAATGTTTTTTGTGTGATACAATATATCCAGTGCATCATCATGCTTGAAAGATTACTTTTATCTTGTCAGTATGGTGATTGGTTAGGTATGATCAAGCTCTTTAGAAAACATTTCTCTCTAATCATTCTGGTTTCATTTGTATTCTGTAATAATTTTCAGAGTGATTGTGATCATGGAAGTGCTTTGTAGCTCATTAGTGATTTCAGTTCTGTGTGGAGAAGCTGCTGCTGCCTGTCATACAGGAGACCTTGTGTTCTACTATAGTTTGGCCAGAAAACTGTATTTAAAATGTTGTCAGCAGCAGTATCCAGCAGGATTCCTTTTACTTTGTCAAATTGCTCTCAACTCCAAAGAAATACTGGATGTTAGACCTTTGCTTGATATTTCCTCTGTTACTTCTGAAGAGGGCCACAGGGGAAGATCCATATCAAGTATGGTTCATGGTCACAAACTCCTGAATGTTCTGCTTCCAGTTGTCCTGGTTCTGGTCATTCATGGAAAGAAAGCAACTTAAATGATGAAGCTATGGTAATTATGCATGTATTGGTGTCTTTCACCTCTATGAGAAGCTGATTCTGGAAGGTCTCTGTTACATTTACCACCCCCATGAGAAATTTATGGATCCCCATGACTGGATCCAGTCCCTAGTGCTCCCTCCTCAGCCTCTGTCTTTTCTGTGTGACATTATGGATGGGGTAGCTGAGGACCTGTCCCCAGGAGCGCAGAGCTCCAACAAGCTCTAACCCATTGCCAGCAGGTCTAGAACCATGCCCAGCCTGTGAGCATCTCTGGGTCTCTGTGCTTTCTCAGTCTGCTAAATAACCTTGGCAAATTATTGTGGGATTAGTAAGTCTAACCTTCATTTTTCTGAGATGCCTTCTTCTCAGAAGGAAGTTTTTGTATCATCAGCAACTCAGTTCATGAAGGTTGCTATTATGAGTAAATGGCTGTTGGTCATGATGTGGGTTAAGCACAGATCAGTGGCCAGGGCTTGAAAGGCTCTATGTCTTTTTGTCTGTAGCCTAATGGATTAGGCCATCTTTTCCTTTAATATTTGCACATGAACACTTTTATTAGTAAAGGGCCCCTACAACTTAAAACATTTGGAAGAATGAGAGGTGGCAAAGTGCCCCATCCATTGGTCCTCCTTTTACTGTAAGAGTGGTGAAGCACTGGAACAAGCTGCCCAGAGAAGCTGTGGATGCTTCATCCTTTCAAGTGTTCAAGGCCAGGCTGGATGGAGTCCTGAGCAACCTGATCTAGTGAATGGCATCCATGGCAGTGGGGTGGAACTAGATGATCTTTAAGGTCCAATCCAACCTAAAACATTCTATGATTCTATTATGCTACAGTTCTTCTGGCATAACTAGCTTGCTGGCCTTGGCATAGAAGGCAAAGTGATGAGACAAAGCTTAAAACATGCTGTGTTTTTGAACGGGAGAAAGATGAGAATGGAGTGCCTCGTGTGTTGTATGTGAAAGCATTCCTGGGATTGTGCTACATGCCGCTCTGCCATCCTAATTTGCTTTCAGAGGCCCCCAAGTATAATAATTCTTTGTGTTTCCTAAAGGATGTGAAGACTAAATACAAGTTTGATCAATGACTTCATTGTTGATTTCTCCCAGTGCTACAAAGCAATGCAAAAATATTAGGGACAGGCAGAGTGCATCTCACTGAATAAAGATATTGTGCCTTTATAATCCAAGCTGGATGCCTGTAAAAAAAAGGAAAGTCCTATGAAAAGTGCTTACAAGGCTAGTTGGACAGCAGAAATCTTTTGTAAAATGTAATTTCGGCATCTTTCCCAATGGGACCCTTCATGCAGGAGGACTGGCCAGCATTTTGGAAACAAACCCAGCCAACATTAGGTTTGGACATCTGCTTGTTTTAAGGTTGCTTTCACAATTTTCTCTGTAGCTGAAGATTGGTACTTGATGTCTATGTGAAAACGTTGCCAGAGAATCGATGAAGTTATGCCAACTGTTTTTTTCATAAATGCAGCTTCTTAGAAATGACTGTTTTATGCTGGAAAATCATCTTGTTTGCATTGCTCCCTTGTCTAGAAGGATGAGCAGTGTTTGATCTTGTCCTTGTACAAAGTTATCCTAAATGAGCAAAAAATGTTTCTGGAATCAATTTAGTTTTAAAGCAGGGGGATCTCCTGCCTGAGTACAGCTAGGCTGAGTTATGGTATGCTTAAATGGCATTAAATCAAGTGACTTGTGACAAAGGGATATTGGTGTCTTCTGTCTTTGCAGGTAGCTGAAGGGGATTGAATGTGAGACAAGCTACTGCTCAAATTTTCTGGATATTTTCTTCCTCCTTGCTTAAATCACCCAAAGGGAATTAAAGCACATCTTCTCTTATTTCAACAGGGACCAGGTCGCCTGACATCTGATCTTGCATCTTCTCCTGCTGCAGGGTATGTCCCTGTTGGTCAGAAGCCAGAGGCTGTGGTGCATGCTATGAAGGTAAGGCTGTGCAGACCCCCACGGCTGGGCAGTGAGGTGCCAGGTGGTGCAACAAGCACCTGAGTGGCAGAACTGGGATTTGCGCTTCTTGTGGGAACAACTGAAAATAGAAAGTTAGTACTCAGGCAGATTATTGGTAACCAGCACCTGCATCATGATGACTAATCATTGCTTCAAATAGTTGCAGAGCTAAGTAAGATTATGCACAGCTTTTTTTGGGGGGTGGGAAACCTCCAAGGAAACCTTTTGATGCTGAAAGTGTTGGTTACCCTTTACGTTCATCAGTTCTGGGTCTCTGAGCTGACAGCAGTGACCAAAATGCTCTCTTTAAAAGGGACACAAAACCTGCACTTCCTACATATATTTTGATATTGAAAATCCCACAGCAGCCTTCAAAAGAGAAAGATTTTGTTTTGTGAAAATACACAGCAAACAGTGACATCCTACCCATGTAGATAGGTGCATGATCAGTAGGGATTAAATTCAGGACCATTGGCAATGGGACCATGGGACCCTGCTAGATGAGTTAAAAGAGAAAACTTGCACCGTGATGATTTCTTAGCAGCTCTCAAGTCCTAGTGACCATCCACTGGCAAATAAAAATCTATTTCTCCAGTGTTACCTGTTTAACTAGTTCAACATCTACTTCTGAGTATCTAAGGGACACAGAAGCACAAATTCTTTTCAAGGTGCTGTGGGGATGGCTGGAAAGTCTATTAACTAAATTAGTCTTTGGTTTGAATATCATGATTTATAGATTTGAATTTGTTGAAGCTGAAACATTTTGTACAGGGTTAAAAAGCTTTCATCAGCATAAAGGAGGATTCCTGGATGGCTACTCTGTGGCTCAGATCCCCATGGTAATAGCTGGAAAAAAGGTCTAGCAGTGGCATTATCACTTGCTTAGATGGTCCTACACCTGCAGACAGGTGCTTACAAAGCTCTTTGCTTTGTACTTTTCCACATATGACAGCTAAATAAGTGGCACAGAAGTTGCTCATCGCTTTGGTTTACAGATTTCCTAAACTTTCTAATTTTTAGTGTTTTTGGCATAGTATTTTGTGCCTATCCAGGGTCTCTTGGCTCCAGGACAGTTGTCGCAGGTGGCAGTGGTAAAACCAACATGTGTCAGGAGAAGCAGTAGTGCAGCTTTTCCCCTGGGCAGTTGCAAGATCCCAGGAGGATATTGAGTGTCACTGTTTCTCAAGTAATTCATCTTCTATGGCCTTATGGTGTGTGAGGAATTATGAAAGGAAAGACAAGTTTGGTTTGATTTGGATCAAATTTGAATTGAAATTATAAACAATCCTTCAAGCTGAAAACCTTGATTTTTCAGCTTACTTGAGGCCTTATACACCCAGATTGTCTAACTCCTATAGGATCTTAAGAGAAGGGTGTCCAGCATGGTCAGGGATTAAAAAATACCTTTAGTACAGTTTTCATTTTTCCCCAAAGGAGCTGGCCACACAAGTGGCAGTTCAGTTGCTGACAGATATTTGTCCTGTGTTTTCCAATACGTTTCTTCTTTGCTTGTTGTGAATGGTTCTGTGCTATCAGAAAGCTCCATCCTGTAGTATGTTGCATTGTGCTTGTGGGTGACATTTCTCCTGTGTGTATATATATATATATATATATATGCATATACAAACACACATGTATATGTGTGTATATATATATATGTATTTGCATTTGGTTCTGTTATACTGATGCCTTGCACAAAGTTGCAAACTTGTGTGATACCGTTGTTTTTCTGACATTTTGTACTACTTTGGTTTTGATTGCATCATCCAAGCCCTGATGCAGTCCAGACTATTCCTGATGGCTTTTTCTTCCCAAACTGTAGGGTTTGTACCTTTCTGCTCCTGCTCTTTATTGCATTTAGTGAGGTGGTGGTGAGGGATAGTATTAAGCAGAGCTGGTAATATTTTTAAATTACAAGATCAAATACTTACCGATTATGATCATATTCTGGGGAGAAGTTAGGTTCCTATTTGCTGCAGGAGCTACAGGACTGAATTTCTTAGTAAGGGCAAGAAACATGTAGTTTGATAAGCTTATGGAAAGAATTGGAAATTAGAAAGATTCTTGGAAACTGGAAATAAAGTCTGGAAGGTCTGGTGTGATGATTTATATAAAGGAATTGAAAGGAAGTTGGATGAGTGGTTGTTTTCACATATTATTAACCCACTACTTCAGAGCTTTGTTGATTCCTAGAAAGGGATGGAAGAAATTCCTGCAGTTTCATAATTTGGCCAGTGGGATACATTTGTCTGTCTTCAAAACCTTGGAAAGTGCCATGGCTTGAGTCAGGAAGCAGGTGACATAACAGTCATATCTCATGGGGCACAAATTATCTCATGTGATGTGTGCTGCTCACTCACTTGAGGATAAAAATATTCTTACATTTGAAGTGAGGACGAAGTTCTCCTGCAGGTCAGTGTGGCACAGAGCAATGTGAAGGTGTTTATTTTTTCATACTGTGGCCCATTTCCAAGGATTATCTGGAAGTTGAAAAGACTGAGGAAACTGGTCATGCTCTCAAACTCTCCTCCTCCCTTGTGGCACAATGAAATAGTGGCTGTTGGTCTCCAGCTGCAGGTTGTTTTTTTGGCCATAGCATACAGTAATATAAGGAGTGGGTCTTATTTGCACCCTGCAGAACTGGGCAGCTTTTCTGGTGCCAGCCCCTGCTTGTGGAAAGCTGACTGCAGCTCCCAGCTTAGGCCCTCACCTCCTGTGATACAGCTCATGACCTTCCTTTGAGGAGAAGAGAGCAGCCTACAAATGAGGCTTTGTGCTTTGGCTATACCACATCACATATTAGAATAAGTCCTTCTTGGTTGTGAAAGGAAGTCCTGAAATGGCTCTAGCAGCTTAGCTCTGTGCTGCAAGGAAAGGCAAGGAGGGATGAGGGATGGAAGGGTCATAAAGATGATCAGAGGGATGGAGTACCTTTCCTACAAAGACCAGCTGAGGGAACTGGGGCTATTCAGGCTGGAGAAGAGAAGGCTCCAGGGAGACCTTATTGCAGCTTCCACTACCATAATTGGAGCTTATAAAAATGAGGGGAAGGGACTTTTATGTGAGATAGTGACAGGACAGGGGGCAATGGTTTTAAACTGAAAGAGGACAGGTTTAGGTTAGATGTCATGAAGAAACTTGTTACTCACATGGTAATGAGGCACTGGAACAGGTTGCCCAGAGAAGTTGTGGATGCTCCATCCCTGCAAGTGTTCAAGGCCATGCTGGGTGGAGCCCTGAGCAACCTGATCTAGTGAATAGCATCTATGCCAAACCACTCTATTATTCTATGACTCTATGAAGTTGACTTCACTTGTTTTGTGGGATGCTTGCATGCAGGTCTGTCCAGAAGTGATGTGGCTGCAAGGATGTGGCTCTGTGCTCAAGCAAAGGTCACTGAGGGACTGTGCACTCCACACAGATCTGCAGGGCTTCTGGATTGCCTCCATCTGTACCCACCTATGTAATGTCCCCCTAGGCTTTTTCCTTGGGATATTCTGGCAGTTAAATGCTATCTATGTGGCTGAAGCATTGCCTGCAATTTAGTGTAAGTTCTTCCTTGAGCACGTTTAGGGTTTTCTTTTTTTTTTTTTCTGAAATAGTTTTGTTTGTTTGCACCTACTAAATAAGGAGCAGGATGACAGGTTGGCACTTCTAACAGCTGTTTTTGCTAACAAGAATAAAAGGTACATATGCTACATCTCAGTATCTCACTGAACATCAAAGCACTTTTCTTGGGAACTGAGCAAACCTGCTAAAGATGTGGGGAGGTGAGGAGGAGACAAATGTAAGAGAACAACATTTAGCCTATAACTCAGCTGCCCCCACAGCAGCAGCCTGGACCTCTTCCATGCACACAGAGCCATCAAGCAGGTGATCGTTACTCCTACTAATCATGGATAAGGCAGGATTTGGCCTTCGAAAACTAGGGAAAAATCCTAGCAGGGTGTAAGGACTGTTACCTTGTTGAAGTAGAATGCTGTGTTTCCAGTGCTTTGTCCAGTTGACTTATGAATCAACAAAATCGGTGAGGTTTGCACCATTTGGAAAGCATTTGTCAGTGCTTTCTGGTGCAGAAATGAGTACCTGAATTTTTAACTTCTCTTCCAAAGGGTTACTTGCTGTCATTCAGACTCCTTGGTCGTGGTTTTTTGATTGTTGGTCTCTTTGTTTTTAAAATAGATTTATATCTTGGCGATGTGGGGCCAGTACAGAAAGTCAGAAAGGAGGTGGATGTGATGACCAGGTGACTTTGAGGTTACACTGCCTTGGTCACAGTTGTCAGTGCAGTCACAAAGAACACCTGAGGTGGCAGGGAGAAAGCCATATAAGCCAGCACACCCATTGAGAGCAAGGTGCAAGCTGTCTTCAAGAAGTGACACCCCTAGGGAGAAGCGCAGCATTTCCCAATCCAGCCCCATCTCCCTGGGTTGGGAATAGCCCTGTGCCCAAGTGGAGTAGGCTGCTCTCACTGGTTGGCATTTTACCCAGGGAGATCACATAGTGCTGGTGTGTCTGCAAAGGGCCGAGTGCTGTCGGTGCAGCTTGGTGAAGAACAAAAAGGAGGGGATAGTGTGAGCCACTTTGAGCCCAGGGTACATTTGTCTGTTTTCTTTAGGCTCCTTAGTTGGGATGTGGCAGAAATCACAGGAGGATATTCTCCCATTAGACCCACACTGAATGCACAGTCCTTGACCTTTAGCTGAGTGATAGGGAGTTGATGTGAAGGCATATCTGTAGTCCCCAGTGGTATAACTGGAGGAACATTAACCTGGTCCTTCTAAACAGCTGAGGAGGCACCTGGCAGGGTCTGAGAATGGCTGGAGCTGGGTCAGCATTAAGAAAAGGCTTTCCTGTCTTTCTTCAGGAGATAATTTCACTCTTCAGAGTGTACTTTCTTCCAACATGCCTTTCCAGCATAGGCTGTTGAATTTTATCACCCTGAATCCCTTTTTCCCATACCCAAGATACCAACACATCTTTACAAAGTGCCTACCCAGACGTGGGATGGGCCAGGGAAGCAGGATGATTTCCAGAGTAAATGAGATTCAGATATTAATTACAAACATAACTTCCGTCTGATCATATTTCAGCTCCAGCTCTGCCTGGTTAATACTATTAAAAGGCATTTCCACTGAATGCTGTGACACCTTTTCACACCTCCTGCACTAAGAAGTGTGGCTTTAGTTTAAGCACAAGTTGTAGAAAAGCAGTTTTAGTCCACTGAGACTCTTGTGGCTGTAAGATGGATGACTGTTGGAAGCAGAGGCTGGAGCTGATGTGATATTTAACTAACCTGAACCTTGGCTGTCCTTGATGCTTGCCCTGTGGACACAGCCTGTGCTTAGCTGCCAGCCAGGCAGCCCTGGCGCTCCACACCAGGATCTGATCCTGCAGGCTGCTGGCTTTGCAGGCAGCATCGGAAGGACACAGACTCCAGACAAGCAAGTTCAATATGTGAGTCCAGCTGGATCAATAATTAATTCCCTCCTCTTTAGCAAAAAATAGATGCTCTCTCTGTCAGCATGTATATGCTTTTTGCATTCCTCTTGCCCTTCCTCTCCTCTTAGAAAGGATGTGGATAACTCTTATATGTGCAAAGATTGGTCCCAAGTAGGTTAAGGGCCCTAGGAGAATGGCCTATTTTTGTTGTAACACAGTTCGAGTATAGCAGGATTGCTGTGCTGAAGCAGACCAGGGGATAATCTACTTTGGTATCCCATTTTGTGGAGCAGCTGGTACTGTATACCTCATCAAAGGGTGAAACCATCCTAGCACTGCGTATAGCTCTGTACTTCCCTAGGAGATATAGGAATATTTATGCATACAGCTACACCTGTGTACATCTGCATAAGTGTACGGATGCATCGTGGTAAGACCTGTGCTATTTGATGGTGTTGGGCGATTCCAGGAACTGTGACCCTGCACACTGAGCTGACCACCTTGCTCATCAGTGGCAAAGCCCTGGGTGAGGTGTGTTAGTCAGCACAGAGGCAGCAGAAAAATCTGGAGACAGTCCTGCACTGAGTTGTGCCCAACCTGTGCAATATGCCTGTCCAGAGGAGCTCTCTGAATGCATGAGGACATGATGTAGCGGTATTCTTCATGTCAGTATGTTTCCAGTGGGAAGTGAAGGCTGCCTATAGCCCCAGGCAGCCTCCTTTCTGTGATCAAGGGACCACCTGGCACTGCCTCCCTGGAGGAGCATTTTGGGGGTGTCCAGGATGGTGTGTACCCCAGGTGGGATGTGGCAGGTCAGGTCTGGCTCCCGCAAGTGCTATTTCAGAGAAAGAGGTTAAAAATCACACTGCTATTTCCAAACTTTGCCAACCTGAAATCTAAGAAAATAAGTTTCAGGCAGGATGTTTCCACTACTTTTTGCAGTGTTTTGAGCTGCTTTTACAGCACATTTACTTGTCTTCCCAAGGCCAATCTGCAAGTGTGGTCCATCCACCAGGCTCCGTGGCATCCAGGGGCTCACAAACATGAGCAATGGATGTGTACCTGTGGCATGTCACTACTGGAGCAACCTCTCTGCCTCTGTAAGGAAATCTGGGAATACCCACTGGAGACGCCCTCTGAGACGCAGAGCAGAGCCTCCTTGGAGAGCCTCAAATCCTTCTCCTGCTCCCTTTCAAGGGTTTCCTATGCTTTTGCAGCCATATCTCCATTTTTTTGCAGTGCTTTCCTCCCATTAATATAATGGGAAAAGCCCTGTAGTCATGAGCAGGAGGGAAAAGCGGTATCTCACTCCTCTGGAGTATCCAATGGGCAGGGTGCTGCAGGCACATGCCAGGCACCAGCATGTCATGGGTGCAGTCTGGGTTCATCACTGTTTGCATAAGCTGAACTCATTGAGCAGCTGGTGTTACCCTGTAGCTGTGGCTGCAGTCCTGGGTGGAGGGATGTGTGCAGGTGATGCGCCCATGCTCCAGCCCTGGCCCAGGCTCTTACCTTTATGTGTGTGGACTGTGGGTGGAAGTGGTGCTGATGGACATTCAACCAAAGCTCAGGGTGTCGAGGTGATCATCTCCATCTTCAGAGGGTATCTGTGGCACAAGGAGATGGTGGCTCAGATTCACTTTGGCACTTGATGGGGATGGCACCTTCAGAGAGCTGCGGTCAGCATGCAGGGTCCTGGGGGCAGTAGGATTTTTTTTCCCATCCTATTTGCATCCCCTTCACAGCCTGGCCTGCACTTAGTTCAAAGAGGGAGTGGGTAAGAGCTGGGAGTCACATAGGGATCTCCAGGTCCCAGGTTTCTATAATAACAGCCCGATTCTTTGCTGTCACTGTGGGCCTTCAAGGGGTTCCCTTGAGAAACTGAGTTAAAAACAATTTTCAGCCAAAAGGTGAGTGAAATTGGCCATGTCTGTTTAAGATGTGCAAATTCATGGTTGACTGGAGACCACACATTTCAGCTGTATAATGGGTGACGCTGGTTTTCAGTGGTACAAACCTGTTTGCCTCTTTCCCTTATGGCTAAAACACCATTAGATCTAAGAGCTGCTGCCCTGGGCTGACCACAGTTGTCCCATGACTTGGATGAGTAGGCGGAAGTGGAGTAGTCCCACTCCTGTGAAAGGCGGGAAAGGAGGGAGAACAAGTTGCTGGGGGGCTGCCTTGTTGAGGGGCTGCCTGGAAGGTAGGGCTACCAGCAGCCTTCCTGGAAGAGATGCACTTGTGGGCATAGGCATTTTGCTGCCAATTATCACATCATCCCCCAGCAGCCACAACATGCAGATGGTGGGACAGAGACCTGCCATCACTGAGCAATGGGGAGGATGGAGGAGCCCAGCTTGGTGTCATGCTTGTCTTTGCTCATCTTGAATCCTGCCAGTTTAGGATGTTAATGATGTTCTTAGGGACACAATTATTTCAGGATCATAATGGTTTTTTTGTTTTTTAATTTTTTTTTGGTAGGTCCTTGAGGTCCATGAAAATTTGGACAGGCAAATGCAAGACAACTATGAAGAAGACCTAAGTGAAAAGGAGAAGGCGATTGTTCGTGAAATGTGCAATGTAATAACTCTTCTCAGCAACTCTCAGGGTTCCTTTTGTGGTCTTTTGTTAGAAGTATGGAGGAGCAGGCATGTGCTGTGCGTAAGCCTTGGGAGGTCTACAGGCACAAGGGAAGACTGAAGGCTCTGCTGACCATTGTTATGGGTGTCAGTAATCTGAGTGCCTTGTTCACTGCATGGAGCAGCCTTTGCTCAGCAGATAGTTCCCACTTTGCTGCCTTCAAGGCTGTGGAGTAGCTAGTCTAGAAGACCAAGAGGTGTGCAAGGGGCTCTCCCTGGATAAGAGAGTCCTGTTAGCAGTTGTCTCCACTTGTGCCCTTAGCAATATGGTTTGCGTCAAACAACAATTGGTTGCCATCTTTAAAGCTGCACAGCTTGAATGGGTTTGAGCCTAAACTGTAAGATAACATAGGAGGGAGAATCTTCTTGTCCGAAGCCACTGAACAGCAGCATGATATGCAGGGTGCTATTAGCACTGCCAACATTTTGGGCAACCACACTGTTAACTGAGCTGGCCACATCCTGTATGGTGAGCATTCATACCAAGCCTCTGCTCAGCAGTGTCTGCTGTCATGAAATTGCCTCCAGCCTCAAAGCACCTTGGCCACACTCTGGCTTTGAACAAAGAGTTTGAGATTTCTGCTAGAACTCAGCCCAAGCTGCATGTCACCTGCTGCTGAGGATGTGCTGTTCGACTGCCCACAGCAGGGAGGAGGATGCTTATGAGCCTTCTTTTTTTTGAAGTGCACATTGGAGGTCAGCCCAAGTGGCATCATTTAGTGCCTCCCAGCAGTTGAGAGGATCTTAATCCTCTGTTTAAATTCTGAAATCCATCTCAACCCTAAAAGGAGATTGTAAAGAACACAAGTGCATCTTGCAGAGCTAAATCAGTGTGAGCATACTTGGCAAGGGCTGAGGCACTTCACTTGGTTGCTGGATCCCTTTAAGCAAAGCCAAAACCAGAGTAAATGAGGGCCTGCTCTTTAGGACATTAATGACACAGTCCCTTGTAGCTATGTTGGGGAAAAACACCTTAACTTCACCCTCCCAAACTGACTCATTTCTATTTGTCTATCATCAGCTGTTTTTTCTTTAAATATTCATTTTATGTAGTCAGGCAGTGTTTTGCAGTTTATTTTTTTTAAATAGTCTCCCTTACCCCAGTGGCCCTAGAGGGATAAAATGTATGTTTTTAGAAAGTCATGTATATATAATTTTAATCATTATCTTTTTCATTATCTTTTTTATTTATGGTAGCATCTTTTCTGTAAGCATGGCAGGGTTGACCTACCATTGAACTTAACTTCTGAATCTAGTGTATTTGTTTTATGCTATTACCCCAGGCAAAAACGGTTCTAATTTCAAGAGGGACTAATTAGAAAAATGCATCAATGTTTTTTTCCCCTTGGAAACTGGTGCAAAGATGCCATCCAGCGTCCCTGCTGAGAATTGCAGCCCACCTCCAGGAAAGAGCTGGTTTTGACTTTCAGATTGCAATTTAAAAAAAAAACAAAAACAACCAAAAAAAACCCTTGCAATTTTCTCAGAGGCTTTGTTGTTTGGGGTTTTTTAATTACTATTTTTATCTCTCCCATCCCTTTATTTTTTCTTACAGGTTGTCTGGCGAAAGCTGGGTGATGCTGCAAGTTCCAAACCCTCCATCAGGCAACATCTGTCAGGAAACCAGTTCAAGGGTCCCTTGTAGAAACACCGTTCTGGTGACTGGAAATGATGGATTCTGTGAAGACTAAAGAGGCAGAGCTCAGTGTTTCTGGCTGCCTGTTCTTTGGGAGTTGGGGTTGAGTTTTTTTCAGGGTTTCCTTTTTCCTTTTTTTTTTTTTCCCACTTTTTTCCTTATTTTTTTCTTTTGTAACAATAGTGTAAATATGGCAGCTAAAGGCCTGATTTCTAGGCTGTGGTGCTCTGGAACTACTGTTCAATGGGTAACCATCCAATAATGCCAGACTTGCATCATTTGTATTGTAGTCCAAACCTGCTTTGTTGTAATGGTCTGTTTGTAGAATTAACTAACTCGAGAATTCCTAAGAGGAACAAGAAGAACCCTTAACCTGTGGAGAAGTCACTGTATCACTCCTGTCCACCCGCTTGTCAGAGATTCATAGTTGTGTTAGTGGCTCCAGGCAGCACCTTCCAAGAAAAATGCAAGTCAAATCCATTGGCTTACTGCCTGCCACGTTCATGAGCTGCTAACACTTTTTGGAGGTCCTTATTTTGAAGAATGACATGCAACTGTTTTCACAAGGCTCTGTGTAAAATATTGAGTGGCAAGCTAAAAACACTTGTACCACCCTACATTGTATGGTGGTGCTCATCACACAAGCTTACAGAAAGGCTTGAGACTCTGTATCAGCTGTTAATGAACTATTTTTCATGAACAAATGACACAAGATTTCTGCAGTTGTAATGTGAATGAAGTCAGCCACACACCGGTATTCCCTACAAATATGGCAACACTTTTCCTGTAAAGCTTTCACTACAAAGTAATTCAGCAGAAACTGCCATCCTAACAGTACTTATGGCTTTCACAGGATCTTCAAGAGCAGCTCATCTTTCACATAAGGGAGATCTGGGTGGGGTTTTTTAATGTTCTTGCTGGATCCCTCACCTATACTGGTTCCTGTGTAAGGTAACCAAACAACCACCTTGCAGAGCTGAATAAAAACTCCATAAACACGGGCTGTTGGGTGAGACTACTTCCTGCCATTCAAGCTTTATTTTTGTTAATGAACCAAAACAAGTGAGTTTTCCTTCTTCAAATGGTTGTATATAAAACAATGGGACTTATATTTTGACATTGTGGAGTAGCTGCCTGTGTAGTTGTAAGAATTTGACTCCCTCCTTTTCCAAGTTGTCACAGCAGCTGTCCCTGTATTTCATTAGATGTTCTTTCCCAATAGTCCAAGGAAGTGGGGCTTTGTTATTAGAACTCATTGCTGTAATGGAATTTTAAAGACAGGCATGTGAAAAGATCAAAGCCTCCTCTTCAAAAGTTGCATTGATTTTAGTGATCAGTTTGAAGATGTAACAACCTCAAATACCATTACTTTCTTTTTGTTCTCTGTAAGAATCAGTCACAGCTACAGACAGCTGAATTAGCTGGACAGGTTCTTCCTCTTAAATTAATTTGTTCTACCAGTTGAGTTCTTGACTTGTGGTATTGTATTAACAAGGAGCACTGATACAATACCAAGGAGCCCATGCTGCAACTTATGAAAGGTAATTGGTCCCGTGGTATACAGTAAACTAGCTGCCTGGGTGAAGAATTTGCAGTGTCAGAGCCGAAACCTGTAACCAGTAAAAAAATAGAGAAGGAATACAACCAAAATACACAATAACCCATAAGAGTAAGTACCACTTCATTATTCATTGCAGAAATAAAAATGTAACAGTCAAGTAGGTTATTTAAAAACAACCTGCCAGGAACCACCCCCAAAACACAAGTGCACATTCTCACTCACACACCCACCAGTAAATTATTTCTTACTATTGCTCAGTCAGCGAACACTGAGCTAGCTAGCTCTCCATGTAATAGTATTTACATCCCATGGAGTCTGGAAAAATCCATTGTAAAGTTGGACTGTCTCCTTTTAAGACACAGCAGCTTTAGAGGACTCTGGATTTCCTCCTCTTTGCTTTTTGTTTTGACCTCCAGTTTCTAGTCACCATTGATGATTACTTGTCTTCCTGCTGTACAATTTATACCTTGGGAGTTCCATAGCAGAAAAGGCGATGTAAAGCAGAGATGTCATTCCTCCTTAACATCTAATGTCAAACACAGGGTTACTTTAATCTATCTGCTTGAAAGCCCATTTTAATTTTGGTGGCATCTAATAGCTGGACTAAGCAGAGAATTTAAGTATATTTGGAACAAGGTTAATTTATGTCAGTGAATTTTAACTTAAGCACGGCAGATGTTGCCAGCACTTGGAGAAAGTTAACTGTGTTGATGACATGCTTGCAATTTAAGGGGTATATTAGGCTAGCAGGTCCTCTCAACAAGAGAACAGCTATACTAAGGAGATTATTGGTCTCACCAGCTATGTAACTACCATACAAATATTTCCTGCTATCAAATCTCTCTCAAAATCTACTCAATGACTTCAAGCAAAGCTTGTTTTGTTTCACCTGCAGATCTCACCTACAAGGGACACAGTGCTGCAATTGAGGCCCATTAGTACTGCAAATCCCGAAGAGACAGTTTACAGGGTAGCCAGTAGTTCAGCTGAACAACCTTTGTATTCTTAGGGTACTGCCCATTGTTTTTATAAGATTCTATTTGGCAGCATCACCTTCAATGTAAGATGTGCATCACTAATTTTGCAGAACACAACAGTGCTGTACCTTGGGGTGTTACCGTTTCGAGGTTTTTAGGCTTGCTACTCATCATATGTGGCTCCATTTGAGCTATAAAGTGTCTTCCTGGGGTAAAATGATGCTCAATGACTTTATACAATGACTTGGGTGCTGAATTTTCAGTTGTCTAAAAAGGTATTTTATATGCATATTTAAATTCACTTACCTAAGCACTAAATCTTCAGTGAAAACTACCTGAGGAGCTTTGTACATTAGGTTAGAGGGGAGCATCCCTTGAAATAGTGGCCATTAAACTGACATATTTGGCGCAATAGCCCAAGATAATTTCCTCAAGATTGAAGCCCTGGGTTCTGCAATCCTCTGGCAAAGAAAGCATCCACTGTTTACAAAAGGACTTTGCTTGCTTAAGGAAATAAAATCACATCCTTGACTTTTGTTGGAGTGACTGAAGTAAGCAGTATTTCCCTAACAGTTCCTGAAATGCTGCAGTGTAACCAGCTTCAGTTGGCTCTTTGCACCTTGTTAAGACTGCTGAGCACAACCTTGTTTGAGAATGGCACATTTTTATCCAAATATTAGATATTAAAAGAAATCAGTGTTAAAGTGACCTTTTATCTTTCTAGAAACTGTGGGGGAAGAGTACTACTGATCTTTTTCAAAGTGCATGACTGTAAAGTGATAAAATTGTATATTTTTCATAATGTGGGGAAAGTCTATTTGTGCTGCTTTAGAAATCAGTTTAAAGTTTGATTTCTGTTAAACCTGTGATCTTACAGCCCTGCTATATTTTCTGTATATGATTTACAAAGAACTGGAAAAGTTAGTACCTGCTGTTGTGTATATAGCAAAATTCTTTAGACCTTAGCACACGTTTTTACCTATTATTGAACCACTCTGGCTTTTTTGGGGAGGGAAAGTAATAGTACAGATTTTTTTGATAATGTGTGTAAAACATTCATTTGAAATATTTTAGTAAAAATGAAGTAAGAGATTGATTGTGATAGTGTATACTTCGAGCTGAATAAAATAAATACATTCTTTTTAAATAAACTGATGAGTAAGATTTGGGAGACCACTGCTGAAATATCTTGCAGTTAAGTACCATAGTTACGAATTCCAAACTAATATGAAAGACCTGGAAATCCACTAAATTCAGAACCAATTTTATTTGGGTAGAGTGAACAAAGTAGTCCCATTTATAACTATGATGTACATCACAGTAGGCTGTTACATTCAGACTTTCACACTTAGAAAATATATATATTATGTACAGGAATTTGCAAATAGGTGTAAACATACAATATTTTAAGATACCAGTACATTCCAAACCAAAACTATCAGCAAGGCAAACACCTCAAAATTATTCCAGTCAGCTAGCACTCAGAATCTCCTTTAAATAAAGCAGCTTTTATGCTTGACATTGTGTTGTTTTAATTATTACTAAAAATGAAGTTTCTTATTATAGATCACATATCATGGTATCTGGCTATTTTGATACTCAAAAATAGGCACTGATTTCTAGAAGGAAATTTTCTTCTTACTGATATAATTGAGCCAATATGGCTGGTTTTGCTAGTACAAAGTAATCCAGTGCTGGAATAAGTCAAGACAATTTAAACTTAAGTCAAATGTATAAAGTTAGAATAGATACTGCAAAGCTGATTAAAATCTAGAAGCCTATATAACTCACCATAAACAATACTGCAAACAGATCAGCTAAATTTTCATTAAATCTCATTTCTTCATCTAAATTATACAGATTACCCTCCTCTTCATCTTTACAATGTAGGTTTTGGCTAGCTACTCCTGCCTAGTCAACATAAAGGTATATCGTGCAAATTACCTCATGCTATCTCATCCATGTAGCACGTCCCAGTCCTGCTACAGGTGGCATACCAGGTGGTGGAATTGGAGGTGGGACAGGTGGCTGTCCACCTGGGGGAACAGTAGGCGGGGGGTAACTAGCTGGTGGCATCCCCAGCCCTGGAGGTGGATGAGGTGGTACTGCATGAGTTGGAGGCAGTCTTGGAGGTGGAAAATTAGGGTTGTATGTAGGTGGAGGAGGATATCCAGGAGTAGGAGGTGGAATATTGGGGGGGGGGAAAGAAGCAGGGGGTGGAGGTGGAACTGGTGGTGGAGGGTTGGGAGGATAGACATGAGGATGATATGGTAGATGAGTTGGTGGTCCATAGGCTGGTGGTAAAGCTCCGTATGTTGGTCCTTCTGTTTTCATCATTGACTGAAGACTTTGATAACCCTCCCCTGACATATAAGAATTTGTAGTAGACATCCCTGTAATATAACTGGTGGGGGGTGGGGGCGGGGGACGATGTGGCAGAGGTGGAGGTTGATGTACTGGGGCAGGATGAGCAGGGGGAGGAATCTGGACCTTTGGCATATCTACTGAGTCCACAGTAGTAGATTGCTCTGGTTCTCCCATTGAAACTGCAGTTGTCAAAGGAGGCTTGCGCTCTGGAAAAGAAAAGTTCATTAATTTTTTTAGAGAACAGTGGCAATAATACCTTCTGAAGACTTTGTGTTTTTCTTCCAGTTAACATAGCAAAAGAGAACTCAATTCTCTAAGTCTCTGAATGCCATATGGTATCCAGTCAGACCTTCTTACATCACTAAAAACCAACTAAGCTGCCTAACAAAACTTCAAGGTCAGCTTTTCCGATTCTCAAAGTTAAGTTCACCTTCCTTATTACTATTTTTTAATAATTTAAATATTGCACAATCAGCAGACTGGATGGACGGACGGAATCACAATTAGTGGATTTAAAAAGTCAGGGGATTCAAGATACCAAAAATCTTTTGATCAGTGCTTCCATCTTCTTTAGTCCAGGCCTCCTTTCTACCTCTTTGATAGTCCAGGAGGTGTCCTGGGATTACCCTCTGCACTTCACCTGCCTCCCGTATTGGGAAATATTATTTGAGAACATAGGCCAGAGTCTCAAGTCTTTAACACTCAGTTCTAAACCTGTTTACCAAAAGAAAGAAAAAAAGAAAACCAAAGAGTAAGTAAGGAGGACATAAAATCGGATCAGCTTTGTTCCACTGATTACTTTCAGAGAACTCAGTACCTTACACTCTAGAGAAGTTCATAAAAAGGTCAGCATTTTACAGAGTTATACTTGGCCATTTCTGGGAAGAACATGCTTTAAGTTGTCTTCTCTTTAAATAAGAGAATTCTTTCCCCTCTTCTTAATGCAGACATTATAGAGTAAGTAATACCCCTATAATGACTGACCTAATAGCAACCTCTCTGTATGGTCAGAGTCAGTATTAAAACAGCCAACATGATTTTGGGGCATCTTGACATTCATCTTGCTCACATATATAAGCATCTAAAACATTGTTCAGTAAGAAAAGTTATTTAGAAGCAGATATAGGACAGTCATTTCCAGTGGCATACTATACTGTCAGTGTTTATTTGAGATAAAATCACCTCCGAGTACTTCTGTTTATTTGGTCAATAAGCATTCTTGGTTTTCACCTGATTTTTCCATAGAGTTGCCCTTTAAAGACTATACTGAAAATGCTTCAATGCTTACATAATATGCTTGCATAAACAAATTCAAAGAGGAAAATTTTAGGTAACAAGGGAAATAAATTCATTACTGCCTAAACAGGATTTACCTTATCTAAGCAGTTACAATTTTAACAGCAGAATTGTCCCCTAGGACAGTCACATAATTAGATCACTCAAGGTGGGTATGCTGGCTGTGGTACCTACGATTTCAATGACTTCTAGCTCCTGAATTACAGCAGGCAATAATTCCCCCATTTGCTCATTTTCAGAACCATTCTGGATGCAAGATGTGCATTCAAGATTTAACAACTGAAGGAATAATGAACATGGTATTTAGAAAAAACCATTCTTAATTACATTTTAACAACTGGGAAAAATGGTTTCACTGTATTTTCTCTCTTATATTTCACTGTTAGGAGCTGTCATTGTACAGTTATATTATGGACCATGGTCTGTAAAATATTTATGTCATATTTAAGGGTCACTGGAAGGACGGCTAATGCATCAAGGCGCTGGAAGCACATTTTTACAACAGTACAGTTTATTTTGCTAACATAAGGTATCTGTGCAGTGTTAATGTTCTCTGGCAGATAAAAGTCCTCTTCTGATGCACAGCAAAGAATGTATTCCCCTTATTTTTCAGAAGTTACAAACCTGCAGAACTCCTATACTACAGGTGCATAGGAATACAGATGTATGGAGGACTTCTATAGGACAGCTGGAAGCTGCTCTAGTAAATATGGCATCTGCCTTCCTTTTGAGATCATAAGTCTCTTTTTGCCTCCTATTGACAATTAGTTTTAGTCTTTTAGGCCTTTAGTAGTTGCAGCTTTGTTTTGTCCTTGTTCACCTAGTACAGTCTTGTTTCCATCGTAAGTTTTTTACTTCTGTCTGGAAAAGCCCGTGATACTAAGATGAAATTCCCTCTCGAGAGCTTATTGACCTTGTATTTTCACTTGCCAAGCCAATTAATCAAGGCAACAAACCCCTGCCTCCACACTGTTATCTACCACCACTTGAATGAAAAGCAAGACAATTAACAAGAGTAAACATGTTCCAGAAAATAAAAGCTTACCTGGAGGTGGATGTGCAGGAGGTATTGGTGGATGTGAAGTTTCAATTTTAGGAATTTTAGATGGTGGTGGTGGTTCTAAAAAACATTTGTCAATTCCTAGTTGGTTATTGCTCTGCAATATTTTCCAAATTCCAACTCTGTTCTCATGCTAATAATTATCACATCACATTACACTATGCAAAAGTACAGTGGACATCCTATATACTAGGTATATTTAGTAAACAAAACTAAAATCAACAAATATAAATAAAGTCCCATCAAATATCACATACAAGTCTTCCAAAAGAACCCATACCTACAAATTCAAACAACTTTGCAACAAGAGACAAACTGCCCCAATTACGGTATGTAAGTGAAGATGAGCAAGTATGTTTTCCAGCCCAAAACTTTAACTTGCAAAATTCAGAAAACCCCCCAAAGAAACAAACTAAAAGAACGAGAAGTGATCACTGCACTGAATATGCATTTCATAAACTAGATTATATATTGATACAAAATGCCTTTTAGTGGCAGTTATGCCAACAACCAGTTACAAATGTTGCTGATTACCAAGACACTTCCTGTTACTACAGCTGTTCAATGACATGGCACCTTGGGTCACTCAAAGCTTGCTGAAGAACCACTCCCAAATGATGAATGGGAGAGCTGAGTAGCTTAGCATGACTTCTACTGAATAGACTGTGTTAAGAGACTCTTGGGGCACAGTTGTACTCAATTTTTTTAAGTTCTGCAGTTAGGAACTTTTTAAAAATAGTTACAGTATGTATGTAAAGATGTATTATTAGGATCAAAATAGTTTAGAATTGACAAGCCTTTAAGCAAACAATCTAAGTGCATGTCAGCAAATATCTTATTCTGGTTTAAACAGCAAATTGGAAGCAATATGAATAGAATACTAATATTTACCTGCTGTCTTTGTTTCTTCTTTTGGAGATACAGCCTATTTGGGGGGAAAAAAAAGAAAGTAAGACCATTACAGTCAATCTGTTCTCCCAAGTAACAAGTGACAGGACAAAAGGAAATGGACCCAAGTTGTCCCAAGAGAGGTTTAGATTGAATATCAGACAAAATTTCATCACGGAAAGGGTGGTCAGGTATTGGAACAGCCTGCCCAGGGAAGTGGTTGAATTACCATCCCTGGAGGTATTAAAAAGACACGTAGATGCAGCACTTGGGGAAATAGTTTAGTGGTAGACTTGAGAGTGCTGCATTAACAGTTTGAGACAAGGATCTTAATGCTCTTTTCCAACCTAAATGATTCCATGGTGTCTTTTGACATAGGCAAGACAAACACTGAACAAAGTCAAATCACATTGGCAAGATTCAGCTCAACTGGCAGAATGAAAAGACTGGAGAAATAGCAGGTATTTTAGAGAGAGCATTTCCTGCTGTTCTCACTGTTCTGTATTACATGTCATTTAAAGTATTTATCATCCACTGCACATATGTCATGGTCCGGTACACTGCTCACTGAGCTGAAAACAAGAGACTTGGCCTCTGTTCTCAATTCTGCTTTGACCTGTCACTCAACCTTTGCCAAAATCACTTCAGGCCTTTATGCTTTATTTATCAGGACAGGAGGGCAGTGAAAGTGCTGCGCAGCATAGAACATTTCAGAAGCCTTCAGATGGAAAGCATTGTTTAAAAGCCAAATGTTATGCCAGAAAAAATAATGTATGCACACTGAGCAAAACCTGCAAAGCCTCGTATCATCCTTCCAATCACAAGTTTTTGGTTGGTTGTTTTACTGTAGTTTTTTAAAAAGAATTAAAGAGGAATTAAATTAAAAGAATTTAAAAGAGGAAGAAAAATCTTTCCAGATTACACAGTCCCACTTAGATGACTACTTGATGGTCTTAGATAAAAGCAGAAAACTTGACTGAAAGTTTAAGTACAAATGTGTTTAAAATTAATGATAATGGTCAGAGGGGCATGGTACACAGCTTTTTTGTCTTTTCAATTAAGAGGTTTTTCTAAGGGACTATTTACCTCTAGCAGCTTTACCTTCACAAACTTTTGCTCTATTCCCTTCACTTTACTTTCCACAGCAAGAATGGACGCACATTTCAATCCAACTTGAACAACAACTTTTCCTTAATTCTGATGGGTATTCTCAAAATTTTTGCCGTTCAATTTTTGCCTGCTTGAAGCAACCTCATTCTTAGATTCCTCTGATAGTAATTTCAACTTTCAAGACACCTTCCAGATGCTTTCCTGAATTTTAAGGACGCTCTTTATCTTCCCATTTTAAACACACATACTTTTTGCTTGGTGACTCTCACAGACGCATCTACTGCCTTCATTTTACTTGGGTGGTCTTTTCTTGACTTTCTAGCACTAAACTCCTTGCCTGTAAAACTGCATAAAAACATAATCTCTCCCTGCACTTTCAAACAGAAGTAAATCTCCACTACTTATTGGACCTTTTCAAAAAAATCATTCTTTGAAGTCAGCTGATCACTTCAGGTGACAAGCAATGATTGTGCATTTGCTAACACAAAACAGTGTTCAAAAAATAACATCAAGGTACACCATTAGAATGGAACAAGCAACTGGAGCCAAATAACTTGTGTGACAGAAAAGCAAACATCAGTTTAAACTGTATTTATGCTAAAGGAAAAAAATATAATCAAACAACAACAAACCCAAAATCTGTAAACATTTAAATCACTTCCCTAGTAATGGCAGCTGCTGAAATTGAGATGAGCATTTATTTGGTCCTTCTACTGCACTGTAGTTTGTACTGTCCCAGCAAGGACATCCCAGGGTCATAATAAATAGTATTAAATAATCAACATTATTTATTAGCACTCTGATGGATATTTAGTACTTTCAGCTCAATTCATACCAAAATGGAACTGTTCTTTCACTGCTATTTCTTGTGCAATTTCTACTTTAATCCAACTAAATAAACTATTTACATCTAACAATTCACCAGTATATTTTTAGTGAAATCAACTGAAAATTTGAGCGCTCTTCACCACTAGAGACATAGAGGATGTACAGATGCTTTAGACATCTGGTATGGGTCTGTAAGTCATGGGCCAATGCCTCAGCTGCTTGAAAGTATCTTGGCTCAGTAGAAGGTAACAGTTATAAGAGCTCATGTAAATTGAAAATCTGGCCTCCAGGAACAAAGTGTATTTCTGTTCTGCACAAACCAAAAGAGAAGTCATTCATGCAAAGCCCTATTTATAGAAGAAGGCAAAGATTTTAAGTAAGGTTTATGGTACATGTAACTGAAGAACATTTTAGAAGGACCAAGTAAATCTTTCAAACACCACACATCTTGTTCTCCCAGACTGCTTTCATGAAAAAGAACAATTTCAGATCACCATATTTGCTTTCCCAGATTCATGCTATTTGTGCTGTATTTCTAGAAAACTCCTACTGAGTCACCCTTTGCTTTTTATTTGTTGTATACGACTACAGTGTACAAGATTTAACTTTTTATCTGTGCTATTTACTTCCTTAATTATTAGGTGATAAACCTCCAACTAATTTCAAGAAATGCTAAGTTTTCTTGACCAGAGGTGATTGTTAAAGAACAACAGATACTATTCATGGAAAAGGCATCACTTTTTTCCATGAGGTAGTTCATTAACACATGGGATGGGGCAAAATCAGTAGTACTATAAAGGTCTTTGCATTAATGAACAAGCATTCACAACAATTTAGAATCAGATGGACACACACAGAAAAACCCCAAACTATTATTAATAGTTTGTGGTGTGCCAAACTGTCCCAGGTGTTTCTGTTGAAGAAAAATAAGAAGAGAGTTCCCTGCCCTACAGGTCTGACAACTCAAGCAGAATTTGTGCTGATGGCATAAAAAGTATGAAAAGAAATACATAATACCTAGAAAGAACACTCACAATTTTCAGGCTAATTAATATATGTCATCAGCCTTCTATCCTGAACAGTGCTAAAGTTCAGTGCAACAACTAAAAATTTCAGTGCAGGTGTTCTGCTGCAGTAGGCTGTAATTTGCAATTACAAGACCAAGGTTTTACAGAGCTACATTTTTGTCTTTTTTGGGAGGCTGCTATCATGAAGATGCTGCCCTCTTCCATTTCATTATAGTACTTGCTACTTCCTCAGGGTTGTTGGTTTTGTTTGGTTTTTAGGTTGGTTTGGGTTTTTTTCCCCCTCTGAATGTCTCTTCTCTGGTTTGGGCATGCATTAATTACAAGTTAGAGCAAAAGCTTTAAAAACTGTACAAAATTTACTTCCTAAATGGACTTGTTCCAAAGATTTTATTTCTGAAAGCACTTGTCTTGCTAAGTACACACAAGCAGCTTTGGATAACACTTGAGCACTTCTTTTGGATAACTTAGAAGAAAAAAGACAAATGAAAAAAAGCGTAGATTAGTCTGAAAGTCTCATTTGAACTTGATGACTGTGGAAAATCTCTCAGAATACTTGTGATACTATCTGACTGGTAATGTACCTTCTTATTTTCAATTATGAGGTGATAATATGAACTTTAAAGTATGATTAATTTTTAGGCTTCTAGTTATTATTCTGAAAGACTGTTTTTAAGAATTTTGACCTATTTTTATTTTAGAAGCCATCATTCCCTTAACATTTGCAATTAGAGATTAAAAACAATGTCTTCATCCTCATTGTGCGCATCTCTACATTCAGGTGTGGCACAAGAAACCTTCCCTAAACAAAGCCTGCTTGATAGAGAAAATAATGAAGTTTGTTAACACAGAACCACAAACACCGAGAATCTTAATAGCTCATGTTGACTTAAAAGTTTCTCCATCAGTTTTGCCTTAAGTGGACTAAGAATGTAATATGCCAAAACTGTAAAGACTGTTCTGTTTTAACATACTTGCAATATAACCAGTGAATACCCACCATATATAAGTAATTACCAGGCCCATTCTGAAAGTGAACACAAGTCTGTTGCACACTATGGCCTTTAAATCAAGCGGGCATCAGATCAGCCTGAAAGCAAATTGCAAGTTAAAGTTCAAAGTTCAACTTACTGCTGGTCTCTTAGTCTGTCTAGGAGGACTTGACTGGGGAGAGGGCTTTTTAGATTGCTGTGTTTGTGTTTGCTGCTGCTGCTGCTGTTGCTGTGTTGACTGTTGTGACTCTTTCTGCTGCTGAGTCTGTGATTGCTCTGAACTCTGGGACTGCTGTGACTGCTGTACCGTAGGTGCCTGGGGTGTAGATTGAAGAGATGGTGGCTGCTGCAACTGGTGAGGAGTATGATGAGGCATTTGCTGTTTTCCCTGTGAGTATAGATCCAGGATCTGATGACAGATGTCTTAACAATAAAGAAAAAAAAAAGTTCAAAGTGTTACGCCTCTATAGTGTACAAATGCAAATTTAACACACAATTATCAACTATGCTTTTTACTGGACATCAACTTGGGAAAAATTCGTTGCAAGTATTACTCACTGTTACAATGAACAATTTGATTTTTTTCAAACAGCCTAAGTTTCAATTTATACTTCCATTTCTGAGTTTCTTCTGCCTGTGCTGAACAACATGTAGATATATATGCGCACCTTTCAGAAGAACACACTGTCTTGGTATTAATACATCCTATGTCATTATTGTGTAGTTGGAGAACCAGGTAACCACATTAACAAGATAGTAATAAAGCAGGAAAGCAAGTGAAAGAAGACCAAATGTTAAAACATACATGTCTAGTTAAGCCAGTCAAAAAAGTTTCAGGAGACTAAGGACTTGTATCAAATTCTTTTTCCAACACCTTAGAAGCTAAAGGTCTGTAAGAAAACATGTAGGACCAACTGATAACCAGGATCAAGAACAGCACAGGAAAAAGAATAAAAAAAAAGAAAACCATTCTAAAAAAAGACAAATGTGCTCTTTCAATGAACGTTCACTTTTGTAGTAGCAAAAACCAGAGAAATTCTCACTCTACAACCCTCTTTGACATGGATTCATCAAAGGATCTATCTGGCACTGAGGGAACTTTGAAAAAAAGCTGCAAAAAAGCCAATACAAGTAACGATTTAAGAAATCAGAACAGTAAGGTATTCACCTAAATTCTAAGAGCAACAAAGGCTAAAGCATTTGAACAGCAACACAGTGTTTCACTTTAACATTCCTTAGAACCCAATGCCAGATTGTGACAATCATAAATTTTTAGAGTATTTCTAAAGCAATTTATGGGACTAGAAGCATGCTTAGCTTGGCATTTGTAAATAAAAAAACACTTCGATGAAATAAACAAGTGGCCACATGAGCATAATTTCCTTAATAAGAGTCAAAAAAGGTCTTGCTTTATTTTATGAACTTCCTGGTGTTCTCTCCCTCAAGAGGACAAGTTAAAGATGGCTGTATTGATGAAAAAGATTCATAATTCATCCCTTATCAGAACTGACCCTCCATAAGCTGTTCCTCAGTCATGTTACACCACAAAAAAACCCCTAACCTGGTGTAATTTGGTCAAAAGCCAATTATCAATAAGAAAACCCCTGGAAACCAGGTTCCATTAGCTCCAGTGTTTGTAGAGACACATCTAAAATGGGGAGAAGAGAATCATTAAAAAATTGAAAACATACCATGACAATTTAGGTCAATTAGCTACATTATAAACTAAAGAAATTGTAAAGTAAATATTGACCAAAAGACTAAGCACTGATGAGTAAATATGCTTCTAGATCAAGCCAGTCTAGCAAGTTCAATTTAAAACCTGTTTAAGGCATAGCACATATGACCTGAGTAAAATATTTGGCATATAATTATTTAGACTTAAACTTAGATAAAAAGAAATCTGCATTTATTTATGACCTAGGTCACACAGTTACAAAAAATACTCCTCTGTTTACCAGTTTTCATACCTTCCAAAACATCAACAGGAACATCTTGGACAAACTGCTCCCACCATCGTCTGTACATTGGTTTTGATGTCCATTCCTGTATTTCAAACTTGCACAAACGGCCTGCCAAGTACATAACTGCAACAGCTATGATCTCAGGCTCCCACTGCAGGGACAGTGTAGTGCAGAGGCTGGAACACAAACCAAAACAAAACACAACCCTGAAGCCCAAATGTCAAAGTACAACACTTTGATGTATGACAGCTAGAATTAACAACATATGAAATCCCCACCACACTTCTAAAATCTCAGGCAATGTTAATTAAGAGCCTTATTAAACAGAAAAGTTTACAAAACTAAACTGTTTCTGTGCTACCACTATCATGAAACAAGGTGATTTTACACAGATAATCCAAAGGGAATATGCCTGACAAACTTAACAGTGACTGTCATGCGTAATTTTGTTCCATCACCTGCAAGACTGACAACAGCTGAAGCAAACACCTCCTGAGAGTCACATTAATTTTCCTGAAATTATTTTGGAGAATTTAGGTGATATCTACAGAATGTGAACTCACACAGGGCTAACTCAAATCAGGTATATGAATAAAAATGCACCTCATTTTTTATGATATTCTACTGCTTTAGGCATGACTGAAAGTGATGTATTTACCATTTCTGAGCAGTCAAGCCACTTACACATTTTCTTAAGAGTTTGCTGTAGAAATGAAAAATTACATTTGAGCATCCTAGGTGAATTAACTTGCCCAGCTCTGTGGAACCCTCCTTAAAAAGACTAAAGTGTGGAGGGTTGTTTTGGTTGTTTTTTTTTTTCAATAGCATACTACACACCAGAAGTGCTTCTACACACACTCCTGTTAATTGATGCAGTCCTTGTATTACAAATTCATTATTCAAGACATTGTAAATCTAGTGCTAAGAACTGTATTCCTTATTGAATTTAAGGGCTACTTCACTGTTACCAAAACACCACATTAAAAATACATTGATCAACATGATGGAATTGAGAAGTGGCTTCTTTTCTTCAAAATGTGCCACATATCACAGACTGGGCAAGAAGCCAGCTTCTATCCTGGAGATTGAAAATTTGCTTTGGCCATTTCTATACTCATTCCAGCTTCTGTGTTCAATGGCACCATCACAGTAATGATGGAAAGAAAAACTAATGAACCCAATAAAGAAAACATGTAACAAGCAGAAAACAAATAAAAAACTTTTGTCAAAGAAATATCTAATCCAAGAACAAAGTAAGCAACATTATCTACTTCACTTCCAAAAGGTTTCCTAGACATATCTTACCTGTCATTGACAAATGTCCATGCCATTTGAACCAGTTTTTGAATTTTATTTTTGTCTCCTGAAAAAATAATCCGAAAAATTTTAAAAAATAAAATTAGGAGGAAAAACCAGTTTGAAAGACAACATACATGCACTGCTAATGTATGTTAAGTTCTGAAAATTAGTAACAGGCATTACTTGCTCACCCTGAAATATTTTACCTTTGAGTTGTTTGGCATACTTGAGAAGAAATTGGTATGGATGTTCCACTTGCAAATCAAACTTTATTGTTTGTAGTAAAATTCTTTCAAGGACCATCACTTCTTCCTAGAGAATGTTACAAGATAACCACAGTATTATTCCTTCTTTTACTCAGATACTTTATGCTACTATAGCACATGAGCACACAACACCTCCAGGCAACCATGTTTGTCTGCTTTTGCTTGATTAGGGTTTGTTTCCAAGGTGAACAGGAATCTCTCCAACTTAAAACATTATTTTAAACCCAGATACCTTTTCGTTACCTTTATCTGAGTGAGGACAGGGAATGAGGTGTTGAAAATTCCTTTTCCTCCACAGAGGAATGAACTGAACCAGACATAGCATGGAAGTGCCGAATATACAAAATCACAACAGAAGTGTAAGCTCTCATCACATTTTTCTCACGAGTTTCAGAAACTTCTGCTATTTATAATATGGAAATTTTGAGAGAAGCATAGTTTTGCTAAGCCAATACTCTAAACGGGAAGCTTCTCAATACTTTTGAGGTCCAGTTCTCTTATTTAAGATTTGGTATTAATTCCTCCCTAAAATCACATTAAGATTGTCAAACATGAATTATGTCTTGGTGACTTTTCTTGCTCTGACTGAAATTACTCAAATTTACTTTAATTTGCTAAATAACATCAGGATGTAAATTAAATTAAATGCAAACTTTTTATAAAACCAGTTATTCTAGTAAGCTCCCACTTGTATTAGGAAGAATTACTTTCATAGCTACCCATCACATTACCCAGAAGAGACATATATACATGCTGAACATCTAATTTAATTCAGAACAACTGAAAATCAGCCAGTGCTCTAAAGTATGTATGTCACTTTGCTGGACTACAACAGGATAAAACCAATTTCAACATGAGTATTTTTACCTTTGGGTCATCTCCAAACTGCCCAAACTGTACATCATTTAGCAAGCTACGAGCTGTTTTAATTATATCTTTACATTTCTTAGGTGTTTCTTCAACTTTTCCTGCTAGGAAGAGACAGCAGGCTCCTGTCACCTAAAAAAGAAAAGTGCTTTCAAAAGGTTGTCTGCATGTAGACATGCAACATAGCATAGCGTTGTAAAAGCACTGTCAGTTTTCATTAACAGTTCTGTAGAAGTCCCCCAGGAAAGACTTCATGAGCATGTTAATTTCTAATTTTAATACAATGTTAATTTAAACTTTTTCAAAGGAAAAATACAGGATTTGGAGGACTGTCCATTTTACAGAACTTCAAGGCCAGAAACCCAAAGCACAATTTGTCCTGATTCAGAATTGTCTGTCAAGCAGTTTTAGATGGCATTACACTTCTTTTTTACTTTAAGCCAGTACAGAAGCACCAGCACTATAGCTGTTACTCTTTTTAAAGAATAGTATCAACAAGACATAACTGCAATGTCAATATGCTTCTAAATGGAAACAAAAATGTGTAGATAAGAACAGCGTATTTTAAGCTTTAATGATTAAAAGACAAAATGCTCATTTCCCATCATGCTGAGTGGTCGTAGCATTAGTACCCAAGTGACTAATTAGAATTTCAAACAGTCCATTCCTGGTTCAATCATTGAATTAAGTCATCAATATTCTAAATACTTACGTATCTTGGAAACTGTTTGAAGGAATGAAACATATAAAACCGATGGAAATAAATTATTCCAGTTGCTAGAGTATCATAATGTCTGTGGTGCAGAATAAGGATTTTCAAACAGGACATAAAACAAATTTAAAACCATTCATGAAGGATTCTGCTTTACCAAGTACCTCAAGTAATGGGCTGTTCAGTGACCAGTTAGAAAACACTTCAAGTAAAATGGGAGCTCTAGGAAAAAAGCCACAAAACCCCTTAAAACTGTGTAAATACTTATTCAGCCCAGAAGCAGATGATACCTAAAGCATTTACTAGAGGTGTGCAAAGTCCCATTCATGTTTACAGGAGCACCCACACAAGGTCACCCTTGTGCTACACCGTACCTGCTTCAGAAGAGGTCAAAACCAGCAGCAGGTACATAAAGGAACAGAACAATTATCACTTCATATTAAAGTGTTGTTGTGGAGGAAAGTTACTAACTACTCACACCTACAAATTCTAATAAAATCTGAACACACTTCCTACTCTTTAAGCAAAGTAAACTTTCATCCTCACCACATTTTATTAAACAAAGAACTAAGGGGATTAAAGAAGTATAGGAATACAGGAAGCAGAAAATTTAGATGGTGATCTACGAGAGAATGGGACAGTTGGGAGGACTTAATAAAATATACAAAGTTGTAAATCCCAAACCAACAACACAAAAAGCAGCCACCAAAAACCAAGAGTGGAAAGGCAGAGGTTGGAAGCCTCAGGGGCACAGTCCATAGTAAAATGAGTGCAAAATTCAAAAATTGAGAAGTTACATGGATTAATATAGTAAGACATTGAGTTTCATAACTGAAAAAAGTTACCTTTAATTGGCAAGCCTGTATCATCTTACTTGTCTATTGCCAAAATGCTTCAGTTATAACCTTGTTTAACCAATGAAGGGTAAAAATTGTCTAGGAAGACATTATACCAAAAGGCAAGTAAACACAAAAACGTTTTTGATAAATTATTAAGAAATACTTGGAACAGCTAACCAAGCATATTGACATGTCTTGTGCATTTTACTCTGAAAACTCAGCATTCATACAAACCATTTCATACCAACATGAGTTTAAAGGATACAGCCCTAAACGTGTTCCCACATCGAATATGAATCTGGCCCCTTCCCTGCGGTATCGCGCCTCAGTAGCTGGATCAAGCCCTTCTAGCTGTGACGGGGTGTGTGCCAAATCTTTCTTATCCCAGTACCAGCATGGCTTTGTATGGTCCAGGTTTGCCAAGTTTACAGAAGGGCTGGAATTTTCTTTATTCTCCTTCATTTATTAAAACAGAATTGTCCTTGCTTTTTAAATTTTCAAAAAGGGAGTCTCCAGAGAGCTGCTTCAGGACCTTTAAGAAAAGACAAAAGGATTTTTTAAAAAATTGAGAACTAGCCCCCCACCCCCTACTCAAAGAGGAGTGGAGTAGTGTTTAATCTTCCCCATTGGAAAGGACTTTTTCTATGCTCAAAGACAAGTATTAAATAACCTTGCCCTTATCTTCCTCATATACTACAAATACAATCAAAGAAATAGCCATAATAAAGAACAATAATAAACTTCAAGAATGCATCATCAACAATATCTGCTACTTCTTAGTAGAACAACTTCCATCTACTTTGTCTATGAAAATAGCAAAAAAGCCAATTCCGTGATAGCAGCTGCAAGATTCGAAAAGTTGGGGGGATCAAGTCACTACTGGTAAGTAGGAAACCCACGGGTGAGGGTGAGTCTGAGTGTCCATTTAAATACCTGCTCTCGGGGATATCCCGGGTGGCAGAAAGCTTTGTAAAGTGATCTGAACTTGTTTTACTTGAAGAAAAAAAAGTAAAAAAGCAGTGTTCCTTCTCATACCAGGATCGAGACAACTGATGTGAGTCTGTAGAGCAAGACAGCACCTGAAATCACCCCCCAAAAAATGCAGCTGATTACACTGCAACAGTGCCCCTTGCCTGTGCTTAATAGCACTTTGTGCACTCGTACTCAGATCACAAAGCTCTGCAGCAGCTTTCTGGTGCTTAAATTATGACCAATGTTCAGCCATGCCTCAATTTATAGACAGAACGAAGATTTGCTGCCTTTATTTCTTTCAGGCACAAAACTACTCTTGCTGTAATTCAACAAACTACAAATACTATGCACAAATTACTGCAGTCACCTGCAAAGCTTTGCATAACAAATAGTGATTACCGTATGATGCAATACATTCGCTCTAAGCTAAACAGTCAGAGGAAGACCCAAACGCAAAGCTCTTAAAATGAGGCTGTTACTTTTCCAGACGTTTCTCTTCCGAAAACGGAAGAGAGATCACGTGAACGGCCAGAAAAACGATGCCGACAATGAGCAGCACCTCGCTCAACTTCACCAGTTTCTCTCTTCCAGAATAGAGGAAACTGCCTTTGCCCTACGGTGGTTTTGAAAGAACCTTCACAACTCATAGTATCGGTCACAGGCAGATCTAAACTCTGTCACCAAAACAACCGCCAAACAAACAACAAAAAGAAACGGCTACTAAATAACTATTTCCAGAACCAACAAAAGCGCGCCGTGCCACGACCGCACATTCCCATCATATTTACTAGAAAAGTGATATTTTTCACAACAGCTCCGGTTCTTCTTCCTTACAAGTCGTTTTGCTTTCTAACACCTAAATAGCTTAAAAAGCAACTAACACCAAAAGCGCCCGAAAGGACGAGATCTGCTTCTGTAAGCCCCGAAAGCACTTCCGAATACAGATGCGGGAATGAATTAAAACCATCACCCCTCAAACATCTCAAACCAATCCAACCCACACCGCGATGCCCGGGAAGAACAAGGAAAGCTTTCCCCCGCCTTTCTACGCGTCCCATTGATCCTGTGGCGGGGGGGGCGGGGAATTCCAGAGCCCGATGGAAGCTTTTTTAGCTCTTTACCTGGGGCCAGCCCGCCGACCGCGAGCGCGGCCCCGTCCCCTGCTCAGCCCCTCCCAGACCCGCCCGCCACACACGGGGCTGCCGGTGCCCGGGAAAGCGCCCGGTCCCTTCCGCGGCCCCTCCGCTCCCCCGCCCCGCTCCCCCAGCGGCGGGTGTGTCCTGGCGGGCGCGGCGCACTCACAGTGCCGGCGGGCCGCGGGGCGGGCAGCGGAGCGCGGAGCCTCCTCAGCGACGGCGCGGCCTCCGCGCCCTGCGCGCCGCCATCTTGGGAGCCAGGCCAGGCCGCGCGCTGCGTCATCGCGCCGGAAAGGCGTAGCACGCGAGGACGGAGCCCCTCCGCCAATGAGGAGAGGCAGCCCCGCGGGCCCCGCCCAATCGCGGCCCCTCCCGCCGCCGGTGCGCTCGGGTGAGACGCAGCCTCCGAGCGGGCCAATCAGCGAGCCAGACGGGGAAAGCGGCGAGCGGCGGAGCCAATCGCGGCCCGAGGGCGGGTTTAAATGCCGGCGGGGGGGCGGGGCCGCCGTGCCCTGCCGTACGGGGGGCGGCGTGTGCGCGCCGCGGATGGGCCGCCCCGGGAGCCGGAGTGGGCGGTGCGGCCAATGGCGGCGCGGGGCGGGGCCGGGCGCGCGGGGCTCGGGCTGCGCCGCTCGGGCTGCGCCGCTGCCTCGGCCCGGCCGGACCGGCCGCGCTGCGAGGTAAGG